>CM041779.1:205819025-205851525 GCA_023374045.1 Limonium bicolor | reverse complement strand
GCATAAATAAATAATGCAGTAACACACATCATCACATACACATATCCACACACATATCACACAAGTTATTTATCAAACAAATCCGAGCCCGAGGAATTCCTCAGGACAACCCAGATCAAACCCCTTTACATACCGTGCACCTAGACCAAGGTTGCGCAGTGTAGACCACTAAGCTCGATTGCCGGCGCGCACGTCTGAAATGCGATCTAAAAATACGAAGAACGCTAAGAGTCAATCCACGTGACAAAGTGACTAGTTTTAGGATTTCCGATAACGTCAGTAACCCCGGTATTACATCCCCGGATTTCAACTGTTACTAGTTAAGGCGTCGATATCCTTAAAAACTCCTTACTCGTAGTACGTATTAACACTCGGTTTAACAAAGGAGTCGGTTTTATAAGAACGTCGTAGTTAACGTTTTTGAACGTATGAATTTATATTTTCCAACTCGTAGTATTTTGTAAGCGTTACGCCTTTACATAAGTTCGTTCGTTCTCGTATATTTAATTCGACTGTTTCATCACATGCATAGGCACGTATTATAACCTATAGTTGCATGCATGGTATATTTTATAACCTATGGTTGCATGAACCCATGCAACGTTAATTTATATTGTATGGTACATTACTATTCTCTAATATACCTTATATTATACAACTCATTATTTATGTAACAAGTTGTATTTATTTAAAACCTTACGACTTTATAGTATATAATTATACTAATAGGTTAACATTTATCATTTACTATTATATGGTTTGTAAACCATAGTATATATGCATATGTATTTGCGTCGGTTATACGTATATGTATATACATTGATTTTAATGAAGTATGAAACTCTATATTATGTACATATTATTCCTCACACAAGGTTTATTTAATCATTCCAAAATCATATGATAACCTTATGTATTTATATGTCTATTATTATACTATAGTTTATATCTTCATTATATATATATATATATATATATATATATATGCATGCACTACAACATGTTAGTTTTATAAACTATACTTTGACCACATTTATTTTGTAGTGTTACACTTATATCATGATATCATATAGTATGATATTATTATTATGTCATTAACTTTATAACATATAGTTTTGGTAACTATTAATATTACCGAAATAACATGTATATATGATACACTTGTACTTCTTTATTCGTATAGTTTTCATTAATTACAACATAGCCTCATAACTTATACCATGTTATAAATATCTTATTTATAACATCAAACTTTGTAACAAGATATAACCTATAGTTTTATAGTATTTCTTTATAATTGCCGAAAGGCATATAAATTATATTCATTTCTTTCAAATCCCACACTTTCTAATTATTACAATTTCACCACTTATTTTATAAACATACCACACTTACCATATACTATAACATTTAAATCATATAGTATGCATATTATATAGTTTTAAAAATTCCAAAACTCATCCAACATTACAATAATTATAACATATAGTTTTATGTGTTATTTTTTCTAATATTACCGAACAGACCCATGGTCTGTTTGGTTTAATTTTTCCAGCAACAATATTTCCTTATTTACACATTGACCACACATATTATATCATAAGTTATATATATATATATATATATATAGTTATACTATATGGTTTTAACATTTATTATTTATATAACCTATAGTTTCTTATTATTTTATTTCCGCACAGGCCCCTTGCGGCTTTTAAATTCTTTTTCCACCCCCAAGTATTCTTTCTTATTTACATATTGACCCCAATTTATATTATATACTTTCCATATGTCACAAAACTATATATTATACACTTTTACTAATATAGCCATTTAAATAACTCTAAAAATTCCCAAACTTTATACTTATGATATAAACTATTATACTAATCAATCTATACCATAACTTTTGGTAATTACATCCTATACCCCAAAAGTTTTATAAGTTTAACATTTAATCTATAATGTTACTATAAGTTTCATAAATTAATTATTTATGACATTAAATTTGGTCAAACCTCCTAACATGGTCTATATTGACCTATTGACTTTTAGTTTGACCAGAAGTTTGTATATTTACGGTTTGACCCCATTGTTTTTCAGAAATTAGATTTTTGTCTCAAAACTTTATTAAATTTTATATAATTCATAAAATAAGGTTTTAATGCCTAGATTTCGGTTAATACCTATAGTTAGCCTCTAAATTTTATCTTAATTACTTTAAAAACCCAGAATAAATTCGGTAATCTCACTCACCACCCTAAATTCATTTTAAACTTAATGAACATAAATTAAATGGCCTAAAAACACATGGCCTTATTACAACAATTAGCATAGAATAAATTACACATAAATGTCTCGAATGACATAATATTGTCACGGCTGATATTACCCTTGCCCCTATATTTTTATAAATTATGTTTTAGCCCTTAATTTATTTCCTTGACCTTATAGGTCATTAATACACCAAACTAACTAACCAAAAATGGTATTAATATTCTAACACAGAATTAAGTTATCTAACCCTATTTAGCCCCACGGCTGATATATATATCTATATATATATATATATATATATATATATATATATATATATATATATATATATATATATATATATATATATATATTCTCATAAAAACATATTATAGTATAAGATAGGATTTTCTCACCTAGTTTTCACAAGGCACACCAAACACCTCCTAGGCTCTCGGCCTAATTTAAACACAGCATTTAGTTAGTTTTTGAAGTGTTAATCACTTACCTTAGTATATATATACGTCATTAAAGAGTAAAACACTCACTTTGCTAATATTTATTCTTAGACTTGTTTTTCCTACGGTTGTGCAGGATGTTTCCAAGGGATTTTTCAGCAGCATTTCATGCAAGAACAAAAGCATATGTTAGCCATGTAAAGCAAGGTCATTAAGGGTTGGTTTAAGCTAGGAAAAGGCAAGAACTTCACCTTGTTATGGAGCAGCTTATTATGGCTATTCACGCCTGATTTTTCCAAGGCAAAAGAAAGTGTTAAAACCACCATTTGTTCCAGCATTATAACCGGTAGAACAAAGAGAATAAGGCAAGGTTTTTCCTTACCGAAAGTGGTGAAAATGGAGCTTCTTGCATGGATCTTGTTTCTTTACAAAGCTGGGTATTCTCCACTAATTTTTACATGAAGAAAACAAAAGGATGAGCTAGGGAAAAACTGGAAAAATAACCGGAAAGAGAGAGGAAGTATTAGGTGGTTTAGTGCTTGATTTTTACCTTAGGAAGTTGTTAGAACTAGCTTCCCTTTCTTCTATTATTTTCAGGCGAGAATCTCCTCTTCTTTAACCCCCAACTCAGACTTGTTTGCTGGATGAAAATGAGAATGGGTGAGCTCATTGAAGAGAGGAGAAGAATGAGTATTTTTATGCCATGAAAGCTTACCTAGAGCTTGAGATCTTGGCTATGGAAGTTGGTGGGAAGCTCACGGCTTTGGACACAGCAAGGAGAGGGTTTGGTTGCTTACGGCTGAAGAAGAAGAAAGGTGAGTGAAGAAAGAGAAGGAAAACCGGTTAATAAGGGATGAGTCATAGGTGGTCAAAGGTCAAGATAAGTCTTCCCAGATATTTTTGGGAAGTTTCCTAAGGCTGAAGCAACACCTAAGCTGGCGGCAATGATCAGATAAGGTGGGAAGATAAGCTTGTTTAGTTTAAAATGATAAAAGTGTACTTATTCTTACTTTAATAAAGTAAGGATGGTGAGTCATATTTAATTAAGTTGGGACCGGCCACACACTAGGAAAAGAAGCCCTTATTAATCGGCAATGAATGGTCAAGGTCAAGGGAAAACTATTGACCATTGACTAGGGCTCTGTTCGGCATGGCTGTTTTGACAGCATAAATACAGCATATTTGGCAGTAGGAATGCGCTGGCATAAATGCAGCATATTTGCTGGCAGGAATGTGCTGGCATAAATGCAGCTGTTTTGAAAACTGTTGTTTGGCAGTGTATATATGCAGCATGTTTGGTTAAATTAGTTATATGTAGTGCGTTTACCGTTTTCGTATTACAATTATAATTTATTATATTACACTACGTAACTTTATTTTGTTAGTAAAAATAAATAAAAAATTCATAAACAATAAAATTTTTATTTCTATTATTTAAGCAAAACTTGTGTAACACCCATATAATAATAAACAACAGCGGAAAATAAACTAAAGGTGCTACAGACCATCGGGCTCCAAACACCCGGTACCAACCTCACCAATTACAACCATTACAATTATCTAAGTTACGGTCTGAACTTCGAGAAAACTTAACATTAACATAACAATAATAAAGTACATTCACTCTCCATAAACCTAATCCCATCCCAATCACTCATGCTCTTCGTGGCCACCTGTAAATCAATTTGTACCTGCAAGATGAAACCAAGCGCCCACCCCGGGAGGGGTGAGTCAGTTCCCTGGAATGGAACTGGTACAATTCTCCAAAACAATCTTTTAACGAAACTCTTCAAAATAAACAGTAACTTGAAATTAAACTCTTGAAAGTAAAGCAGGGAAACAAGGCACTTTAAAATCACCAAGCCAAAGATAACAAGTTAAGGATAAAGATAAATGATAGAAAAGGTAAAGTTAGTGAAACAAAATCACATCATGTGTTAGTGAACATCCATTTCCTTAGTTAAACCCAATTCCCATTAGGAGTAGAAAAACTCAGATAGTCACAAAGGACTAGGAATGATAAAACAGATCCAAGAACCACGAACTCAAGAGTGGAATAATTTCAACTGGGAGAGATGGCCCCCACCGCCAATCACGTCCTTTTAGGACAGGGGATATACAGCCCCTCACTGTTTATCACGTCCACTAAGGACAGGGGATATACAGCCCCTCACTGTCTACCACGTCCACTAAGGATAGGGGATATACAGCCCCTCACTGTCTATCACGTCCACTAAGGACAGGGGATATACAGCCCCTCACTGTCTATCACGTCCCTTTCTGGGACAGGGGATATACAGCCCCTCACTGTTACCATTGAAGACGCGCGCACGTCGAAACCTCAAGAACCAGCTCATGGATGAAACGATATCCAGAGTCAAAAGAAGAATTTCCAAGATTGACCTTTTTTCCAAATTCCCACTAGATCACCAACTACCCAGAGCAATACCAAAACACTCAGTCCTACAGAGTGCAGAAGCGTAAACCCTAAGTAGTCAATGTCTAACGGGGCACCAAATAGAAGGAACCAATACCCATGTAAGTTTCACATCCAAGGCTCAGTTAGTCACACAAGCTGGGTTAGTCACACAACCAATTCTTTTTAGAAATTCCTCTTAAAGTCAGTTAGCGTTTTCCAAAACATTCCATAAGTCAATCAGCAAAAAGATCGGAGTACGAGAAATCGTACAAAACATTCCATAGAGTCCAAAACACAACAAGCTGAGTACGAGAAATCGTACCTGGGTAACGCTGTAGCAGTTCTAGTCAACTGCGCAAACAATCAACAATACTCTGAAGAATATTAAAGGTAGTCTATCATCAATATCTCATACCCTAAGTTAAACTTAAATAGATTCCCCACTCTTATTTCTAAACCTCGATCATCTTGTAAGCCATTCGCTTAAATGTTAAGTATAGCCTTTGGCTTGTTTTAGAATGTTGTATAGCCCAAGGTGGTAAGATCAAGGAATGTATCTTATTAACACCTGCTAACTGACCACTCCTATCCACTTTATTCATATTTAACCACAATCCTCACGTTCAAGACTTTTGAGACCTTTATAACACAAATGTGTTTACATTATATAACTAAATCTAAGAATTCCAATAGTAATCTTAAGCTGAATACATTATTCTTAATTTAGAATAAACATTGTATTATGACCTATGATGGATTCATCCCATAACACTATACTATTATTTCACAATGTAATGATTATGTATTTTATCAATATCTACTAGATAATCCATTGTGATTAAGTTTTCCCCTTAACTTAATTAAGATCAACATCTTGTATATTGGAACCATAGTGTTGTAGACGCATTATATCATAACCCAATTGAGTTACTAACTCATTTATCTTATCTTTAGTTCAGAAAGACTTTTTATTACATCCAGCTAACAATCTTGACATAAGATGTTAAATTACTTTTCATCTTGAAACAACTATATTATAGTTAACTTAGACTTATCGAACTCTTACATTTAGTATTCACAAGGTACATTTTTGCTTAATTATTACCTATATAATAAGGTGTTTAAATATAACCTTTATGTATCCTTACTTACCTTAAATCTCCTAAATGTTTTATTTTTACACACATAAACTCTATAGACTATGTATAATCCTTTTGTACTAAACTTCAATAAACTTAAGCCTTAAATACGTTTTAAATTATTTTACAAAACCTAAGGTTTCAAAGGAATAACTTAATAAATTAATTCCCTTTATTGTATTTAGGATGGACAATATATCTACATAGAGTAGAATGTATCAAAGAATTAAAATTCTTTCGTAAGAGAGATTGTTAATTATATGAAAATTCTCATATTTAATATTCAAATAACCTATCATTAATTCCCATTACCGTAAAGTATATCAATATAAATCTGATGTAACTTAGTTTTATCTGACAAAAGGTTCAAAGGTTTTAAGTATCAAATTCCTATTTATAAACCTTATATAAATTCTAACTACTAGATACCTCACTTAATTGTAAACTCACATCCCAAGTATTGGTAATAAATGTTATAAATGTATTTCATATGGCTTATCTAATGCCAAGAAACTTAAGGATTATCATTTAGATAAATTTCCAAATCATAGTTAATATAGTTTTATACCATAATCCTTTTAATGATTTATCTTAAAACATTAAGTTATATTCCAATACTACAAATGTTAAGAAATGATTAAATCTAGACTTACTAATCCACCTCACATTTAGATGTAAAAGTATTTTATTTTATTATTGTTTATATATTAAGAACATTTAGATGTAAAAGTATTACATTTATTCATTAATTATATAGTAAGTTCTATTTGTGTAAAATCTAATTACAAATATTCCTAAGTCCCAACTTATTAACTACCTAACCAAATTATAGATTCACATTATGGTCTTTGACAAATAATATTACACATGTATTTTAATATGGTTTATATAAATCTTAGAAATCCAAGATAACTCTTTAAGCTAAATTTCATAACCACAATTCAATACTACCTCATATAATATTCTTTAATAGTATTATGTATATGTTCAGTTCAACTTATTAATTCCTTCATATTCTATTTGCTATAAGGCATTTTATGTCCTTTATTTATTTATTTATCGTATATGTATACTAGGGTTATTCAAGACATTCTTTATGTAGTTTAAGTACATCTAATTATTTATATTAACTTTTACACACACCTACATCCAAAATATAGTTTACAAAATAAAGTATTTTCCTTAGTTTCAATTAAGTATATTAACCACCATATTATATAATTAATATAAATGTAGATTAATTTAGCTCCTTGATTTAACCTAAGTTACTATTTTATTTCTTTTACATATATGTGTAAATATATATATATATATTCCTTAGTTTTAATTAAGAATATTAACTCCCATAATATAATATAAATAAAAAATGTAGAATAATTAAATTCCTTGATTAACATAAGTTTCTATTTTAAATCTACCATATAAGTATATATACATATATGTAAATAATTTCACTTCTCATAAAAACTAATACCTTACTGATATAAAGTGTTAATTTAGTGTTCCATATTTTCCCAGCTTAAAAAGTTCATTAAAAACCATACTTTAATTTTTGGTTACATTAAAAACCTTATATTATAGGTTATTCTTATGAAAAACTCATAAACACAATTTTTAAAACCTTTTACCATTGCCCAAAAATTCCCAAATTTAATATACAGTAACTATAACATTTTAGACATATATAAAATTTTTATTTCATAAAAATATCTTTTTATTTAGCCAAATAATCCAGAAATAACGTAACCAAAAATCATAACTTATGTTTAAAAACTCCAAAACCATATTAATTTACATCAAAATAAACTAGATTAAATAAGGAATCTATGGTTAAAATTTCAAGTCAAAACACATTCGGGAAGGTATTTAAATTAACTCAACAAGTTAGGGTTATTTACTGAAATCATAATAAAAACTTAATCTTTTAATTTGAAACGATCTAATCTCAGCCATCCGTTTCTTATAACTACAATCGGACGGTTGCTGAAAGCCCAGTTCTTCATCCGCCCCCAAATCGACTCGAGTACTAAATCTCGATTTTCTCACAATCTACAGAACGAAATCGAGTGATTCTTGTTTCTATGGTTTAGAAATCAAATTTCGGTTCTAATGATACTAATTTCCCCAATTATAATGCAGTATACGATGGGATTCGAATTCAAATCGAAGTTAGGGTTCAAAGTTTGATTCGATTACAATCTTGCAAAATTCTACACATACAGAGCATAATAACCTCAATTGGTTGTTGGTTTAGGTCGGATACATGATTACTAACAGCAATAACGAAGCAATTTGACCGGAAACTCACCGGAGTTGCAAAAACGGAGGAATTCGATTTCGGGAAATCTGGAAAAATCCGAACTTGAGCTGTTCGAGTAGTGAACTTTGGAGATCTATAAAATACGTTCTAGATCGAGTTAGGCCATGTTCTTGGGCTCATTAGAAAGAAGAAACATAGCTCTACACAATGATAGCAAGAACTAATCCTAACTCGCACCACACAGAAAGAAATTGAAGTCGCAAATCACGAGTTTACCTCTCTGTTTCGGTATTATTTTATGAGCTGGCGAGACCAAAACTTTAGACACCTTTCCCTTCCAATCGGTTGAGAATTGCTTAGACCATAAACATGAAAGTTTTAGAGGAATTAGAGCTCTTCAAAATAGCAGCTAAATAACATGGAATTTGGATGAGTAACGAAGAAGTTATGGCTGATCGAAGTTACCTGATTCGAAGAGAAAACTGGAATTGCAGTTTCGGTTTTTGCAGGGTGGCTACTTTGACTCGATTTTTGGTTGATTCAGAATGAATTAGGGTTTGTATGAGTTATAGTTGTTTAGAGGGAATGTAAGAGAAGACACAAAGAAGACGGCATTGAAAAATATGGAGAGATGAAAAAGTTATAGCCGTCTAAAGTTAGGGCAAAATCATGAATTCTGTTACCGAAATTCAAGGGATAAATTGGCTAAGTGTTGGCGACCCGTGACAGAGTGACACGTGGCATCTTTCAAATTTTTGACTCAAAACTTCAATCTAGCATAACTTTGGCTAGGATGATCCGTTTTTGACGTTCTTTTTATCGATCTTCATGGTTTTCCATAACCTATTTATTGGTATAGGTTGCATGACCTGGTTTGACCATTCTCAAAAAGTCAACTCTAACAAGGCTTAATAAGCTTTAAGGTTTCTAGAATTTTATATTGACTTTTATGTTTCAAAACAATGTTTCAACACTTCCTAAAATCTTTATAATATATTTGAAGTGTTTAGAAATTTTCCCAAGATTTATTGACTTATAAATCTTATTATTAAATTCATAATACTATATAATAATGTATAATAATTAGGGTTAAATAGGAGAAAACCCCTAAATAAATTTCACAATTCCATATAATAATTTAATATTCATAATTCCATATAATAATTTAATACTTAATAGTATTATTAAAGGTTTAATAAAAGAAATCCCCTAAATTAATTTAAATTAATTTAAGGGTATTTCAGTATATCCCCCTTAAAAGAAACTTCGCCTCGAAGTTTAAAAATCAACTAATAGGCACTCACACCGCTTCGGGTGTGCTGAGACAATAATAATTCCAATGAAATTCCATACCAATCCAATCCTTTATTTCCATCCATTTCCATAACAACATTCCACTCGAGATTACTCAAAATCAAAACGAACCAAGATATACCAAGACATAGCATGATGAAAATCAACAGTCACATACTGTGTCATATTGTAAAAACCAAGCACATACAAACACCTCTCATTCTGCTAATACTGTTCTCCTTTTACTAACAATGCAACGAGGCATAATCCGGATGAGATAACGAAGGAAGGAGTATGCCAGCATATCCCCCTTAAAAGAGCTAAGGTACGCCCTCGTACCGCTACTAACGCACATTCAAAGAATTCAACACATTATTAACCAGCTTTGTTGTGAATTTACTGCAGACCGTTGATTTTATCTATGATCGTTACATATATCTGTATCTCTTGATTGTTATGTAATTGTATTTTCCTTGGTGGTTATAAAATTTTATCTTATGATTATTATCCATTCATTTTAATGACTGATCGAATTATGTCCATATATGATCATTTATCATATCAATTATTTACAAGCTATAAATCAGGAGTAACGTATTTGAGTAGTTTAAAATAATATTTCAGATCATTTAATAATCCTCAATAATCTTCCAAAATCATCTTCAAGGGTTTATTAGTCAACCCTATGCTAAAACTCTATAAAATAAATATTTTCTGTGACTTTTCAAGTTTCCATTGTTTTTATAATTAACTATCGTATTTTAGACGATTCATTCAGTGTTTACTTCATAAAATTTACTTTGATTATTTTTATATACATAATTTCACCCAAGGCAGAATTTAGGAAGTTCTTATAATGTGCTCCAAAATCTGCTTTCTTTATCTTAAAATTATTTTGCAAGGTAGGGACTCTATATATAAATTTAAGTCAATGAATTAGTCTAGTGAAAGTTCACTCACTCTTGATACTATTTTTCTTAGGTTTGCTCTAGTAAGTATTATTCTGATCATTAGATCTTAGTACTCTCTTAGATAATGGTGGCTTTTGGTAAATATCACTGTTAGTGTGGCTTCTCTAAAATTTGATACATGTTAATGTTAAACTTCCAAGTAAACATGAGAATTCCAAATCTTTAAGTAACTCTCAATTTTTCACATTCACTAGAACACTCAATACTCAGTATTTAAGGCTCAATAATATTTAGTTTATTATTACTCATGTGTTTTTCACTCCATAGGTAAGTATTTTTCACACCAGGATTTCTCGGTAAACTCTTTACATGCATGAATTTAGTACTGATCTTAATATAACGAGTTTTGAACTGTTCATTGTGGCTAGTAATAATAAATGCCTAGCTCAAGATTCCATGATGGTAACGTCTTACACCACTTCCCCTCAGTTCAACACAATCCATCACCTGCGTATAAGATTATTTACAGTTAGATGCAAGGCTTGTCTAGCCCCTAAACTTCTAGAAGTGGGTTGCAACCCCCACTACTTTCAGCCTAGGAGTTCGTCGCACCAGGCACTTCCTGTAGGGTGTTAGGTTTATGTGTTTTCTTTCTAAGTTACATAGAGTTTTAATGTGTTTTTACAAGTTCAGATGTTGATCTTTTCTAATACGCTACTAGTTCTTGTTAGCTTAATAATTTTCTAGACTTGAGATTTATCCTAACATTATCTTTAGGCACAATTTGTACCAAGTAATTCTTGAATTTATTTCCAAACTTTAAAGGAGTTGAAGCACTTGTACATAATGTCAATACTAACTTAGTTATTCAAAGATCTATTTGTATACTGTTTTCAACCAAAAGTATTCTTTAAATTCTAGGAATTTTGTGTACCAGCTTTTAAGGATTGCATTTTTAGCAATGTATTCTCCATGAGTATGCTTTTGAAAAATAGCTTAATATTTGGTTTATCTCAACCAAATCTTATCTACTTAATATAGGATGTTCCAAATTATTATAATAAATATTTTTTTTGTAGTTTATTGTTGGAACGGTATAACAACACATCACACTCAACAGACATTCACAAAAGAAAAGTGTGTAAAGGAATCATTCACAATTCCAAAAAGGTTAGGAGTCGTGCCTTACTGGAGTCCTCACTTCCCAATTCTACCCCAATTCCCCAGTTTTAAGTGCACCTATAATCTAAGTATTCACTCGCTTGTTTTCTTTCTCTCGGGTTCAAAGCGTAACTACGCTCTGATACCACTTTCTGTAACACCCCTAATAATAATAAACAACAGCGGAAAATAAACTAAAGGCTACAGACCATCGGGCTCCAAACACCCGGTACCAACCTCACCAATTACAACCATTACAATTATCTAAGTTACGGTCTGAACTTCTTCGAGAAAACTTAACATTAACATAACAATAATAAAGTACATTCACTCTCCATAAACCTAATCCCATCCCAATCACTCATGCTCTTCGTGGCCACCTGTAAATCAATTTGTACCTGCAAGATGAAACCAAGCAGCCCACCCCGGGGGGGTGAGTCAGCCTGGAATGGAACTGGTACAATTCTCCAAAACAATCTTTTAAACGAAACTCTTCAAAATAAACAGTAACTTGAAATTAAACTCTTGAAAGTAAAGCAGGAAACAAGGCACTTTAAAATCACCAAGCCAAAGATAACAAGTTAAGGATAAAGATAAATGATAGAAAAGGTAAAGTTAGTGAAACAAAATCACATCATGTGTTAGTGAACATCCATTTCCTTAGTTAAACCCAATTCCCATTAGGGGTAGAAAAACTCAGATAGTCACAAAGGACTAGGAATGATAAAACAGA
Source organism: Limonium bicolor (assembly GCA_023374045.1). Taxonomy (NCBI): domain Eukaryota; kingdom Viridiplantae; phylum Streptophyta; class Magnoliopsida; order Caryophyllales; family Plumbaginaceae; genus Limonium; species Limonium bicolor. The sequence goes on along the minus strand of CM041779.1, from coordinate 205,838,895 downwards.
TCCAAGAACCACGAACTCAAGAGTGGAATAATTTCAACTGGGAGAGATGGCCCCCACCGCCAATCACGTCCTTTTAGGACAGGGGATATACAACCCCTCACTGTTTATCACGTCCACTAAGGACAGGGGATATACAACCCCTCACTGTCTACCACGTCCACTAAGGACAGGGGATATATAGCCCCTCACTGTCTATCACGTCCACTAAGGACAGGGGATATACAGCCCCTCACTGTCTATCACGTCCCTTTCTGGGACAGGGGATATACAGCCCCTCACTGTTACCATTGAAGACGCGCGCACGTCGAAACCTCAAGAACCAGCTCATGGATGAAACGATATCCAGAGTCAAAAGAAGAATTTCCAAGATTGACCTTTTTTCCAAATTCCACTAGATCACCAACTACCCAGAGCAATACCAACACTTAGTCCTACAGAGTGCAGAAGTGTAAACCCTAAGTAGTCAATGTCTAACGGGCACCAAATAGAAGGAACCAATACCCATGTAAGTTTCACATCCAAGGCTCAATTAGTCACACAAGCTGGGTTAGTCACACAACTAATTCTTTTTAGAAATTCCTCTTAAAGTCAGTTAGCGTTTTCCAAAACATTCCACAAGTCAATCAGCAAAAAGATCGGAGTACGAGAAATCATACAAAACATTCCATAGAGTCCAAAACACAACAAGCTGAGTACGAGAAATCGTACCTGGGTAACGCTGTAGCAGTTCTAGTCAACTTGCGCAAACAATCAACAATACTCTCTGAAGAATATTAAAGGTAGTCTATCATCAATATCTCATACCCTAAGTTAAACTAAATAGATTCCCCACTCTTATTTCTAACCTCGATCATCTTGTAAGCCATTCGCTTAAATGTTAAGTATAGCCTTTGGCTTGTTTTAGAATGTTGTATAGCCCAAGGTGGTAAGATCAAGGAATGTATCTTATTAACACCTGCTAACTGACCACTCCTATCCACTTTATTCATATTTAACCACAATCCTCACGTTCAAGACTTTTGAGACCTTTATAACACAAATGTGTTTACATTATATAACTAAATCTAAGAATTCCAATAGTAATCTTAAGCTGAATACCTTTATTCTTAATTTAGAATAAACATTGTATTATGACCTATGATGGATTCATCCCATAACACTATACTATTATTTCACAATGTAATGATTATGTATTTATCAATATCTACTAGATAATCCATTGTGATTATTTTTCCCCTTAACTTAATTAAGATCTACATCTTGTATATTGGAACCATAGTGTTGTAGACGCATTATATCATAACCCAATTGAGTTACTAACTCATTTATCTTATCTTTAGTTCAGAAAGACTTTTTATTACATCCAGCTAACAATCTTGACATAAGATGTTAAATACTTTTCATCTTGAAACAACTATATTATAGTTAACTTAGACTTATCGAACTCTTACATTTAGTATTCACAAGGTACATTATTTGCTTAATTATTACCTATATAATAAGGTGTTTAAATATAACCTTTTATGTATCCTTACTTACCTTAAATCTCCTAAATGTTTTATTTTTACACACATACACTCTATAGACTATGTATAATCCTTTTGTACTAAACTTCAATAAACTTAAGCCTTAAATACGTTTTAAATTATTTTACAAAACCTAAGGTTTCAAAGGAATAACTTAATAAATTAATTCCCTTTATTGTATTTAGGATGGACAATATATCTACATAGAGTAGAATGTATCAAAGAATTAAATTCTGGTTCGTAAGCGAAATTGTTAATTATATGAAAATTCTCATATTTAATATTCAAATAACCTATCATTAATTCCCATTACCGTAAAGTATATCAATATAATCTGATGTAACTTAGTTTTATCTGACAAAAGGTTCAAAGTTTTAAATATCAATTCCTATTTATAACCTTATATAAATTCTAACTACTAGATACCTCACTTAATTGTAAACTCACATCCCAAGTATTGGTAATAAATGTTATAAATGTATTTCATATGGCTTATCTAATGCTAAGAAACTAAGGATTATCATTTAGATAAATTTCCAAATCATAGTTAATATAGTTTTATACCATAATCCTTTTAATGATTTTATCTTAAAACGTTAAGTTATATTCCAATACTACAAATGTTAAGAAATGATTAAATCTAGACTTACTAATCCACCTCACATTTAGATGTAAAAGTATTTTATTCATTTTATTATTGTTTATATATTAAGAACATTTAGATGTAAAAGTATTACATTTATTCATTAATTATATAGTAAGTTCTATTTGTGTAAAATCTAATTACAAATATTCCTAAGTCCCAACTTATTAACTACCTAACCAAATTATAGATTCACATTATGGTCTTTGACAAATATTACACATGTATTTTTAATATGGTTTATATAAATCTTAGAAATCCAAGATAACTCTTTAAGCTAAATTTCATAACCACAATTCAATACTACCTCATATAATATTTTTTAATAGTATTATGTATATGTTCAGTTCAACTTATTAATTCCTTCATATTCTATTTGCTATAAGGCATTTTATGTCCTTTATTTATTTATTATCGTATATGTATACTAGGGTTTATTCAAGACATTCTTTATGTAGTTTAATTACATCTAATTATTTATATTAACTTTTACACACCCTACATCCAAAATATAGTTTACAAAATAAAGTATTTTCCTTAGTTTCAATTAAGTATATTAACCACCATATTATATAATTAATATAAATGTAGATTAATTTAGCTCCTTGATTTAACCTAAGTTACTATTTTATTTCTTTTACATATATGTAAATATATATATATATATTCCTTAGTTTTAATTAAGAATATTAACTCCCAATAATATAATAATAATAAATAAAATGTAGAATAATTAAATTCCTTGATTTAACATAATTTTCTATTTTAAATCTACCATATAAGTATATATACATATATGTAAATAATTTCACTTCTCATAAAAACTAATACCTTACTGATATAAAGTGTTAATTTAGTGTTCATATTTTCCCACCTTAAAAAGTTCATTAACAAACCATACTTTAATTTTTGGTTACATTAAAAACCTTATATTATAGGTTATTCTTATGAAAAACTCATAAACACAATTTTAAAAACCTTTTACCATTGCCCAAAAATTCCCAAATTTAATATACAGTAATATAACATTTTAGACATATTATAAAATTTTTATTTCATAAAAATATCTTTTTAATTTAGCCAAATAATTCCAGAAAACCCGTAACTTGCAAAAATCATAACTTATGTTTAAAAAACTCCAAAACCATATTAATTTACATCAAATAAACTAGATTAAATAAGGAATCTATGGTTAATATTTCAAGTCAAAACACATTCGGGAAGGTATTTAAATTAACTCAACAAGTTAGGGTTATTTACTGAAATCATAATAAAAACTTAATCTTTTAATTTGAAACGATCTAATCTCAGCCGTCCGTTTCTTATAACTACAATCGGACGGCTGCTGAAAGCCCAGTTCTTCATCATCCGCCCCCAAATCGACTCGAGTACTAAATCTCGATTTTCTCACAATCTACAGAACGAAATCGAGTGATTCTTGTTTCTATGGTTTAGAAATCAAATTTCGGTTCTAATGATACTAATTTCCCCAATTATAATGCAGTATACGATGGGATTCGAATTCAAATCGAAGTTAGGGTTCAAAGTTCGATTCGATTACAATCTTGCAAAATTCTACACATACAGAGCATAACAACCTCAATTGGTTGTTGGTTTAGGTAGGTCGGATACATGATTACTAACAGCAATAACGGAGCAATTTGACCGGAAACTCACCGGAGTTGCAAAAACGGAGGAATTCGATTTCGGGAAATCTGGAAAAATCCGAACTTCAGCTGTTCGAGTAGTGAACTTTGGAGATCTATAAAATACGTTCTAGATCGAGTTAGGCCATGTTCTTGGGCTCATTAGAAAGAAGAAACATAGCTCTACACAATGATAGCAAGAACTAATCCTAACTCGCACCACACAGAAAGAAATTGAAGTCGCAAATCACGAGTTTACCTCTCTGTTTCGGTATTTTTTTATGAGCTGGCGAGACCGAAACTTTAGACACCTTTCCCTTCCAATCGGTTGAGAATTGGCTTAGACCATAAACATGAAAGTTTTAGAATTAGAGCTCTTTAAAACGAGCTAAATAACATGGAATTTGGATGAGTAACGAAGAAGTTATGGCTGATCGAAGTTACCTGATTCGAAGAGAAAAACTGGAATTGCAGTTTCGGTTAAAATAATTGCAGTTCGGTTTGCAGGGTGGCTACTTTGACTCGATTTTCCGGTTTGATCAGAATGAATTAGGGTTTTGTATGAGTTATAGTTGTTTAGCGGGAATGTAAGAGAAGACAACAAAGAAGACGGCATTGAAAATATGGAGAGATGAAAAAGTTATAGCCGTCTAAAGTTAGGGCAAAATCATGAATTCTGTTACCAAAATTCAAGGGATAAATTGGCTAAGTGTTGGCGAACCCGTGACAGAGTGACACGTGGCATCTTTCAAATTTTTGACTCAAAACTTTCAATCTAGCATAACTTTGGATAGGATGATCCGTTTTTGACGTTCTTTTTATCGATCTTCATGGTTTTCCATAACCTATTTATTGGTATAGGTTTCATGACCTGGTTTGACCATTCTCAAAAAACTCAACTCTAACAAGGCTTAATATGCTTTAAGGTTTCTAGAATTTTATATTGACTTTTATGTTTCACAAACAATGTTTTCAACACTTCCTAAAATTTTTATAATATATTTGAAGTGTTTAGAAATTTTCCCAAGATTTATTGACTTATAAATCTTATTATTAAATTCATAATACTATATAATAATGTATATAATAATAGGGTTAAATAGGAGGAGAAAACCCCTGAATAAATTTCACAATTCCATATAATAATTTAATATTCATAATTCCATATAATAATTTAATACTTAATAGTATTATTAAAGGTTTAATAAAAGAAATCCCCTAAATTAATTTAAATTAATTTAAAGGTATTTCAACTTGTAACTCCTAGACAATATATTTTTATTATCTAAATTTTATAATTCTTACAAATATAAAAGCGTAAAAAAAAAGAGAAAAAGCATTTCAAATTTTCTAATAATGTTATGTGAATTTATTTAGTGAAATTATAACTTTTAATATATAATATTTTTATAACTTTGTATGTTAATAAATTTATATGCATTCATATTTCTATATGCTATTTTAATATTTTAATTTATATATCAACAAGTGTGTATATTTATTTGTTTTTTTAATTTTATTAATATATGTGGTATTACAAATAATATATTATAGATTTGTATTATAAATGTGTTTTTTTTGTAAATTGGCTAAAGATGTAGTACTATTTTTTTAAATTATTTAAAGCATTATGTAATTTGTAATAATAAAGTAACTTTGTAAAAAATTTCTTTTTTTTAAATCAATAGTCACAGTAATTGTATTATGAAGTGAGTAAAGAAACGGAAGTGAAAACACGAAAACGAAAAATAGCATTTGCTACGGGCATTTATGCTGACATTTTATGTTGTCATTTATGCTGATATTTATGCTGACATTTACGTTGTTTAGGCGAACAGCAAAAACAAATAAAGGATTCCAAAACAGCATATGCTGTATATTTATGCTGTCAAAAAATGCACATATATGCTAATTACCCCGAACCCGAACGCGCCCTAGATTAGGAAATTTAAGTGTTATATTGCACTATTTGGTTACTATTCACAAACCAATGCACATATTTATGATTTTTTTGAAAAACTTTGAATTAGGAATTATAATGTGGTACATTATGTCACATTAGTATATTTAAGGGTATTCAAGACCCTAAAATCAAACAAAACTCATTTTGGAGAAAATCTCACAAAAATGTGCTTTAAGGAAGCTTAAAGCACATTTTATGCTCTAGTGAGTTTCTGAGCTTGGTTTCCCTTGGAAAGGTTTTTTTGTGTTCATTTATGAGTTATAAGGCTTAGGACAAATTTTTAGGTCCTAAGGAGTTCATTTTGGTATATTTTCACCCTAAAAGGTCAAAGAGCGCAATTCTTGCTCTCTGTCAAACATTGTTGTGCTTAATTGTTTTTAAGGCATGTTTAGGCCTTAATTTAATTGATTATATGTTTAATTAATGTTTAATTAAGTAGGGGTATTTCATAAAGTGATGGGACCATACCTGGTCGGGTGTAAGGGCGTCCAAACGTCATCGATACTCCACGAGCCGGTTGTGGTCCGAAATATGTCGACCCTCAATCCTGGCAAACCTCACCACAAATGGGATAGGTGATGCGGTATTCATCATCAGACGATGACAAATACCAGATAAATATTCATAGATCCAGCACTGCATAATTTTAAAAACTTTTAGCACTATTATTGATAATTTTAATTTTGCATGCTCGCAAATGAAATTATTCTCGGTTTGTACCTGTAGTAGGGTAAGACACCCAGCGATGGTCTTCGTCTCAGCACGAGAAGAGACACCTAGCTGTCTGTAGAGATGTGTGAGTGTAGCAACACCCCCACGCGTACTCTGAGATGGTGTCGATGTCCTGTAGGGGCCAATAAGTGTAGGGGCGCATCTTGTCGTCCCCATTGTTAGGGAATAATGTGCATCCGAGCAAGTAGAACAGATAGCCACGAGCCTCGCAGGTGTACGTGGCATCTGCGTGGCCACACCAATCCCTGACCTTACTGTAGGGGACGCTGCCCTTGTGGTAGAACCCTTGCTCCCTCACCACATTGGCCGAAGGAAGACCTGCCACCTCAACGACTACAGCCAGCACGTGGTCCAAAGTCAGCTCCGGCGGTGATGCACCTCCACACAACTCCTCAGGGGCCTCAACGCAACAGCTCTCTCCTCTATGGATACACCCATAATGTGATAGACGTCATGCAGAGTGATCGTCATCTCACCAAAAGGTAGGTGGAAGGTGTTGGTGTCCGGCTGCCACCTCTCCACAGAAAGCACTATCAATGACACATCATCACCATGGGAGCAATCGTGAAGATGCGCTAACCACTGTCTCTCACTACCTCCTTACTCCTCTCGTGGTATAGGAGATCAGCATGCCACTTTTCCAGTAAAGGGCCTCTAGTAACAAATGTCAAACATCCACGATCCTAGAGATATAACAATTATGTTTTCATACGTTTTTCTAAGTCTACACATTTAGGTTAATAACATTAAATAAAAAAAGTTAGAGATACATACCACTCCTTGCCACACATCAAGTGCAACATGTCCTCCAAAGCTTCGTAGCAGGCTAGCATCTAAAGGACCACCTGAAATACCCCGTAATTAAAAATGGTGACTAATTAGGCTAATAAGTAATTTAGAGGCTTGATTAGGTCTAAATAATCATGAGGGAACAAATCCCAAAGAAAACAGATCCTTAAAACGGATTAAAAACACTAACGAGCCTTAAAGCACGTTTTTCGAGGAAACCGGGAAAACGTGACTTTAAGCGGGTCAAATAGACTCGTAACAATTTTGGTCAACTAAATAGTCATTAATAAATATTAGTGAGGGTCTAGAACCAATAAAATCAATAAAACGAGAAAATAGTAAAAACTGTCAAAAACGGGAAGTTGTGGGGTAGAAACATAAATAACCCAAACTAGTGTGTCCACTAGTGAAATAAAATGTAAAGGTTGTGTGTGGGGGCTGTGTCATCCGATTTCTTTCCCCTCTCTCACACACTCTCTTACCTCTCTTTTCATTTGCAAAAGACAAACACAATTAAAAAGCATAAAGTAACCCCCTTTTACTTACTCACTCTCTCTCCTACCCTCACACTCCCTCACTTACGTACAGAACCCCCACTCCCTCCTCTCTATTTCTTTTCTTCTTCCAGGCGAAAACAATGGAGAATTGAGTACCCCACACAAAACCTCAACTTCTCTCCTCTTGTTAAGTGTCCAAACCTTCACCAAAAATTACAAAAACCATACCATTGCGTTCCTCTCACCAAGGAGAACATATTCCTCCTTTCAAAATTCGAAAACAAGCATTTTCATCTCCATGGGTATTCTTGCTTTGGGGCTTCAAGACCACCATTAGAAGCCCCTTCTTCACCTCTTTGGTTTAAGGTAAAAAGAAATCCAAAAGCACCACCTTTTCTTGCTCTTATTCTCAAAATAGAAATTTCTAAGTTGTGAACTCCTATCCCTTTTTGTTCCAGCCGATTTTGGCATTGTTTAAGGAGTATAAATATTGCTCTAGTGCTGTTCCAAGCTTCATCTACTCCTTTGCAAGGTAATGAATCCCTAAACCCTAGAAATTTACCTTAAAGCATTAATATAATCTAAGGGCTAGTTGGAATTGAATGGTGGTGTGTAATGGGTTGTAGTGTAGAGCTTTGAATCTCTCATAGCTGTTGGGAAAAGAGGAAAAGAAAGGAAGAAGGAAGAAGCAAGAAGAAGAAAAAACAAACTAGAAGAAGAACAAGGTAAATTGTGCTCTCTTGTGCAGTTTTGTAAATGCTTATGTAACAGATTTTAAAAGTTTAAAATGTATATTGTAAAATGGTAATGAGTAGTAGTGTAATGTGTAGGAAGAACTAAACTATTTTGAAGCTTGAAAGACATTTAAAAACTGTCAAAACCTAGATGGGAAATGGATGTAGTGTGCAGGAATTTTTAGGAGTGTTAGGTGTTTGGTATTTGTGTATGAGAGCTTTGTATATTTATGATTGTTGAAAACAGGTGAATTGGGTAACAAAGTGTGAATAAATGATGGGGTGAGAATGTAAGAATTTAGGGGAGGTTATGTCAAAATTTATCTAGAACTAGAACACCTAAAAACAAGAAAACTAGGTAAAATATGCCCTTGTAACAAATTTTGATTTGAGCTAGTTAGTGGGTAGGTTAGGAGAGATAGCTAGTGTATTGTAAGCATTAGAAATGACATTAGAAGAGAGAGCTAAAGATGGAGAAAGTGATAGTTAAAATCTGTAGCATAATGCAACTAAAGGAAGAAAATGTAAGTGCTGAAATGAGAACTTAAGAAAATAAATGAGTGAATTAGCATAAAAGGAGTAATAGGTTAGCAATGGATTTAAACATGTTTAGGAGCTTAATTAGGTGCTAAAATATGTGGGATTAAGTGTAGGAACAATGGGGAATTAATTAGGCAAAGTTTGGTTTGTAACAGATTAAGAAAATGTTAAAATCTGCTATGTACAGAGGCTGGTCCGGGACTTAGTCCCCGGACAAAGACCCGGACCATGCTGCAATTTGTATCCGAGAGTTAGAGAAAGGAGTGGTCCGGGACTTAAGTCCAGTGTAAGGACCTGGACCACCCCTAATAAACCATCCGAGAGTTTTGAGAATTAAGGGTTCGGGACTTACCCTAGGTAAGAAGACCCGGACCATAGTAAGAAAAGTCACCGAGAGTTTCAATTGCCTCTGGTCCAGGACTCAAGTCCAGTAAGAGGACCCGAACCATGCAATTAAAATAGCCGAGAGTTATGACCATGTGTAGGTCCGGGACTTAAGACCTGGACAAGGTCCCGGACCAACCAAAACTTGTAAAATTAAGTGCATTAAATGGGATTTAAGGTAAAGAAGTGAATGAAAATGATAGTATAAGATAAGTAAGACTTAATTAAGGATGTTTAAAGGTATTAAGAGTATAAACAAGTTTTAAAAGTAATGAAGAGTAAGTAAACCATATGTAAGTATAAGAATTGTAAAGGTACAATAAGTATGAGTAAGGAAACATACGAGTAATCGAGTTAAGTTAATGATAATTAGTTTAATCACTCAGTTGTATGTATGTCATAGGACTTGGATTTTGAACACCGGAGGATAGTTGGGATACAAGTACAACGGTGAATGGTATGAACTCCTCATGCCCCGTATGCTACCTTGGTTACTCTGATTTGTGTGTTGTGTGCTAATTGATCACCAAATAAGATAAACGCACGAATCGGATACATTATGCTTACCTGTGATTATCATGAGATTGTTTTTTGTTTGGATATTCTCTTTAATTCATAGTTTGTATAATTCATGAAATGTATGGATGAACATGAGTGTGTGTATATATGATACGTTTGTAATGTGACCGAATGTGATTGCGATTGGACTTCTAACTGATTCCTAACAAGCTAACCAATCTAACTTAAATTGGTAAATAATTTGGAATGAGTAGAAGTCTGATATAGTTTCGGCCACGTGTGAGGATGCGGAGTCACAAGAGATTGGCTCCAATTCCTGACTCTGTAACTGGTCCACGGCCCAAACCCCTTAAATGGGTAGCATCCTGGATTGGTGAGTCAAGTAAATCCCGGTGGTGGGACGGTGTAGTCCCCGGGCCGGAGGTCATACCGACTTAACATGAGTAAAAGTAAGAAAGTAAGAATGAGTAAACAAGTACGGAAAAGTAAGTAAGTAAAGTAAGAGTAAGTAATGTGTAATGAGTAAAAGAGTAAATAGCATCCGATTAACCCGGATGCGTAATTTGGCTAACCCTTGTGAAGGTAAGTATTGTGTATGCTGTTGTATTGTTGTTTGGATTGTGTACTGTTGTAACACCCCATCCAACAACAAAAACACATTAACAACAATCTGCATCGGAAAATATACTCATCACATTACTTAACTCGTTGGTGTTAACACGCCTTAACCACCCACGTGGCTAACAAGGCTATTACATATACATTGTATCGGTCTGGGACTAGATTCCCGAGCGACTACACATTACTGTCCCTCCCTATAACAACAACAACAACATATACCTTAAACTGTACCGAGTATTCACAAACTAATGCCGATAACAATTTCGGTCTTACTACACCTACTGTATATATACAACTTAAATGGTTACCTATGTACAACGACTACCCCGTCCTACACTCGAACGGCTTTCCAGCTCCTTGTACATGAAATAGGAAAAGAAGAGAAAGGGTGGCCCCAAGGGGCTCAGCACCTTTGCTGGTATGGTAATCCCGCAGCCCGCATGCTACCGGGCACGCACAACTAATTGTCGTCTTAGCATGCGGTTGATTATATTTAAATCATGCATTAACTATAAACACACAACACATAACATTCCGCCTCGATGGGCTCAACAACAGATAACACATCCTTACTTGATAAGTCACTCATTGTTTTCATTAACCTAGAGTGTTTCTCCTCTAATGGAGCTACTTCCTTAATAGACGACGACTACCCATTAATCGGGTTATCCTTAAACGCCTCTTATCACAAACTGGGATTCATATCCATGATCCACATACTCCACATTTTACAATATATAACATACACCACATAACAACACTTTTCACGTTTCAATCGTGCACAAACAACATCGCAATGGGAATTGCAGTACAACAACAACACATAACATAACGGGAACGGTTCTCTTAGGAACCGACCCAAACATAGTTAATTCACTGGTGAGCCTAGAGAATGATGTCACCCTCATGATAAACTCGTTATACAACACTCATTACCGTCCTAATGGTCGGACGAGTAACTTAAGTTAAGATGGTTCGGGTTTAGTGTCCCGAACACACCACACAAACACATGTTCCCCCTAAAGCGATCATAAGTCAGAATAGTTAAGCTTTGGAGTAAGCTAATGGGAGATCATAACCCGTGAGGGAAACAACCATAACAGAGAGAAGGGTAAGGCTAAAAGGATACCCACTCCCAACCACGCGCGACCGGCCTAACCGGATTCCTCACCCCTGTTAGTACATACTTACTTTTAGATATTAGTTAGAACCCCAATATGGAGTCTATCACATCCACACAACATACAGTACTACAACTGGGTTACACATACGAGGGAGGTCCCTACATACACACACAAACATCACACAATTAACACACGCATAGCCGTGGTTAGAACATCCCATGGTTCGGGTCGTTTAATCCGAATACCGAACTCTCAAGTGATCCTAGACCCAATTAACTAAGGTTAACACTTCCGAGGTTAAATGGTATCGGAACTAGACACGTCACATATATGAATTACTGTAAACTCATTACATGTTTTATCTTACAACGTGGCAAACATACAGAAAAACACATTGGCATACAAGCCGGTGTAATCCGGTAGGACACAGGTTGCAAGAAAACCATACCTGTCACCGGAGTCCACTCTATCATGTCCACTTATGTTCCTCGATCAATTCTCGAACAACTGGTAACATTACATGTACTTTTATTAACACAGGGGTAACATGATTGTTTAAAGTCTAATGTTCATAACTTATCCCCGTTAACTTAGTTAATAACTCCACATTTTAACTTGTTTTACTTTTACATTTTAATACAACTTTTCCCCCACTAAATTGTCATTATAACTCGCTGGGTTCACTACTTAAACCACACTTAGTTTGTTTTTTTTTACATGTTTTGGGCCGTCCGACCCACCGTCCGACCCAAACTGGGTCGGACCGTTCCAGAAACTTTTCCGTCTTTCAAATCCACCTGTCCGACCCAAGTCCTCTGGGTCGGACCATTCCAGAAACATCAACGGGTGAATTAACAGAGGCTGTCCGACCCACCCTGGGTCGGACCACTGGGTCGGACAACATCAGAACTTGTCCAAAACTTGTCAAATTTTCTCCAAACTTCTCCTCAAGCCTCCTAATGTGTTCTAACATCATTTGGCACATTTAACCCTTCATACAACAACCATAAAACTCATTTTATAACTCCATAAACACTTACAATGTTTTCTTACCAAAATTCCTAACACTTATAATGTTTTCTCTTTAGTTCCTCTAAGTGGTGTTTCATAATTATGATAACCACTATGCCAAAAATGTTTCCTTACCATCATAACATCATCTCTCAAACATCTTTTCTTAATAACTAAATCTCCTTTTTCACATCTTACCTAAACATCATTTCCTCCTTGTACATCAACATTCCTAAACCTTAAACAAACTTCTCCAAGACTTTAATACATTCCTCAAAAACACTCATTGAATTCCTAGAACTTCCAAGATAATACCTAAATCCTTGTATCACTCTAAATCACCTTAATACATGCTTTCTTCCCTAGTAAAACACTTGTTCATTTTTAACACTTCCTAGTTCACCAAAACTCATTTAAGCACTTAAAACTTCTTGTACATTATCCAAATTTTGCCATGGGTTCTCCTAGCATATTGTCATACCAAACACATTGTTTTTCACCATTTAAATATTCAAGAACACCTAAATCCATCAAGAACTTTCTCACACACAACACTTCACCAAATTTACACTACATCACAATATAGTGCATAAACTTAAATTGCTTGGCACTTAGGCCCTTAAATAACATGGCTCTTAGGCCCTTAAATTGCATAAACCTTAAACACTGAATTTTCACATAAATAATGCCTTTGACCTGCAATTACATACAACAACACATATGCCCTTTAATAGTTTCCTTGAGAGCATTTTACTGGGTCATTCACCATTGGCTCCTTAGGTATTTTATCAAGCAAATCAAGCTCATTTTTCCTAAGGCATTTAAACTACATTGAGATAGTTTGTTTACCTCTTTTCCTCTCAAACTTCTTTCTTGTTTCCTTAAACCGAAAATCAGCAAGGAGTTTGATCACTTGTCAACTTTCTAATCAATATACATACAAGGGTAATGAGCTTAAGAATTCACACTTAAACTCATATACAAACCCTAGTTTGACATAAGTGTTTTAATACACTAAAATGATATTTACCTTTAAATTTGAAAGAGAACTTGAATATGTAACAAGAGAGGTCTCCACCAAGCCCTTGAATGGTTGGAATGAAGCTAGAACAAAGCAAAAGAAAACACCATGAAGAAGGTGATTTCGGTCACTTATGAAAACAAAAGGAAATGAAGTTTTTCTTTGACTTTCCTTACCTTGAAGCAAAGGAGAATAACAAGGCATGAAAAGGTAAGCTCAAGCTCCTTCAATGGAGAATCTTCATGGCACCAAAATGGAGTTCTTGAAGATTTGAAAAGAGAGAAGTGTAGAGCTTGACCTAACTAAGACAAATATGGTCTTGGAATTTGATTTGGTGTATGGAGCTAGAAGATACAAGCATTCAAAGATGGAGATGGTATGTTTTTGCTGTAGCAAAATGATTTCAAGAAGGGAGGATGGAGAAGGCTACGGTGGTGAGTGAAGGAAATAAGAGAATGAGGTGAGAGAGTGCTCTTGTTTAGATATTTATGTAATTAAAGTAGAATAGTACTTTACTTTATTTCTTTCTTTCTTTAATTGATTTGTAAATGGTGATGACTCACCCTACAAAAACCGGCCCCCATTTAATAATAAGGGTGTTTGGTCTTTGTTGACCAATTAACTTACTTATATTGACTTATGTCATAAACTAGCATATTTTAGTTACTATTCACAAAAACAAGGCACATACTTGTGAAATTTTTGATTTCTCATTGATTTAGACTTCCTAATGTGATACTAATTAGTACACATGTTAATTAAAGAGTAATGATGGACATTTAGCCATTCAAAACTCATTTACAAGACAATTTTTCAAAAACGTGCTTTAAGACTCCTTAAAGCACATTTTGTGTTTTAACTTGTTTTCAAGCTTGGTTTTCTTTGGTAATTGGTTTAATATGTTCATTAACATATTTATAAGGTATAGGTATGACCTTTAGGTCTTATACAAATTTATCCCAAGCTTAGAGCACATTTTTGCTCTTATTGACTTTAAGGTATTTTCTTGTGTTTTGTTTGGTTTTTGTCTACCAAAGTTTCCTAAGGACTTAATTAGCCTTATTAAATCATAATTGAATATTACCAAGTCTTGGTAGGTCCTTTAGGTCCCAACCAAGTTCACTCCAAGCTTAGAGCATGTTTTTGCTCAAGCTGTGTCTTAGTGCTTTATTGTGTTTTTACTACGGTTTAAATTGTCCACTGATGTTTCTAAGGCACTTTTTAGCCTTTAAATACCATGTTTTAACATTTAAACAACATATCAAGGTTTGGGGTATTTCAACTGTATTGAGCATGAATGTATGATGTATGTAAAGCATGTATGTATGAAATTAATGAACCGCATGTACAGTCGACCTTAAATAGTCGGCGTACCCTAGTTAGCACGCGGTATATGCGGAGTTTATGCGCAGCTTTTGCTGAGCCCCTTGGGGCGATGTTTTTACTACATGCAGGTCCTCGAGACGGGTGAAGATGATGAAGAGATTTAGTTTGATTTCTTTTTGTCTGTAAACCATGAATTGTGAAAGGTGTACTTTGTTGTACACGGCTGTAGATTTTGTTAGCCGGTGTACCATAGGGTACACCCTTTTGGGATAATGAAAGGATGGTGATTGGGTATAGATGAGTAGCTTGTAGAAACTCATTCATTTTGGTAGACTTGAAAGGGATGTAATTAAATACTTTAAATACTCGGTAATCCAGCAATGTAAGTATATTATCTTTTGTATTCGGTATGGAATATAGTAGCTCGGTATACTTAGGCATCAGACCGTGACTGTAGGTAGTGTAGCCTTGCTAGCCGTATGGGCGGTTAGCGGCGTTGTATCACCCGCCGTAGTAGTAGTAATTCCGCTGCGACGTAGTATGATTAACAGGATGATTAGACGGTAAGCATAGGATTAACGGTAGGGGTGTTACACCACCGACAATCGGGACGAACTCATAAGTGATGAACCAATCGGTGGGTATCCGACCCTCAGCTGGTGCCTCTCCTCGACCGGCATCAGGTGCAACAGGAATGACTAACTGCTGTCCGGCCGTCTGCTGGTCCACATCATCATCATCGGAGTTGTCGTCGTTATCGTCATCATCATCACCATCAGATACGAACCTCCTCCTCTGTGATGCAACTCCTGATGAACAGGAGACAAACGAGAAGCAGTAGCAGGGTGAGAAGAGGGAGCAAGTGACCGTGATGCTGATGGTCGGTCTGCACGTATCTTGGACCGTCTCTCTGCATCCACTACGTCCCTCGCAGATCGTGTCACCTTCTTTCTCTTGGCCTTCGAAGTAGAACAATCAGTCACCGTTGTTTGTTTGTCCTTTCGGCTCATCTGTAAAAGAAACGACATAAAAAAAACAATATCAGCCCCATTTTCACTGGTTCGAAACGGACAGAACGATTTGGTCCGCAAAACGGACAAAAAGACATGGTCCGTAACAGACAACTTGCTATGATCCGTAAAACAGACAAAAAGCGTTGTCCGCAAACGGACTCGTTAAATAGGTCCGCAAAACAGACGTTTAAAACTTGTCCGCAAAACGGACCAATTGATCCGTCCGTAAAACGAATGTTCATCCACACTATCCGTTTTTTTTTTCGTCCGTTACGGACCATCTGAAACAGACAGTGAGAATGCGGTCCGTTTTACGAACGGATCAATGGGTCCATTTTTTTTTTTTCATGCTAGATTTGACCTCCGATTACCGTTAATCAGTGCTAAAACTAATCCTAATCATAGAATAACATAAAACAATGAAAGATGCGTGATTTTTTTTTTACCTTAAACGGGGAAATGGAGTTCGTCCGAAGGAGAGCGTTTGAGAGGTTATGAAATGAGATTTTTTGAGCGAAATGAGAAATAAGAGCGTGGTGAGAGATAGGGTGCCTCGGGTATATATACTCAGTTTTTTTTTATGACTGTGAACTCTGGAATATGACTGCAAAAATTTACAAATTAACTGTATTTTTTTTAGATTGATTGCGGAAACCAAAACACTCACGGCAAAACCCCAGACGAGTATAAAATTTCGTCACTTTTTCTTACAAACTGACTATTCTTCTATTTGGTTGAAACAGCTAATTTTTTTCCCTCCCACTCTGTCTTCGTTGCCAATTTCTTTTTCTGACCGGCATTTTCATGGCTCTAAGCGCCGCCGGGCAGTTGCCGCTGGCGCGGCCTAAATTGGACCCTGCTACGACGCTCAAATACTTCGCTCATGTCGCCCTATGCGGGCTTCGGTCTTCTTCTCACTTTAACGCTTCCGCTAGTGTAATTTTCCTTCTCTTTCCCGTTCCATCTCTCTGGTAATTTTTTGGTGTAGATAGAGAAAATCTTCAGTTGGAAGTTCACTTGATGCTGGGCAGAGGAAGGGAAATTCCATGTGTATGATAAGATGCAAACTCGCGCCATTACTTGCTGGGTATCCTTTTTTGTTCCCAGGGGATAGCATTGTGCTCAACCATGGGAAATTCCCTTGTAGATACCGGAGCATTTTGAAAGTTTGAGCTACCCGTGGAAACAACTAATCCTGCTTTATTATTTGCTTGAACAATTGAAATGACTTCTCTGGTTTCACCTAGACATGATTGATATAAACATTGCCCCATTTCCAAGACGGGGGGTGATAATGTTCTTGCCCTGTTCTCATAATAAATTTGCGAAAGAATTGGACTCCGGGGTTAAGTTAGGCTAGCTTTGGGCTATGCTTATGTTGTATCCATCAGGCCTCGGGATGCATGATGCTGATATAGAGGAAGAATAGAGAAGGAGGATAGGCAGGAGGCTTTGAATCTTCAGGAAATGGTTGCGTGTCTACTGCATCTTCATTGGCCTGAATGAAGATGTTCCTTTATGACAAACAATATCAACTAGGTTTGCCTAATAAGGGCTACTTTCTTGCCTCATATGATATAATGTTTTTTCTATGACGTTTGTGTGTGGTTTAACACGTACGTATGCTTGACATGTCTGTATCACCATGACTTGATCGATGTTTGCCCAATTCCCAAAACGTTGGTGATTATGTTCTTGCCATGTTCTCATAATAAATTTCTAACAGATTGGACTGCGGGGTTAAATTAGGCTACGTTTGGGCTATGCTTATGTTGTATCCATCTAGCCTCTGGACGCATGATGCTGATATAGGGAAGGATAGAGAGGAGAATAGAGAGGATGGCTTTGAATCTCTAGGAAATGGATGTGTGTCTACTGTATCTTCATTTGCCAGAATGAAGGTGCTTTTTGTTATAACAAAGAATATCAACTAGGTTTGGCCTAATAAGTACGACTTTTTTTGCCTCATATGATATCATGCTTCGTCTATGACGTTTGTGTGTGGATTAACACTGTATGTTTTACATGTCTGTATCACATCTTGAGATTATACATTGTAGAGTTCGATGTGGAAGTATACTGGTCATGGTCTTTCCTACAGAAGAATGGTGATGAGCAGGTTCATGGTGAGAGCTGGCCCGAAGAAGATAGTTTCTGATGTGAAGTGCAGGGAGGTCCTAATGGCTGGGATTGATAAGCTTGCTGATGCTGTTTCTGTTACATTAGGACCTAAAGGTAATTACAAGTTCATCTGCTTCTTCTTGCATCTCGGTACTTGATTGTCGATAACAGCATGCATAGTTACATTGCAGTTGACTACATGGAACATCCCCTAGATGTTATCAATGTCCCCATAGGATTTAACAAGGTTCTGGTTGAAGGCTGGCCTTCTGCTTCTTTTTTTCCTGTACAAACGCTCACACTCAGTGACTCAGACACCAGCAGTATTATGCTGGGTTATACTTGAAACGGTGTCCCTTCTTTCCAGGGTCTGTGTGAAATTGGCTGCACTATATATATATTTTTTAAAAGTAATGTAATGCTGTTGTTGCAGCAAATAGTGTGGAAACAGATTGTGCTTTGCTACTCTCCCGACTTTGTGGTTACTGCTGGTAGTTGTTGACCTTGTCTTTTCCCCATTGGTAGTTTGTCCTTATAATTACTCTTTGTAGGGCGCAATGTGATCCTCTCGGATTCTGAGTCACTGAAGGTAATAAATGATGGAATCACAATTGCAAAGGCCGTAAAGCTGTCGGATGCAATTCAGAATGTTGGAGTAACGCTTATTCTTCAGGTCAGATATCTAAGCTACTGTAAAATTGCTTAAGTATGCTCAGTGAGTGTAAGCAACATCTTCTACTATTTTAGTGCCTTGCTTACAGGTTGCTCAGAAAGTGAAT
This sequence comes from Limonium bicolor, assembly GCA_023374045.1. NCBI lineage: Eukaryota > Viridiplantae > Streptophyta > Magnoliopsida > Caryophyllales > Plumbaginaceae > Limonium > Limonium bicolor. Next base: position 205,819,906 of record CM041779.1, on the reverse strand, counting down.
GATTTGGCCGGTGATGGGACAACAACTGCAGTTGTTTTGGCTCGTGAGATGATTAAAACTGGGTTAATATCCATGTCATGTGGGGCGAATCCTATGTCTCTGAAGAGAGGAATGGAAAAGACTGCTAGAGAATTGATCAAAATCTTGAAAATGAGAAGTATCCCTGTTGAAGGAAGAGATGATATAAAAGGTTACTGTATCCATTACTTGCTTATACATTCAGTCTTACTGAAGCAGGAACATACGTATTAACACTTTGATTTTTATTTTGTTCTCCAGCTGTGGCTTCAGTTTCAGCTGGAAATGATGAGTTTGTTGGAACTGTTCTTGCTGATGTCATTGAAAGAATCGGGGATGATGGAGTTATCAGCATTGAGTCGTCATCGACCTCTCAAACATCTGTTGTTATTGAAGAAGGGATGAAGGTAATCATTTCTCCTGCCTTTATGCAGTGAATAGCCGTATTAAGCGCAAATGAATGAGAAACCTCATATCTCTGGCAATTACTCCGATTATGCTGTGCATTTTGCATCCCCAAATTTGACAGTGTAAAGCTTGTCATTATATCATCCCCTTGTGAGACCCATGTAGGTAGATGTCAAATGATCAAAAGATCACTATGACCGGCTCAACCTTAGACAAGATTGATCAGTCTCTCCCCTTGATCTAGTGCGTGATTACCAACGAACAACACTTGCACCAACAAAGAGGAACACGAACACAAAATCGCCCTCAGTTTGACTTAGCCATCCCTTGTCGAGCACCTCTTCAGCCACCTAACTCCGAAGGCAGGTTTGGAGCTGGACAACTCGTTCAATTTTGGCTTGGTTAGATTTTTGGAGCTCCACCCTTTCTCTAGCCGCAAAGACACAAGGAGGGAT
>CM041779.1:205430594-205818525 GCA_023374045.1 Limonium bicolor | reverse complement strand
TGGAACTTATCTTCTTGTATCTTGTGCTCTTCTTGAAAGGAGTCTTTGCATTTCCTCTCTTAGGTTTTAAACTCACTCTTTTGTGGGAATTGAGATCAAGAACTCAATTCTATCTTTCTCTCTTGAATGTGTTTATGCTCTCTTGGAGTAAGAGCGTCTCTCTCTCTCTCTCTCTCTCTTTGGATTGTAGATTAGATATGGAAGTAAGGTTGTAGCTCTCTCAAGCATTCATGCATTCATGCGCTTGTAATCTCATAATCTTGCCTGCCTCTCCTCCCTTGTATTTATAAGGGTACAATATTTATCAAGATCCTTAACAACCCACAAGATAAGCAGCGCCCTTAATCTTAAAGAGAAAGAGAAAGACTCTTTTATCTTTGTTATTCCTAGATAAACGCCGTTAAAGATATTGGCGCCTTATGTCAACAACCTTCCTACTAAGGTGCCGCCTCCATCCTTAGAGATAGAGCGTGCCACCATAATCTCCAACAGCCCAAAAGATCTTCATTTATCTCTAACGGTTGTAACAAGACTGCGGTCAACTTGTTCAAGATCCTCCTCAACCACCGCGCCTATAAACAAGGGAAGGAGATAATATCTCAACCTCCTTATCTTATCAACAATAAGATGACCGTTTACACATAGATCACTCCCACAATATTCTAAACCAACTTTAATCACCCAAGGATGAAGTTCAAAGGCATTTCCAAAGTTTCCTGCAGTAATTTTCACATGCGATAATAACCTTAGTAAAAATCTCATTTTTACTACAGGCCTCAACCATCTTGCAACAACCAATCTTTACCCCAAAAAACCCTACATTATCGGTAGAGATAATGATGGAAGTGATAGTGTTAGGACTGTTATTAGTTGGGTAGGGCTGTTTAGTAATTGTTTAGTTGAGCTGTTATTACTTAAGGAGTAGCTTAGGTTGTAATAATCACCGGTCATTAGTAGCTAATAGAATTGGCCTCTTTGGAGGATTTGGAGGCTGATGCACCTCTAATCGCATCATAGGTATTAGAACTTTCTTTCTTTGGGCAGTGGGAGGTTTCAGAACAAAGACAAATGGAAGACGAGGAGTCAACAATTGAGATCTTGGAGCGCATGGAGCGGAACCTTGGAAGAATGCTTGAAATAATCGGTCGCCGTTGTATTCATCTAGATCCATTGGTGGTGGATCGATCGAAGCAGCCGGAGGAGGAAATCAAAGTTCGGCAGGGAGAAACGACCGACAAAATTAAAGAGGCTATGTTAGGGATTGACGAATTGCAAATCAAGATGATGACAAAGGATGGGGTATCGGAAATGAAGCCACGTCGAGGAACAAAAGCGGAATGTAAGGGACGAGAGCAGAAGTCGGAGAAGAAGGGCGAAGTTCAACAGAGGGAGGAATCATCAGCTTCAATCACGGTAGAAGTGCTGACGATTAGGAGAGAACAGAGAAATGATAAGAAGAAGAGACTGAATGCGAAGAAGGGGAGTAGAGAATTGGATCGGACGGTTCAAGAAGTGACGGGAATTCATTCAATAAGAGCTAGGAAACCGAAGGAAGATTGAGGCAAAGAAAGCTCAATCGATTAAAGAGAAAGAAGAAGAAGCATATTAGAAAAAAGAAGGGAAAATTTACAAGATACCACTGTTTAAGTTTCTTATTCACAAAATACCACTGTTTTTTTCGTAATTCAGCTTTAAACATGCTTAAACGTTGTCCAAAATTGATGAACCTACATGGACAATGCTAAAGTGTTATATTTTGTTCCAATATCAAATTTGAAGTTTTTTAAGCTCATATGTGACATGTGGGACCCAATGAACATGTCATTGCTCTTTTGATTTTGGAAAAGTATCCTTATCAATATACTGTTTCTTCTACACATTCATTTACACCCTAAAATGGGAAATGACTAATAGTCAGGATTCACGAAAAAATGGATAATAGACTTCCAAGAAAAAGCTTCCCGCATCAGTCACCAATATATTTTAACATTTATATAGGGCGGGTAATCATTCCAATTAAGAACACAAGCTCGTTGCTTTTTTTCCTCCAATTTATTTTGATAATAATAAGTTTGAGCTATTTTACCGAGAAGGTCTACGGTTAGAGTTCGTATAGCCCTATAATTTTATATACTAGTACTAGTATTTTTTTGATTTGGTAGGGGCTGTTTAGTAATTGTTTAGTTGGGCTGTTAGTACTTAAGGAGTAGCTTAGGTTGTAATAATCATCCAGTCATTAGTAGCTAATAGAATTGGCCTCTTTGGAGGATTTGGAGGCTAATGCACCTCTAATCGCATCAGATAGGAATTACTTTGCACAAAAATCACAACCATAAGGCAAACCCTAGAAATTCGGGTTTGGGGTGCGCCCACCGCGCTGGTGCGTGCACTCTGCGCCCCATGCCCGCATGCAATCCCTTGCGAGGCTCGCTGTGCGCCTCGACACCGAGTGTCGTGCACCACATCGCATGTCCTCATAAACCCTAGCACACACCTACATGTTGCCTATGCCCGGGTCTTCTACGCCAGCGCCCCATGGTCCTTCGCGCCACACACCTAGTGTGCGCACCAAAGACACCCACTCTGGGTCGCACCCATACCTGTGCTCACCAGCATTAGGCACTTGCCAACCCCCTTGGACACGCCCAAGGCCCATGTCGTGACACTGCCGGTGAAATACCCCAAGCTATGAGGAAACCCTAAGTCTCGAAAGTCACGAGAACCCTAAGTCCCGAAAGTCCCGGAAATCCCGAAAGTGCCGGAAATCCCAAGAATAGTCGTAGGAGCTCTGGAACCCCAGGGAACCCTAGTCCCGAAAGTGCCGAAAACCCTGGAAATAGTCTTGGAAACCCAATGTTCTCAGTGAAACCCTAAGTGTTCCTGGTAAAACCCTAGGAGTCCCGGTAAAACCTAATAGTTAGACATGTTTCTACAGTTAGTTTTATACCTTCAAAGCTACTTTTTCTAAGATACATCAAGAATGACTTGTTAAGTATGAGGTGGAGACCTAGTAAAGGTAAGCACAAGGTGGCAACCTACTTGGAAGTAAGCATGAGGTGGTGACCTAGTGAGAGGTAACATGTGTTTGAGGTGCTTAGGTATTTTGCTATATAATCAACTTTTGCTTAGTCATTTATGTATTATTATATCCTAGAATCATTAATAGGTGTCACATGGTCATTGGTGGGATGATTTAGGTTTCCTTCACATGAAGAAAACTAACCTTAAGTACTTATATATAAAGTGGCGCCAAGAACAAGGTATTAGCCAGCCTTATCTTCACCTTTCTTCATTATTAAGCAACCTTGAAACATCTAGCCAAACAACGCCTAAAGGAAGGCGGCTACACCTAGCCAAACAAGGCCTTAAAAGTACATTTAATGCTCATTGATGCTTGGTTCAGCCCATCATTGCTGCTGTAGTTGCCGCCTCCATCCTTGCGTTACCAGCCACAAAATGTCCTTATTTTATTCAGCCAAAGCTTGGTCCAATAGGTAATAAGAAGATATTTTATGAGGTGTCTTATAAGTTAAGGTTTCCTATCTTTTAAGAAAGCTTTCCTTGCCTATTTAAAGAAACCAATGACCTGGCCTTCATCCTCACACCAAATCAGCTCCTCATCTTCATATTTCACCTAGAGAAGCAAGCAAAAGAAGTGGAACAATCAGGTTAGCAAGGAAAGGAAAAACCGAGACCAAGGAGGGTGAAAAACCAAGAAAAAAGAGAGGAAGTTCTAAGCTAGAGGCTTCCGATTTTTAGAGGAGTTAGGAGGACATCTGAACCTTGATAAACCTAGAAGAGATTAGAGGAAAAATGGGCAGAGGAAGTCAGGTAATTATTGTGTACAACACTTGTTTGCTTAAGGTCACTTTTTGGTGTATTTTGGCGCCCTTAACTTTGGGGCAGATTATGTGGTTGTTTTCCTTGAGTAACCTTCGTGGTTTGAGTTGTTTTTCCATGGTTCTTTATCCATCTTTCATTGGTCAAGTTCGTGGATGAACATATAGTTGGGATATGGTAAGTTAAAGGTGAGTTTAAATGCTAAAAATGTGCTTTAAGGTGTTTTGACTTCTACCAAAAAATATGTAAGTGCTTTTGGTTGTTTCTTTTCTTGATTTCGCGGCTCCTTAACCATGAGGTCATGGTGTTAAGTTGGTTTGAAGGTGGGATGAAAATACTCAGAGATTAGACCTTAATTTAGGTTTTGTTATAAAGATAAATCATAAGTGTTTAAGTGGATGAATAACTTGGTTATTGTTTGTTTAATGATGGCCGAAGGTTGTAGCTGTCTTGATGTGCTGTGTGATTGTCTTACTCAAGCTGAGGTTATGGTTTAATGTTCCTAATCACTTGTTCTTATTTATGGTGTTATGTGACAAGGAAATTGATAAGCCATGGTTGGCAAGCTTTACACTAATTTTTCCCACTACCATTGTATTGTGGGCAAGCCACTATGATTTACTCTATGGGCAACTAACCTATAGGGGTGTGCACACTTAAGGACATAGGGTGAGGTGGTATGGGTTGTAGCTGACCTTTATCGGGTATCCAGTTTGCATGATGGTTTGCAGCGGCCTCTTATTGAGTGTCCGGTTTGCATTGGTGAACTTGGTTTGCAGCGGCCCCTAGGTGGGTGTCCGGTTTGCATAGGAAACAAGGTTTGGATGTGATTTGTTTAATTTGATTTGTTTATTCGTAAGTATGTGGGAGTTGGTTATATGTCTTGTCTAAATTGCTTTGTTCTAGCATGCTTTGTGTTGCTTATTGTTATGCTTATCAAAATGTTTTCCAAAGTTAAATGAGTTTTACAGGATGAAGTAAGAATTACTCAGCTTTGCTGACGTTTTCTGGCATGTGCCCTGTGGCCTCTTTGTGTGTTGTTTGAAATGACCACAGGCATAGGTGAACATGATGTTTCTCCTTAGTTTGGTGAAAAGCATAAGCATGGGACACGAGAGTTAGAGACGACCACCTACGGGTCGTTTGGTAGGAGGTCATAGAATTGTAATTCTTGGAATTGAAATAATTACACTATTTGGTTAAAGGAATTTGAATTCCAAGAATTTTGGTAACTCCCACATTCAGGTCTTATTTTAGGAACAGTATTCCCTGATTTTTAGCTAGGAATTGGAATTCCAAATGAGTTGCCAGTTCCTTCCGTGACTTCATGTGGTAATTATTTATTAATACAGATAATTTTAAAAGTTCCACCAATATAAGTTCAACTAATTATTTATCTCCTATTTTCATGCTACACCTTTTCTTTTGATTAAATTTGCTATTTATTTATTTGGTTTGATCTAGGGTACTGGGGTTCAAGGTATGAAAGTTTACATTGTTATTTTTAGAGTAAATTACTCAAAACCCCTGAGGATTTAGGATATTACAGTTAGCCCCCTTGTGTTTATCATAATACTGGTAACCACCTTGAGGTTAAAGTATCTTTGACTATGAACCTCCGAACTATAACTCTGTTATCAGTAAGTTAACTACGTGTTGACCGATCAGCTTAATCATATTAATAATGTCAGGCTGGACAAAAAACACTACTTAATCAGCATTGTTATTTCCTAAAAATGTCAACCCTGCCTCGAAAATGCATCTAAAGTGAGATGAGAGAGAGTTACACGATGTTGATTAAGTAGTTTTGTTGTCCAGCCTGGCATTATTAATGTGTAGAATGTTTTACTACATTTGAATACTTAGTAATATTTTTTATCGGTTTTTAAGATCCAGACCACTTCGTAAGCGAACTAGTTTATATTAATCACATACATATTACATGCTAATATATAATATGTTTGATGTTTCCTTTTACATTCTACATGCTCAATGATTACAAGTTTAGATTCATAGTATCAATTTAATGTTATACAGAAAATTTAAATACTAGAAATTAAGAGAAATTTTAAAAATTTAAATACTAGAAATTAAGAGAAATTTTAAAAATAATTTATTAACTTATTTTTTGGGTTCTTATAATTATGACAAGTAAAATTTATCAATTATTATTTATCAAATATAATTTTACAAATTCTCAATTTAATTTATATAATTAAAAGTTGAACCTACAACTAATAATAATAATAATAATAATAATAATAATAATAATGTATTAATTGTTAATGAATTATTAGTAACTTGATACTGATTCCAAATCTATTCCCCATCATTCTTCTGGCAACCAAACAAATGAACCATCAAATTCCAAGTAATTCTATCATAGCAACCAAATGATATATTCTATTCTCGGAATTCCATTCCAGAAATGCTATTCCAGGAATTAAAATTCCAAGAACCAAACGACCCGTTAGTACTTAAGAGTTTGGTATCTTGTGTAATGCTTAAGATTTTGTATAAACGACGTATGGTTTGTAATAATATGTGGTTTAAGTTGTAGTAAGCCTTAGCACCCACAGTGCGTGTGGGTGTGGCGGTAACACCTGATTAGCCGTGTATATTTCGCTGTGTAAGATGGTTTAATTAAAGAAATTAAAATAAAAGGAAAAAATGGAGCTGAAAAGTAGGGTGTTACAGCCCGCGATCGCATGGCACACCTTGGCTTGCCCCTGAGTCGTGGCTTGTGTCTTGACAACTACTTGTCAAGACAACTACTTGTCAACTGTAGTTGTATCGCGGCCACATTGTCAACTTGCCTTAACCCTGTTAAGACTAAGTCACAGTAACACTTGGGTAGCAATTAGCATCTTGGTATCTTATGTAATTCCTCTTCTAGTCCTTTGCTTATGACACCCGGTGTCAGTCATTAGTCTTGCCCGTGACTCACATGATCCCTCATAGACCAACGTCACATGTCAAACCCTAGTCTTTATAGACCAGTTCCACCCACTGTATTTATGGTGAGCCACAGCCAAGCCCCTTGGACTTGCTTAACCTTTTCAGGTAACCTTTGCGCCTTGACAAACCCTAGTCTCACTCTCACTAGTCTTGTCAAGCGTGTGCCACGACCAGCTCTCAGCGACACAGCCCGCACCCTGTTGTGCGTAGCCCCAAGACACCCTCATGCTTTCCTTGGTAAGCCTCGCTTCCAAGCTCTAGCATTGAGTAACACTTAGCTACCCTCGTTTCAAGGGATCAGTTGGGTTTGGGCTCAAGCGCAAATCATCCCTAGAGTTATGGATTGTAACAGTTGCCCTGGATTAAATTTGTGATGTATGTGATGCTTTTTATATGAAATTGTTTGGATACTTAGTGCATTTCTCTGGTTCTTGCCCTGCCATTCATTTCTGTATACAATTTCTAATAAGAGGAACATACCTGACATTCCCATCTTAAAATCAGCTTCCAACTTTTTAAAACATAATATGTTCAGTTTGTATCGTCTAATTAGAGCTTTTCAAATTGTGTGCATAAATCTTTTGCTATTAAATCCAGCTGCCCACCTATTTACATTAATGGTTTAAAGGCTAAATTTCTACACTAAGTTTTTTCTTTCATTTAATTTGTTAGTACTTGCTTGTGTAATTTTGCTAATAACGAAACTTTTTTAATGCTTCTTTTTGCGTCAGGATTACGCTTGTCTGAAAAACTGTGGACTGTTTTCTTTCTGCAGATTGCGAAGGGCTATATTTCACCTCATTTTATTACCAACCAGGAAAAATCTATAGTTGAGTTTGAGAATGCTAAAGTTCTTGTGACTGATCATACAATCAGAGAGGTGGAAGAAATCATTCCAGCTCTAGAAAAGTGTATTCAACTAGGTGTTCCTTTGCTGATTATTGCAGAAGATATGACCAAGCAAGTTTTAGAAATGCTTCTTGTGAACAGAAAAGAAGGACTTAGACCAGCTGTTGTTCGGTGCCCAGGACACGGAGATGCAAAAAAAGCTCTACTACAAGATATTGCTCTTATGACAGGTATGATTCTCTAGTAACCAACGTGATTTATGTAATGTCTGTTATTTGGTTGTGACATGGTGAGAATTGAGTTTTTCGTCAAGTATTCTCTTCGTTAACAGTCAGAAAAAGCAGAATAGATTTATCTTTTCCTTATGCTCCATTTTTGTACTATTTCTCAAAATCTTACTTCATGTACTTACAGTAAAATTAATCCCTGGATTTGTTTTCCAGTCGGGGCCAAAAGCCATAAGCAAAGTGTATTATCTGTATAAAAGAATTTTTTTTTCCAGCTTTGTTAATCTTTGAAATTTGGAGACTGATATTCCAGGTGCTGATTACATATCTGGAGATTTGGGATTGACCTTAGATGCTGTAACCTCTGATCAACTTGGCAAGGCAAGAAAAGTAACTATAACAAGTACATCTACAACAATTGTTGCTGATGACTCCATGACAGCTGAAATAAAGGCTAGAGTGTCACAGATAAAGAAGGATTTAGCTGAAGCAGATAATGCTTATATGAAGGGGAAACTATCTGATAGAATTGCTAAGCTCACTGGTGGTGTGGCTTTGATCAAGGTTTGTCATGCTAACCTACTCCTAGAACTACTATCTATGGGACTTTTAAATGGTTGGTTTATTATATGATACATCATAGTAGCTAGGGTAGTTTAGGAAGTTCTAGAGGTTTTTACCATTAGTTGCTGTAAAGAGGCAACTAAGAGATTTGGATATTGGCGTTAGTAGTTATTGTAAGTTTGAGTAGCATTTATTAGTAGTTTGAATAGGATGGATATTGCCATTAGTATTTATTGTAAATTTGAATAGGATTAGGATTATACCGTTAGTATTTATTGTAAGTTTGAATAACATTTATTATTAGTTTGAATAGGATTAGGGTTTTGGCAAGTATGCTAGTATAAGTAAGGGGGAGGGGGTTTTAAGTATGATCATCGATGAATTGAAAGTATTTTGGCCTCTTTGAGCGGATATTGGCTACTTCGGTGGAGTTACTTAGCAAGATAGGGTTTGAACCTATCAATTGGTATAGAGCCCCGATCCACTCCCTATTGCGATGATGCTGTTGATGGAAGTCTCGCACAACAACAAGATGTTGAATGAAGAGAACGGAATTCCTAAATTGTCAAATTTTGACGGTTTCGATCCAGAGGACTGCTTGCTTGCTGCTGACCAGTATTTCAACTTCTTCGAGATCGACGAAGCCGATAGATTTCGGGTAGCCGCCGAGTATATGGAGAGAGCAGCTTTTCTCTACTTCGAATGGATCTGGACCTAGTTCGGACACATTTGTTGATCATTCTTCCAGGGTGTGTTAATCGAAAGGTTAAAGGATTTTCAACGAGCAGATTCTTCGATGCCGGTAGATAGTTCCTCGCACGCCTCGTCAGACGGGGAGATCGATCGATCGAAGCAGACGGAGGAGGAAATTGAAGTTCGGCAGGGAGAAACGACCAACAATGAAGAAAGGATTGTGTGTGGGATTGAAGAATAAAAAATTGAAGCGCTGACGAAGGAATCAAAGACGGAGGATTCAAAAGCTCCAATTACATTGGACGAGGTGCTCATTAGAAGAGCGCAAGAAAAGAGGAAGGGAGGAGACGAAAAGCAAAGATGAGGGAGAGGAATCGGGACCAGGATCTAGAAGCGGAGACAAGACCTCATCCTCCTAGAGTTCAAGAGACTGAAAGAAGATTGAAGCAAATGAAACTCTATCAACTGAAGAGAAAGAGGAGAAGGCGGATTAAGGAACAGAAGAAGGTGAGGAAGAATTACAACGCACCTGCCAATCGTCTTATCCCTTACTCGACCTTGGTGGTCCTAATATTCAGGGTGTTGACAAAGAAGAGGAGAGAATTGGAGGATTCAATCACCGCGCAAGTAGTGTCGATTAGGAGAACTCACGGAAACAAAAAGAAGAGGAGACTAATGGCGAAGAGGAGGAGAGAATATGAATTCGATCGACTAAGTAGAAGAAAGAAGAAACAAATTGGGAAGAAGGGAGAGAAGCGGAGTCAATTAACGTACCTGGTAAATAAAATCTCTATCCCTAATTTCTCCCCCAAATCTTCCATTTGCTCTTCAAGAACTTCTCGGTTGGCCAAAATTCCTCGGCAGGATCGCTAGCACATTATCTCTTCTGACCGGCAGTCCTTGCGCATTGATTGAGCTCGCCAAACAGATTATGAAGCAGCGCAAGAAGCTTGCTGCTATTGGTCTCGCAGTACCAAGGTGGCACAGGAACTTGGGGAATCGGTTTCTGAGATGGGGACCAAACTGGCCAGGAACCGATCAGCTTTTCAGAAGGAATTCGTTGTGCTTTAAGAGATCACTGGTTTGCACAAAGTGGTGGACTCGCCTGGTGCCCATTTAGGGAATATGTTGCAGAGCAGTTGGAGTTTGCTTATCAAAGAAGGGCTTGGCATTGCAGGACATTTCAGCACTCTGGACTTTTTGTAGCTGGAGTTCATGTTTCCTTTTCCAACCTTGGGGACAAGGTTGTTTGAGGGGGAGAGTAATGATAAGTCATTGTAAGCTTGAGTAGCATTTATTATTAGTTTAAATATGATGGATATTGCCATTAGTATTTATTGTAATTTGTAAGTTTGTATAGCTTTTATTATTAGTTTGAATAGGATTTAGATTTTGCCGTTAGTATTTATTGCAAGTTTGAATAACATTTATTATTAGTTTGAATAGGATTAGGATTTTGGCAAGTATGCTAGTATAAGTAAGGGGAGGGGGTTGTAACTTGTAAGTATGATCATCGATGAATTGCAAGTATTTCGTCCTCTTTGAGAGGATATTGACCACTTTGCAAGATAGGGTTTGAACCTATCATTGTATCAACTTATGCTATGCAAAGGGTTGATGTATGCATTTGATCTCAAACTAGGACCTTTTTCAGTGACTGCTGAATGACTAGCTACATTTACTTGTCAAAACGAGCTAGATGAATGTAGTTGCTTGATTCAGTTGCCTCAATTTATCTCGGTTCCTTTCTATGAACCTTGCACCTAAGCAATGTGGCAACATGGTTACTTTACAAAAATGTGGCCATGTGCTTTATTCAGGTAGGAGCTTATACTCAGGTGGAACTTGAGGAGCGCAAACTCAGAATTGAGGATGCAAAGAATTCAGTTTTTGGTGCTCGACAAGAAGGAATGGTTCCTGGTGGAGGTGCTGCATTTGTTCATCTTTCTGAGGAAATTCCTTTGATAAAGACCTTGCTGGAGGATGCAGAAGAACAAATTGGTGCGGACATCCTTAGAAAGGTACCTATCAACGCTCGTGCACATTCATGTGATAGAGTTTTTTCTTTATTTGGTTGCTGTGTTTGCCTTGAATGTGATAGGGAGGGAGGAGGATAATTTGATCAGTTCTTGATAGAACTGAAACTTATCAAAAAAACAAACTAACAAATTTTTGTACTAAATCTTGATCGTAAAGAAGTCCTCTGTATTAGAAATAGGTTATAAAGTTAAACTAGTAATAATAAAATTGTAATCCTAAATCACTAGGAAACAACTTTACTAGTTACCCCTGTTTTTCTCTAAATGAAACCTAAAAGTATTGTCTCCATCTTATCAAAATGCTTTCTCTACAGAGCATTTACTTTACGCATGGACAGAAAGGTTTATTGTTCGTTTGATCTTTGGTACTTGGAATTTGGAAATGATGTTGCACAGTTGGGCTAGTCGTAGATGTATGTTGGGCTTTTTCAAGTTAATGGATATCTGAATCTGAGTTTATTAAACTAACCTAGATCTACTAACAATGCCTATGTGATTGTCTATGCTAAAGGTCACAAGATCCTTGATTGATGTGTTGATCTTGTAAGATTCTCTAGTGTTGAAGAGTTTTATTTGATACATCATTTCTCTTGGTAGATGCTCGAGAGCTAAAAGAAAAGCAACCCGATGATAATTGTTTTTTTTACAATCATGCTGTTTAAAGGTTTTTTTATGTACATGTTCTACTACTCTAGTCTCTAGATAAGCGAAGACTTATATTTTATTTTAAAGTTAGGGCTTAACACGCGTGGTTGCTGGACTTGTCAGGCACTTCTTGCACCGGCAAAACTAATTGCAGCAAATGCTGGTGCTGATGGAGAAGTTGTAGCTGAGAAAATCCGATCTTGTGACTGGAGAAGTGGGTATAATGCTATGACAGGAAACTTTGAAGACCTTATTGATGCTGGTGTAATTGATCCGTGTAAGACAACACGGTGTATCCTGGAAAATACCGTCTCAATAGTGGGTATGATTCTGACTACTCAGTCCGTACTAGTGGAGAAAAACAGGATACCAGAACCTGAGAGCCCTCATGTTCCTGGAATATGTTAGAGTTCGTAGATGAAGTTTGAGGATTTCACGGACATCACTGATCACCTCCCAAGTTTGTACAAAGTAAGGAGTATATCGCTGTTCACGGGATTCATCGATGCTGTAAGGCTACAGCCTCTAGTAAGGATAGAGAACAGATGGACGGAGTCAAATTGTGTAATGTAAATATTCTGTTTGTCAGTTCAGTTCTGTTTATTTCAATATTTGACGTATAAGATAAAATAATTTTAAAAATTTAAGTTATGCATATGATTCTTTACATGATAAATTATATATTACAAAATTTAGTTTTATAATTATTTTATTTTGTATGTTTAATAATGTAAAAACATGTCATAAAACTAATTTAGGACGGAGGGAGTATAATATATGAGTGCTTTTTGTACGAGTTGCTAGTTTGTTATGGCTTGGTTTGTTTAATTGTAGTTGAAGGGACTTAGTAATCTTAGCTACGTTTGCTTCACATAGAATTTGTCTTTTAATAGGAAATACAGTTTTGGTGTGATTTGCAAGTAATGAGAAATGATGATGTATTGTTGTTTAAGTGAAGAATGTTCCATCATGTTTTCTTGCATCTTTCAATTACACGCCATTCAGTTGAGAGTTTGGCGCGCTTCGTGACAGATGGCACCTGCGGAGCAAGAAAAAGTGGAAAAATAAAAAAAAAACGGTCTGCCTAAATCCCGCGTGTTACAATGAAACAATTTTGTAACGTGGGAAGGCAAAAGTTGGATCATTATCTGTCCCCGAGTTTTATCAAAATATAATCAAGTGACGGCAATAATTAGTGATCAAACTCTGATTGATTATGTGCTTTCACATAGCCTTAAAAAAAGATAATTTGCTTTCATATGTCTACATAGAAGATATAAAAATATTATAATATGACAAAAAAGTATGATAATTAATATTATTATTGTATGTAGATCTAGTAATTTTGACCCAACCTGAAACCTAACCCGAAACTCAACCCGAACCCAACCCATATTTGGGTTAGGGTAATACGCTAATTTTATGGGTTGGGTTAGGGTAAAGATCTTAACCCATGACCCAACTCGAAACCTGAAAATATATTTGTTAATAATAAAAAATAAAAAAATTAATTCACATATATATATTTATATATAAAATTTTCAGATCAAACTATACCTTAGCCTTAAGTCCAAGTGCAGTTGAACTATCCCACATTTAATAATATCACATAATATTAACTAAAGAAACGACCCAACTATTTGCATATCAAATAAAGGGCCCAACCAGACCTTAATATAATGTTAAAAACCCAAATGAGTTGTTCTTGAGAATATATGTATGTTTAGATTATCTAGACTGGTGAACAAAAGTAGGTGATATGTATTTTTTGTAAGTGGGATCTTGATTATAGACCTCTTGATGAATTCTGAAGCCAACAATGAGGATATCGTGCTGCATAAAAGTTCCTCAACTGTTAATAGTGATTAAGTGATTGTGATTGTACTTTTATCAGGCATGAGCACTTAATTTAAATAAGTGTAATTATTTTATAACTATTAGTCATAGACTAGGGCTTTGAGCTCTCAATTTATAAATTATTTATAACTTTAGAAGATTTGTCTTTAGTATATTTCTCTAATGCGTAATGAAGATTTTCATTTTCGTTCCTTTTTTTATTAAGGGCACTAGGAACATGTGCATATCTCTATAGGATACCTCCTCAACAGTGGTAGAACTTTAGGCTCAGATTGATAAACATAAACTTATGGAAAAAGTACGTGTCATTCTATTCATGGAAAATTGGTGTAGTAGTTTTACATTCTTTGCATAACATGGAATTCGTTTAAAGTTGGGTCGATCTAGCAAGATTACTTCTCTTCCTTTTGTTTCATCCTAATTAATATGTCAACTAGCACTTGATGTTTTTGGATTTTTTTATTAATTTCTACTTATAACCCATTTAAATTATTGTATGCTTAAAAAATAGGTTGGGTGGGTTAGTCACAAGTGTGAAATTGACATGGTTTTATTGGTGCAAAATTCTTATTTTATGCAACCTTTTGGACGCTTTCTCACACTTATCCTATGTTTTTCATGATTCTTACTTTGGGTAAGAACTGATGCCAATTTATATGTTAAAAGTAGGAAATGATGGTGAAAATGCATAGTTCTCCTCAAGAGCTTTCCAACACCGCAAACGGGAAGCAAATCAGAGCTCAAACGAAGAATCTAGACCCTGTCGAAGTTTGCGGAGAAAAGGGGCACAAATATACACATGACCGAATCTACGTCCAACCCTATGGTCCGGACGGGTGGTCCAGACACCTCAAAATTGAATTTTTTACACACGTTCGGATCTATGTCTGGATAAGTGACCCGGAAGCGTTGTTCCTGTCCGGCTAACTGACCTGGACAGAGACCCGGACGCACCCAGAATGCTGCTTTTCTAATCTTTTACGTGTCCGGATGATGTGTCCGGCCCTGTGACCCAGACATGCTCAGAAGTACCGCAATATTTACGACCACGATTTCTACGCCGTGGATTTCTATTATATTTCTGTCCAGCCTGGCTGTCCGGCTAACTGACCCGGACAGGTGGTCCGGACGTCACACGAAGCGAAAAATCTCTCCTGACGCGCTGTGTCTTGTCCGGCTAAGTGATCCGGACAGCTCACCCGGACTCGTGTATTTTGTGTGTAAAAGTTCTATTTTAAGGAGCATTCGTGAGGGCAGGAAGGGGATTCAGACACACAACCATTCACGAACTCACACCACGCCTCTCTCAGTCTTCTTGCCCTACCACGACCATTTCTACACCGGAGGAGAAGATTTCTGCTCCAAACTCGTTCATCTGCTCAACCTTCCGTCTGGCTGATTTCAGAACTAATACCGAGAGGATTTCCGCTCTCTCTTCTTGTATTTGTTCTTCAATTATGCTAAGCTAGGAGAATTATACTCTGGGGGATGGTTATCTGACTATTTTGATTGAGTAATTTCTGCTACTCGTTGGTTTAAGATTCTTGTCGATTGTTGCAGATTAAGTTATCTTTTGCACTTTCATAAAAGTAGCTAATTTGTTGATTGCTTTATGAATTCCGTTTTGAGCGAGATTTATGATAAATGGAATAGTTGATTAACCTGTAAACTTGTGGAAAGTTACAACGATAGGTTAGATTCTCCCTCAAGTGCAAAAAAATAATTCCTTGTGCTCATTCCGTCTATTCGTGTTGTGCTAAATCTGGATTAGATCTAGTACGTTCTGCTAGGTGAGTTCTTGAGGCTAGGATTTAGTCTCAGGAAAAGTTTTAGGAATTTTGCCAATCGACATCTCAAACTAACCAGCAGAAATTGCATAATCTGACAGTCGAAAAAGATAACCTGACCCAGAGTTCCATTTCACACACAGTTTTCATTGAATTTATTTGCTCATTTATTTACTAGTTTTCTCTTTATTTTATTTCATGAAACCAAAACAACCGACAACCCCTTTCATTTCGCTGTTTTCCTACCTCGGTAACTTGCTTAATTTACTTTATTATTGCGACCGGGTATTTTACAACCTGTAGCAATTTAATTTATTAATTTCTAGGATTTATTTCTTAGTTTTGAGAAGGTTAAATTTTCCCTTTTGCAAATTGGCGCCATTGTCGAGGACTTGACTTTTGTCTAGTCCTTGACTTTGGTTGTCATTTGTTTTGTTTAATCTTATTTTATTTTCAATTTATTTTGAGTTTATTTGTTTTAGTTATTGTATTAATTTTTGTTTTTATTGTTTTCTTTCTTTATTTAGTTCTAATTTCAATTCACTTTTGTGTACACCCCTACTCAATCCAAATGTGGTCTCGCAACTTAACAGCATATATATACATGTCACAGCGGAATTCTTTACACTCCAGGACCTTGCCACGGTCTGACTACAGAATATACCGAACATTAGTACATAACAACCTTAACCAAATACATATTATTCTTACAATCCTCTCACATCCTATACATCTTACTAACTCAACTGCCATACGAGTGTACATGCACAACTCGTAGGCCACACTTAACCCTTAACACTTGTACTCCTTCTTACTCTCGCGACGGCCGTCTCCTGATGTTCACCTGTGTAGTAAAAACAGCCCCCAAAGGGGGTCAGCACGAATGCTGGTACGATCCTCTCATGGCCCCCAAGCTAACGTGGCTACGACGACTAATTGTCGATAGCATGGAGGTTGATTAGATGCACAACATAATAGTAAGTGCAGTAAACAACAATCCCAAATATGAACAATCAAAGTTCACACACAATGAACGACTTAAATGCGTTCCCTTAATTAGAGAGTTAATTATCTAACTCCTTAAGTTATGTTTCCTCTTAATCTTAGTCCATTCTCATCTCACCTCAATCTTAGTCTCATCTTAATCTTAGAAACAACCATCCTTTAATAAGGAGTGGATGTAGCTTATCTTAGTCTTAATAATACAAACCATCCTTTAAAAAGAAATGGTTGCAACTTATCTTAACCTTACCTTAATCTTAACCTTAACTTATTCTCAGTATACAAACCGTTCCTGGAGGGGAATGGCCGTAGCTAAATTTCAAACCTGGGATTTAGGTGATCCCACCGCACCATCTTAATGCCACCTACCCTGGACGGGTGTCCAGCGTAGCTGAGCCGACAATCGGCCCTAGGCTACAAGTCCGAAGACAAGTCCTTAAGCGGAAGTCAAATCTGCTATAACACCGACCCCCTTTCCTTAGCATGCATGACCGGAGTCAGTCCCGGGTTTCCTCACTCAAGTTCCAGTTAGTAGTAGTCTCAAGACCATGTTTGTTGGTTAACCTCTTTCGGTTTATATCAACCCATATTAGGGAGCGTTCCTTAGTCTCACTCATTTCCTTACTAAACGTTGGTTAGTAAGTTCTCATGGTATGTTGTGTTAGTTTTCAAACATCACACAACAATACAATAATCATAATATTCCGGTTGCATGCTTTATCTTGTTTAGTGAGCACACAAAAACAAATAGCACACAAGCCGAGGGACACCTTGTTAGCAAGCAGGTCACAAGAAGAACTGTACCGTTCACCGTTGGTCGTTCGGTTGCTTACTCTCTTCCGGAGTCCAAATACTCAAGCCCTAAAACATTCATTCAGTTTTAGGTTGTTATTCACTTAACTTAATTCAGCTCATTTAACTTGCTTAACCCATAAGGATTCACACCTAGCACCTCTTAAGTTTGACAACTTAATCTTACAACTTAACCTTAAACTTTTAAGTTTATACTTATCTTAATCTCTTAGGTCTTTACACCTCTAATTATCAATGCCCTCTTAATGGGGTACCATTAATACCACTAAACTTCCTTAGGGTTTCTTTCTTTTTTTTTTCATTTTTTTTAGGGTCGACCAACCTTACCGACCGACCTTACCCAAGGTCGGTCCATTCCAGAACTCATTACCGTTTGAAAATTTCACCCCGACCGACCTTGCAAGTCCGGTCCCCAAGGTCGGTCCATTCCCGAGAGCTTCCCCGTGGGATATTTAAGCCCGACCGAACTTGCCAAGTTCGGTCCCAAGTTCGGTCGATTCCAGAGACTCAATTCGTACTCAAAATACAAGCCCGACCGAACTTGTAAGTCCGGTCCCCAAGTCCGGTCGATTCCAGAAACTCTTTCCGGTAGTGTAAACTGAGCTCGACCGACCTTGCAGGTCCGGTCCCTAAGGTCGGTCGGCTCCAGAACCATGTTTCTAAATCCCCATTTGACTCCAAACTTCTCCACATGTTCCCCCATGTGTCCTAATACCATTTAGGCACTTAAACTCACCTTAGAACTTCCACCAAACTCTCCAAAACAACTCCCAAAGATCTTCTCAAACACTTACTAAATTCTTACAAACACTCCTAACATTTGTCATATGATTCCTTACATTTCCAACTTGTAACCTTACCAAAACTTCAACTAACCCAAGTGTTCCCTCCTTAACAGTTTGAGCACTTCATAAACATCATTTCCATCCTCAGTTCATTTACCAAGACTTCCTCAAGTCACCTTGCATATCCATGCACAAATTCCTATCTTTTCCATTTATTACTCATCATTCCTAAACTCTCGGACATACCTAAACATTTCTTTTCATCACCTTATCACCTTGACCTTGTTCTTCATTTACCTTAACCATGCAACACCCTCCTTAGACTTTTCCACTTCTTTTATGCAACTTACTCACCATCCTCATGATCATACCCTCCTATACGTTTCTAGTCATTTTCCTCGACGACTTACAACATTCTCCTACCATTTTCACTTCCATCACCCAAGTCCACACATCACCATTTAACTAAACCTTACTAGTCCACCACTAGCATCACCACCTCTTACACAAACTTCCCAAGACTTTCATTGATATATTTCCAAGTTCATACCTAAATCACCTTAGGCATTATACACCTTCTCCTTCAAACTTATGCACAAGTCTTACATTCCTCATATCATGATTTTGGTGTGTTTAATACACTCACCAATCCTCTAATTCCTCCTAGACATCCCTAGGTCATTCTAAACCTCAAGAATCCTTAGTTAACTCATTTCCACTCAATTTCCTTTTCACGCTCCCTAGTAAACCCTAGGGCATATTAACTCACCACTACCACTTAAACACTTTGTTTTCTACTCAAATTTCGCCATAGCTTCTCTAGCATCTTATCATGCCCAAATGCATTGTTTTCCTCATTCATCCATCTCACACACATCAAGTTCTTTCCCATCATATCTTCTCACCCAAACCAACTCAATCACATCAAACTCATCATATTGCAATAATCTTAAATTGCATAGCACTAAGGCTCTTAAATGACATGGCTCTTAAGCCCTTAAATAGCTTAAACTTAAACACTGAATTTCCCACATATAAAAGCCTTCAACCTGCAAATACACCCATCAATCTCATAGTAGTTATAATGATCTTAAAATCCATCTTAAACTTATATTACTAACTCATTCTCATTGGCTCCTTAGTCACAAGTTCACAAGCTTGTTTAAACTCTTTTTCCTAGGTTATACAACCCATCACCTAATGTAAGCCCTAGGCTACCTTGGTACTCATCTAAAACTCATTCCTTAAACCTTAAACCACCATTAGGTAAGTAATTTACCTTGTTTTCTCAAGTTTCTCTCAACTTCCTCCTTAGACCTTCTTCTTGAATGAATACCGGCCACCACTTAAACTTCCTTTGCCAATGTTCTAACCAATATTCAATGACTCACATGAGTACAAACAATACACTAACCTCAAGGAATGAAAACCTAGGCTAGAAATGTGTTCTAAGGCATAAAAGTGGATGATTACCTTTGAAGTCTCAAGGTAGACTTGGGCATTGAATGAAATAGGACCTCCACTAGTCCTTGGTGAATAAAACAAGCTAGAACAAGGCATAAAAACAAAGCCCCATGAGTAGTAAATTTTCGGCCATGAAGAAGAAGTGGTGGAAACATGGTTTTTCTTACATTTTCCTTACCTTGAATGAATGGAGAACCAAATGGGCTCTTCAAACTTGATTTCCTCCATCAATGGAGTTTTCTCTTGGCACCTAAATGGAGCTTTGAAGGATTTGAAAAGATAGAAAGGAGGGCCTTGACTTAACTAAGACAAATATGCAATTTGTTTTGGATTTGGAGCTTGGAGTTGCACTTGGCAAGTGAATGAAGGTGAGGAGCCATGAATGGAGCTCTCTCTCGGTTTGGAGCAGGAGAGGAGAAGGAGAAACCGTGGGAAGAAGAGAAATGAAGAGGGAGAAGGAGAAATGTAGCTTATTAAGAGATATTTTGCTTTTATAAAGCAAATAGTAACTTTACTTATTTCCCTCTTCTTTTCTTTAATTGAATGACTCATGTGGTGACTCACCACTCTCAAAATCGGCCCCCCCTTGTTAATTAAGGGCATGTTTGGCCTTTATTGACCAATTAACTAAACTAAGTTGATTAAAGATTAAACTAGTCACTATTTGGCACTATTCACAAATTAGTGCACATATTCCTGAAATTTTTGATTTCCCATTGATTTAGGCTTCCTAATGTGATACTAATTAGTACACATGTTGATTAAAGAGTAGTGATGGACATTTAGCCACTCAAAACTCAATTCTAAGACAATTTCTCAAAAATGTGCTTTAAGACTTCTTAAAGCACATTTTGTGTTTTAACTTGTTTTCAAGCTTGGTTTTCTTTGGTAATTGGTTTAAAATGACCATTAGGATATTACTAAGGTCTTATCATGATATTTGGATACTCACCCAAATCTCTCCAAGCTTAGAGCACATTTTTGCCCTAATTGCCCTTAAGGCACTTTTTGTGTTTTCCTTGGTTTAAATTGTCTACCAATCTTTATAAGGCATATTCTAGCCTTACTACATCATAATTTGATTATTACTTAGCATACTTAGGTTTGGGGTATTTCAATCTACCCCCCTTAAAAGAACTTTGTCCCCAAAGTTCCCATGCATCTTATCTCTTTAGAATACATGTCTTACCTCATTCCTTAGATCATATAGATCATACTTATGTATACTTAATCTCATTGGATCATTAGATATGCCATATTCTTATACTTAAATATCACACAACATGCTTAAGCATGTATAACACTCAAAATTCTCCTTGTTTCTTTTGATGATTAAAACATTCACATAATTTTCTTTCCAACGCATTCTCCCATGTCACCAGTCCGTAGACAATGGCTCATTCGTCCTCGTCACCATGGGCCAGAATAGAAAACACGTTGCTCTCCCCATGTCACCGTCCGAAGACAAAGGCTCGTGCGTCCTCGACTTCATGGGCGAGACTCAGTAAAAAGGTAATCCTTTTACGAGGTCATGTGAGGAATAATTCCTCTAATTAAAAATACAATCGACTCCAATTTCATTTTATCCTTAGGCCTCTATCCATAGTGTGATTTAATTGTGACCACTGGTAGGGAGTTTCAGGAATCATCCTACCCTGATGTGATCAGCATCAGTGTAGAACTGTCCTTCCACTCCAATTTGTGTTTGGTTTCCCTTGATCCCTAGAAAATCAAGTTCCGCCTCCCACGTCATTTTCAAACATCCAAATAATTCACTCATGTCCAATTTTCTATCTTTTTAGTTCTTCTAATCATAATCAATACATCTCCAAAGTGTGGACTCAATCCATCAAACATCCCCAATTCATCTCTTAGTACTCACCTCAGGGCTTAACTTCCTACTAAGTTCTATTACAGTCTCATACCAACTCTCACCATCTTATACCTCATAGGATTACAATTTCCTTCCTCATACTCATATCAAATAATATCTCATAGTATTATCTTATTCTTATCTCACACATAGTCTCATATCGACTCATACCTCGTATATTCCTTATTTCTTAAGTCTCCTTAATCCTCTTCCTTAATTCTCTTAACTTGTACTCACACCGGAGTTAACAAGATAGGTACTTAATATAATATGTATGGTATTCACATCTTCTGTGTGCAATAACCATGATTTATCTCAAAATGTTTATGTAAAACATATTCTCAAATTCTTTTGTGTGCTATGCACACCGTAATTTATGTACTAAGTACTCAAACATACGATAAGCGGTTTTCGCTCTACCCCCCTTAAAATGGATTACGCCCACGTAATCAACATTATATCATCCTTGAACATAAGTTCAAGATGTCCAATTCTCACCAAGCATTCCAGCTTCTATGTGGTCTATCTTACTTATAATTCGATCAGAAGTGACTTAGTCTCTGTATCGAAGATTCTTAACGGTACTTATACCATTTCCTTAACTTAGTTTGGTCTAATCTCAAAGGTACTGATCTGCTAGCTTCCGCTGCTCGACTCTGATAGTTTTAGGCTTATTTGCCTCTCTTATCCTTTTACAGTATTGTATATCTCTCTCCTGCGTGCTTATGGTTTGGCACTAAAGGTCCTTCAATGGTCACGTGTTATCTTTATATATACACGGCCTTGATGAGTTGTAGCTCGTCTATCCAGTCTTCCTGGAGATCTAATGTTTGTATTCTTAGTGTTTTCTCGAATGTCTAAATTGTTCTCTCCAACTGACCTTTGGTCTGAGGATGACCCTTAATCTGAAACTACTGTTTAGTGCTTATTGCGCTTTACAGTCTTATCCTTAACACTTTAAGACATGTCCAATGTCTGTGCTTAACAATCCGTGCTCTTCGCACTTCATAGTCCTTAATTATTTGTTCTCTGATTTCTTTGTGTTGCTGGTTCAATCTGAATTCTTCTCTTCGACTGTTTGTGGTAGTAGCTGCTCTCGTCTGATCTTGTGTCGTTGTCCGTGGTACGGAGTCGACTATTTCCCGTGTTCATTACACCACTCGTCTACATGCATGAGGTACCTTACTGGTACATTACTACTTACCCAACTAACTCAAAAATGAGCATGTCGGGCCTGCAAGCCCCCGTGGGGTGCAGTCATCCCACGTCTCGTTTTAGTAAACTCATAGTGTCCGTCACACGTTTAGCTATTGCTAACTACGAAGTATTCCGTTGTCGATCTCCTCTTTCATCGTTCCATAATAACACTTATTGTTCTTCTTGATTTTAATCAAGGGAAATCCATTTACTGCGTTCTTGGGTATTGTATGCTCTAGCTCTTTCTGTATCGTATTGACTCAATTTCTTAGTAGTTTAGGTCTCTTTCCATAGAGCCTCTTATCTTCTTTCTCACATTCACTCTATTAGGATTGCATTTCCAGTTCCTTAAGGAATGAGTTGTGTGCTTCCTGTGTAATCTTACCAAACCAAGTCCAAACTACTGGCATCAATGCACAGTTCGTCAACCATCTTATTCCCTTACTTATATCAGTTTTAGCTTATAAATTTAATCGCCTCCGTGTCAATATTGACGGCTCATACACAACAGTCGCTTTACCGCGAACCATGACTTAATCCCTTATATAAATATTGCACTCACGACCAGTACTACCGTGGTAGTTGAGTTTTACCATGTTGCCCATTGATGGTGCAACCTCTTACTCACGTATTCTAATGTCTTACCTTATACTCAATCCCTTCTTGGTGTAAACACCCTGGGAGTTCTCTCATTCCGGTGTATGGCGGTTGCCGTACCGTGTTATGAAATAGTTGATTCTTGACATGAAGATGTTCTGCTTAAATCGTAGATTCGTAAGTAGGATGATTTCTCTCGCTTTCTTTCATCCTTATGATGTTGTTTACCATGTAATTTAATTGGTTACTAAAGAAGTTATCTACTAAATCACAAGCTCTTCTGAGCATTGGTCACTTGACGTGCCATAATGTGCACTCCCAATGTTTATCTCTGACGATCACTAATTCTTATATCCAGGGTGTTGGATATGGGGTCTATCTCTGCAGCCTTCCTTATTACTCAAGTGCATTCGGTATGTTCTAAGGTAATCTCAAAGTTACGGTTCCCATTCTCTAATAAAATCATATTATATTTCTAACAAGTGAAAGCCCTTTTTGAGGGGTTTATTCCCACTCATGGCTTCACAACAAGGAGAGGTATCCCCATCCTAAAAGGCATGGTTCGTTCTCCGCCCCTGCCAATGTACTATCTCATTATTCTCATTGGTGCTTTTTCTCTGACAATTTTTCCACAATTTAAGTTATAGGTTTGGTAACCGTTCATATCTACAAATTGTAGTTCCTTCGTGGCTTAAACAAGCTCTCTTATAACTTACTGCGCCTCGGGCTCCGACGTGGTTAACATCCTTGGCTCGTAGGCTCTTAGTGCTTAATGTCTCAGTTCATTATTTGTACTCTTACTCATCTGTAGGTTATTCCTAAAGGTTTTGGTCCTTTGCACACTATCCACTGTTAGGTTACATACTAAATGTAGTATCGTGTTTCATGGTAAGTTGCTGCATCCTGCTTCCTGTTAAGGAAGTTTATTCAGGTGATCTGAGGTTACTTAGTGTCTTTGACAATATTGTCGTTTTATTAGACTTATACCTTCTAGAAAATAAGGATAAGTTGGTATTAGGCTTTTGCCTTACGGTGCCCAAGCTAGATATCATCCTGTCATCTTATACTTCAATCTCAACGCTTCGTTCAACTTCCGTTGACTATGCCACCCGTTGATGATCAATCATACTTGGGTGTTAATGAGTTAAACAAACAGTATTAGCTGTCATTCATCAGTTGTTCGGCTCGACTATGCCCGCTCGGTGGGGGTAGTCCTCTGAGCTTTCCTCTGTCGGGATTGTATGTCCTTGACCCTTAGTAGGTTATAGCTTAAGTTCATTTCCTCTATCCCCGTTTCCGGGATTTACTAACATATTCAACGAATATTGTTGTTATTGGTATTCTTAATGATCATCTTTGGAGTTCTATCCCGCTCCAGTTGGAAGTCGTTCTGTCGACTGCCTTCATTGTATCTCTTGTTACATTCCATGTATGTTGTTATTTACGTAGTGTTTTTGCTCGGATTACTGAGCGATCTCTTAGGTTCCTCTTGGAGATCCGGGTTGGTGTTCTTACCGCACTGTCGGTTGTTGTTATAATAGGTTATACCGTTGCTCTTATTTATATCAATTAGTATTCTGTCCAAGTTCAGCTTCCTGCTGACTGGTGTATCCACTCATCTCATCATGGTCAGGCTGTCAGGCCCTTCCAAGGTCTCATTCCCCCGTCCTCTAGATTTGCAATCCGGTGTTAATGCGTACTACGACTGTAGCGTTCGGTTACCTCGCCATGATGGCTTCCCGTGTAGCTAAACCGTGGTAGCACTTGCTTTGGCAAGTGCGCCATGCAAGATGAGCTTCCGGTACCGTGTGCGTCGGTAGTGGTACTTCCACCTAATCTCCATGTAATTGGTAGCCCTCGGGACTCCTTCAATAATCTCTCATTCTAGATACCTGACCATCCGGCAGTTTCCTTGTCGTTTGGCAGTACTGTCGCTTATCAGGGTGTTCCTCTTTCTGAGGGAACCCCTTACTATTTACTCCTGTCTTAGTCCTCGCTCCTGTCTCCACACATTTTGTTGTGGTTACTAAGTAATGGTTCTCCTTTAGGCACTACATCGTAGTCCTATTCCGGTATGCATTTGTATATGTTTCCACCATCGTCCGTGTTATGTCGGCCAGGTTTGTAACCTTTTCCATTGTATGGGGTTTGGAGTTCCCGTTCCTAACTGGGCTTTCCAGTAATCTTATCCCTTAAGCTTTGTATTATCCCATTGCTATGCTCATTCGGACCACTGTCCGGTACTCATGTCTCTTATCATTTCCTTATCCATTGCACTCGTAGTGCTTTCCTTGTCATTGGTATTGCGGGTTATTTCGACTGCGTAGCATGTCGACCCATGTTGCCGGTAATTTCCGTCCTTTTACTGGTAAGGTTCCATTGGTAGCGCCTGTTTCACCGTTGTGCTCCATTAAAAATCTCCAAGTTCTCCTTAACTGTTGTGCAACAAGATGTTTCTCGTATTGCTTACCGTTAGCTAACTGCCAGATCGGGTCTCCCCGAGTAAGAGTAGGCTTTCTTCTCTCTGGCGTTTGTTCCACATATTCAGGGTTAAGGATGTGGAGGGCAGGCCTAGGTACTATGGATATCCGGTAAACACCGGGAAGTCCTGACTAGCGCACCTCTCACTCTATCTCTCAACCCTTAACCCATAACTCAATCTCAACCTCAATGTTCTCCTAAGTTCGGTAATTCTTGTCTTCAGAGCGTAACTACGCTCTGATACCACTTTTTGTAACACCCCTACTCAATCCAAATGTGGTCTCGCAACTTAACAGCATATATATACATGTGACAGCGGAATTCTTTACACTCCAGGACCTTGCCACGGTCTGACTACAAATATACCGAACATTAGTACATAACAACCTTAACCAAATACATATTCTTCTTACAATCCTCTCACATCCTATACATCTTACTAACTCAACTGCCATACGAGTGTACATGCACAACTCATAGGCCACACTTAACCCTTAACACTTGTACTCCTTCTTACTCTCGCGACGGCCGTCTTCTGATGTTCACCTGTGTAGTAAAAACAGCCCCCAAAGGGGGTCAGCACGAATGCTGGTACGATCCTCTCATGGCCCCCAAGCTAACGTGGCTACGACGACTAATTGTCGATAGCATGGAGGTTGATTAGATGCACAACATAATAGTAAGTGCAGTAAACAACAATCCCAAATATGAACAATCAAAGTTCACACACAATGAACGACTTAAATGCGTTCCCTTAATTAGAGAGTTAATTATCTAACTCCTTAAGTTATGTTTCCTCTTAAAGTCCCTTTACATGCTCCTGTCCTTATTGCACTTGCCGTGGCAAGTGCGTGGTACTGGTGGTTTTTGGGTAGACCAATACCGGTAACGGTATGGTCTCCACTGGTATTTAACATTCTTGTCGACTTCTTCATTGATCCAATGATCATTTATTTAGGTTAATTAATCTTCTGAGTAACTCCTCAGTAAGTTTGACATGGCTGTCATTGATCAGGGTACCTCTCCAATCCTTGGAGGTTCCCCTTCTGATTTGGTCGTGTTCTTCCTTGTTGCTCGTTCCCACCGGTTTACTGTGGTTATTGAGCCTTAGCTTGTTTAGGCACTACAGTTGTAGTTGCATCATATTATATCTTGTGAATGTTCTTGTAGCTGTCTAAGTTATGTTGGCCAGGTTTGTAACCTATTGGCATTGTGGTTTTGGAGTCAACCACTCCTGACTATGTCCTTAGCCAGCTAGCATACCGTTGGTGGTGTTGCTTGGCTATTACTGTTGTCCCGCAGACTTGTGTCTCGGGTTTCATTACTGCTCCTTTTTCCATTTCGTAGCACGGTTAGTGCTTCTTTTCCTACTGCTGGTTGTTCAGCTAGGTTCTGCGACTGCTAAGCATGTCGCCCCATGCTGTTGTAAGTTATAGCCTCCTTGTGGTTGGAGTGCTTATTCCACCGCTATTAAGTGCGGGTATTGTTGTCCAACCGGGATCCATCTCCGGGCCTTCCATTTCTTGGTATCTATTATATGTCAGGTTCTTTCCTCTTGTAGGAATATCTCATTACTGCCAGATCGGGTTTTCCTGAGTATGAGAGGGCTTTCCTTCTCTCTGGCGTACTTTCCCAAGTTATACCTAGGGATTTGTGGAGGACGGGTCTGGTATTATAGGTATCCGGTACACACCGGGAGTTCCTATCTAGCATATCTCTAATGCTAACACTCAGCCCTTAGCCCTAAGCTTCTAATTCCTAACTCGGTATTCCTAAACTCGGTATTTCCAGTCATCAGAGCGACACTTCGCTCTGATACCACTTTTTGTAACACCCCTACCGCTAATACCGTCATTACCGTCAAATCTCCTTATACAATCCAGATTCACGCAGCGGATACTTACATACTCAACGGTGGGTGGTACACTGCCATTAGTCACCCACGTGACTAACAAGGCTACTACTACTACATACAACATCGGTCTGATGGACCGGAATCCCGAGTACTACACATTACGTTGCATACTCCATTTACCAATTAAATACTACATTGCTCCATTCAATACTTTGCTCCTTTACAATACCATTCAATACAATATACATAACCGAGTCTACTAGGTTCCCAATACAAATACAATGCTTCTTCCAAATTCATATGTACTCATTAAAAGTCCACATCTACCCATTCCTCACAACTACTTACTTCCTAAGTACAAGGGTGTGCCATTTAGTACACCTCTACATTCTACTTCTAGCTATCCAAGTGTAGCCACCGGTCTCTTACCTTGACCACATCCGCTTCGGTACCTGCACACTAAAAACGTTCCCCCTAGGGGGTCAGCTTTCGCTGCATATGATAAACGCATACCCCACGTACTAGTGAGGGTACGCCGACCACTTGGTCGAATACATGCAGTTCTTTTTACAATACATACATACATACATGCTTTCATTCATACCAATACAATACTTTACAAGGATACATTCATACAGTTCAATACATACACGGAAAACGATACAAGTCAACCATCCATACTTACCTTCACCGGAATACGCATACTGATTACATACACAATACTTACACAATACACCATACTTGTTAGCTCCATTTGTCCACCCGGGTTAATCGGGTGGAGATTACTCTTTTACTCGTTCCACAGAACTTACGCATACATACTCATACTTACTTACTTGCTGATCCATATTTACTTACATACTTACTCTTACTCATGTTAAGCCGGTATGGCCTCTGGGCAGGGACTACACCGTCCCACCACCAGGCTTTACTTGGTTCACTAATCCAGGATGCTACCCATTTAAGGGGTTTGGGCCGTGGACCAGTTTAAGAACCAGGAATCGGATCCAACCTCTTGTGTCTCCTCATCCTCACGCGTGGCCGAAACTATATCGGACTTCTACTCATTCCAATTTACTCACTTTCAAGTTAGGAGTTAGGTGGTTAGGAATTAGTAGAAGTCAACATCCAAGCCACATACACAATACATTGCTCAAGTACACATCCATACGAAATGTAGTACAATACACAAATACAATACAGGGTACAAATACACTTCATCATCATTTATATTTCCTGAATTATACAAACTAGTGTTCAAGACAATAATTATCGAGAACAACATAAGTCAAGCACAGGTAAGTGCAATATAGTCCGATTCATGCCTTTATCTTATTTAGGTGATCAAATAAGCACACAAATCGGGGTAACCAGATTAGGATACAGGGCATGAAGAAATCATACCTTTTACCGGAATTTACTTCACCGGGTGTTCCCTTGTTCCTTTGGTTCACTCTCGTTCCTCGAGTCTTATTCTTGAACCTCCGGCTACATGCCAAATGGTTCCATTAATACTAAGCTTTGCAATACATACATAACCACTACTCCCGTACTTACCCCGTTATCCCGTTGTTTCGGTTTAACTTAATGTTCTTAAACTTACAACTTTCTTAATTACTTATCATTCTTGTTTACACTTCTTAGGGCCTTTAAAGGTCACCAAACAAGGCCTTAACAACTTCTAAAACCATTACCAATCAATCCCCCATGTTTAGAACCCTTAAAAACACTCTCTGCTGAATTCTGGGGGTGGTCCGGGACTTGGTCCGGACCCTAGGTCCCGGACCAATGCACTGTCTAACTCTCAGCCATATTTTCTACCCTGGTCCTGGACTTAAGTCCCGGACCAATTCCTGCATTCACTCTCGGGCCTTTTTTTGAAGCGGTCCGGGACTTGGTACATATCCTAAGTCCCGGACCCTGCTAAAAACTGCTATTAAGGTCATTTTTCAACCCCAAATCAACCCTTAATCCACCCTAATCACTCCATAATCTTTCCACAAGTTTCCTACATAATTAAACACCTCAAAACACTCCTTAAACCACCTCAAATCCTTGGTCCAATCCATACTCAACTTCTTGCCCAATTTCTACAAATTTCCATTCTCATTTCTACAACTTGCACACTTGTGCATTTATACACTTTCCTTTGCACTTACATTTTTCCTAACTTCATTTACCATACCAATTCATTTATATACATATGCACTACCTATACCCAAGTCAAATCTCCATCT
Organism: Limonium bicolor; assembly: GCA_023374045.1. NCBI lineage: Eukaryota > Viridiplantae > Streptophyta > Magnoliopsida > Caryophyllales > Plumbaginaceae > Limonium > Limonium bicolor. The sequence goes on along the minus strand of CM041779.1, from coordinate 205,788,762 downwards.
TCAAGGTTACAAACACTAACTCTTTCTCTTGTTTTTCCAATGCATTTCACATGCTATTTGCTACAGATTTTACACCCTTTTATTCTCACCCTACAACTACCATTACATGGTTACTAAACATCTCTACTCAACCCAATACACACCTTGGTTCTACCATTCACCAAGTCATCCATAAATGCACATTTTCTACCAAACTTTTGCCATAGTTCACCTACTTTTCTTACTTAGCCACACATATCCATTCTCTCCAAATTCATTCCTAATCTAGCCACACCCTTACAAGGGTCCTACCAGCACCTCAAAGCAATTCTTAATACATCAATACACCATCAAGAAACAATACTAATACACATACTCATTACATTTGGCTTCAAGGCCTACAATTCACATACAAGCTCACAATTACTCAAACTTCCACAACTACAGTACTAGTACAATGTTTTGGGTTCTTTAAATTGGTTACCCATTCCCATTACTCTAATGCATTAAATCTTAACCTTAGGAGAGAGCTCTTACCTTGAGCTTACAATTCCTTCATTCATTTTCCACTTCTCATCTTCTCTCTTTCTTGCTCAATCGGTCACATGGGGAATGGAGTTGCCAAACTCCATTCCCATCACCCAATACACACAAAACAAGTGCAATTAAACTAACTAACCCTTTTCAACCTTTAAAGCTTAATGTAAGTTTTAGGGTTTGGAAATTTCATTACCTTGCAAGGGTGTAGGCAATGCTTGGAATAGCTCAAGAACAATATTTCTCACCCTCCAAGAGTGCCAAAATCGGCTAGAGTACAAAGGAACCAAACAAGAGTTTAGTCTAAATTTCGTTTTGCCCATAAGGCTAGAAAAATAATGAGGTTTCAAGAAGATTTTTACCTCAAAATAACAAGGAGAAGAAGGTGGTTCTAGTGGTAGTCTTGAAGCTCCAAATGCTCCATACCCATGGAGATGAAAGTGCTCCTTTTCGGATTTTGAAAAGAGGGAAGTGTTCCTCTTGATGAGAAGAAGACAATGGTGGTATTTTTATAATTTTTGGAGCAAGTTTGGGCACTCAACAAGAGGAGAGAAGAGAGTATTTTTGTGGATTGTTCAAAACTCCATGGCTGTCGCATGGGAAGGAGAAGGAAATAAAAGTGGGTGAGTGAGGGAGATGGGTTACGTGAGTGAAGAGGGTAGAATAGAGGAGAGAGAGTGGTGAGTGAGTAATGTAGTTACTTTTTGATTTTATTTGTTTTGTCTTTGTAGTGCATTAGCATAATTTAATAAGGGAGTGTGAGGAGTGTGGAGAGGCTTAAATCGGACCCCCACTGCACACACACAGATTCCACATTTTTATTTTCAAAGTGGACACATAAGTTTGAGTTATTGTGTTTCTACCCCACAACTTCCCGTTTTTAACAGTTTTTACTATTTCTCGTTTTATTGATTTTATTGGTTCTAAAGCTTCAATAATATTTATAATGACTATTTAGTTGACCAAAATTGTTACGAGTCTATTTGACCCGCTTGAAGAGCGTTTTCCCGGTTACCTCGAAAAACGCGCTTTAATGTTCATTAGTGTTTTTAATCCATTTTAAGGATCCGTTTTCTTCGGATTTGTTCCCTAATATTTATTTAGACTTAATTAAGCCTTTAGAATCCTTATAATACGCTAGCCGAGGTTTCATACCTCCTATGGTTATTTAACGCTTATTTAGCGTTTTTTCGCTTTTAAGCGTTTCTTTATTTCTTTTGGATTTATCTTTCCTCACCAATATTTTCTTAATCATTATTAGGCTCTTAAATACCTATTAGGATCATTTAATCGCTATATTTATGTTCGGGGATTTCAATCTACCCCCTTAGAACTTTGTCCTCAAAGTTGTTCGAGGTTATAGGTTTGACAATGCTTACTCATTCTTACATGTCTAATACCACGGTCATACATTCTTCCTCTTACTAATTCCCAAATCCATTAGTCAAGGTTTCTACATACTATACCATCCAAATGTACTATAATTACTCCAATCCACATTACTACCAATCATGGGTTCCATATTACCAGGTTTTCACATATATACAATGCAAAGATATCCCCAAAGCAATGCAATACACATACAGTCCTGCAGGCACTCAGGTCAACTAGACACAGGACTCCTCTATGTCCCGCTGCCCTTGGAATAATACAATATGCTACACTACTATCTTCTCCGGTATAAGCTTCTAGCCAAATCCTTATTCTCAGTCTAAGGAAAATCCTTCCCAACAGCTAATTAGAAATCTTTCTAAAGCATCCAACTCCAAGTTCCAATTTATTTTCATTACTTCTATCCTATGTGTGATTCTTGTGACCACTTGAGGGGAGCTTCAAGAATCATTCGACCCTGATGTGATCAGCATCAGTGTTGAACTATCTTCTCCACCCCAATTTGTGTTCGGTTTCCCTTGATCTGATCAGGATCAAGTTCGACTTCCCACATCCTTTCAACAACAATTAATTCAATTATTTCATGTTTTATCTTTTTACTCTTCCTAGTCATTCATACATCTCCAAAGGATGGAATTCAGTCCATCTATCATCCTCATTCTACTTTCCAAATTCTTTTCTTCGAGATTCAATACCTAAGTGCTCATTTCATCAACCTTCACTACTTCCATCCATTACTCTCCTCGTTTCAAATATTCTAACTAGGGATTCCCATACTTGTAGAATTTAGTTGTTCTCAATTTACTTCCAATAACTTACTTACGAATACACTACTCTTAGAATTCATTCCTCAACTGCTCTCATTCATTTCGTACTACTTCTTCAAAGGCTACAATACTTGTGGAGCTCCGTCCACTACGTTACTTTTCTTTTACTAATACTCTTACATGGTGTTACAAGGTAGTATATCCATCCTATGGTATTTGCATCTCTCGTGCCTAATTACCATAATTTCAATGTAATGAATACTTATGTTTATTAACATAGTACCAATCATCCAATCAATTCTCATTTGTGCTATGCACATATATTTATGAGTTTTTATTCATAAAATTCACATTATGCGGTTTTCGCTCTACCCCCCTTAAAGGGACTACGCCCACGTAATCCACCATATGTTATTATTACTAAACATTGGTTTACTCAATTGGGCAATCTGAAGCTTTTTAGCTTCTTTACGGTTTGTTACATAATATACCCTTGTCAAAGGGTCTGAATCAAACAATGGTTAGTGTTTGCACCAAGGATTCCTATATGAGTTTTATTTAACTCATGATTAATTTAGTTCCAGCCTATTAGGCTTCAAGGCATTAATAGCCATTCTCACTATACTTACTAGGTATCTTTTCTCCTAGCTAGGGCCCACTAGCTTCTCTGCTGCGCTCCTGATACTCGGGTTACTTACCCCTTCGTGTTATCCTTAATGTGCTATACATCACCTTTTTATCCGTTATTATGGGAATAAGGTTTACTAAACAATATGGTATTCTTTTAACCGTGTTGAACTATAGTTAGTTTTAGATTGTAACCAGCTCTCTGGTAGTCTACTGCACATGTTATTCGTGCTTCCACGATTTTTCATTAAGTTCCTCCAACTTATTGTCGGGCGAGGTTAAGTCACTACTTAGTTATAGTGCTTTCTCTGTTGTCAATAGCTTCTGGATTATACCAGTTCTTCTGGTTCAGTACAAGTGTTCTTTACTTGTATGACCTTGCATTTCTATGCGTCGGTCCTAGTGACTTTGTTACGTCTCCTTTCACCTTTTATTCCAATGGAATTCACATCTTGTGATTGTTAGTGTGCTTCACACTCTTCGTGCTTCTTTGGCCTCAGGCCGCACGGTCTGTTGCTAAGCTTCCTTAGCTGGCTTATGCCATGTTTGTTGGTGAAAAGAAGGGTTTACTACGGTTTACATTTTTCATATCCCTAGCCATCCCATTAGATCATTAGCTGCACAAGTGCAATACCAAAACACTCAGTCATACAGAGTGCAGAGGCGTAAACGCTTGACAGTAAGTCACTTATGTGATAGGAAAGAATATTTCTGCCTGTCATCTCATACTTATACTCCGTGTTATTATCTGCTACTTCCTCATGGCGGTCGCTTGTTGCGCACCGTATCCTTGCTCATTGTATAACATTGTTTTTACAGTTTCTGTTACTGTGGTAGTTCCTCTTCACTTATTGCCATTGTCATTGGCACCATTTCCTTATGGTGTAAATACACAAGGAGTTTCCTGTGTTTGTGTGTATGATGGTTGTCGTAGCATACCGCAATCTTATTATCTCCCCAATGTGGAGATGTCTTATTCAACTTGGTTTTATGTGTAGGTTAGCTTACCTCACATTCTATCATCATTTGTGATACAATTTACCAAGTATCTTGGTTGATAATGGATGAAGTAATTTATCGGGTTACAAGCTCTCTTGAGCGTTGGTCATTCATGGTGTGCAATGTGCACTCGCATTGATTGTTTTTGACAATTACTGTCCTCCCAAAGCTGAGCATTGGTTATAGGCTCTAGCTGTGCGGTTTTATCCTTGTATGTACATCACCGGGACATCCCAAGAAACTTCAAGGGTTTACGGGTCCCGTTCTCTAATTGAAGAGGTTCATCACTGATAAATGAAAGTTCTTGTTGAGGGGTTTGTCACCACTCATAAGTCTCATGGCAAGGTTTACCATGTTGGTTTTATACAATGATTCACCACATGCTTGGGTGCATAAGGAGTATGCTTACTCCTTAAGTCGTACCGGTTTGAAAAACTCATTTCCTTATTCCATCGCCCCTTGGCAATATCTATATATGTAGGCTTTATTGTTATAGTAGATGGAAGCCTTTCCTATGGGTTCACATCTTCACCACATTAGTGGTCTTCGGTTAACGAGGGGTACCTTTCCTTGGGTTTCCCGTAGTGTCCAAGTGTGGACTCGGCCAATGTTGGCATTATCACAATTCCTATGCCTCTGTGTTACCATTTCTACAGAAGGCATGAAGGGTAATCAAGAACTCCGTCAACTGTATACTAGACTGATGCTCTAGTGGCAGTGACACTGAGTAGCCATTACTTCAAGCCACTTATGATGTTGAGTTCCAATTGGGTGGTTCAATTGTTGATTTGTTGTCGTATGAAGCAACATCCCTTGCGAGTCTCGTTATTAAATGATGTAGGTTTTGCAACCGTTTAAGTTTACATGACATAGTTAGTTTATGGCTCCTGAGCCTTATTGTTGCAAGCTATGCTCTTGCAAGCTGCTTATGCATGTTTCCACTCCTTATATACTTCATAAGTTGGAGGTATCACTGGGCTCCATGGCAAGTTGTGCCATCACGCTTCCGTTCATAAGAGGTCCTTTGGCAATCTGGTGCTAATCAGTGCCTTCTTGTAGTTTAGGGTATTTCCTGTTAGGTGAAATCCCTTCGGTGTCCCAACCGAGTGTCCATTCCAGCTCCTGAGCTCTTATCATGATGCTTTATTCATCTGTTGTTAACTCAGACACCCTTCAAGGATTGCTCCTGGGTGTTGTTAGGTTATGCCGTTTCATCCGGCTAATGTTCGTGATGTGTTATTACCATACCGCCTTGTGGTATTGTATTTGAGTATCTCTTTTTGGGTTAGAACGTCTCCCGTTCTTGGGTAGACTGTTTATACTTGCTCCTAGTGCTTAAGACTAGGTTTAATATCCCCTTCAATGATGGATTTTACTTCGTGGTAATCTGGTGATTGCTCTTGGGAATTCCGTCCCGTTTGTTGAGCATCGTTGTGATTACTTTAGGCATTTGCCTTACTGAGTTCAGGCTGGGTATACTTTCCAGCTGTCATGTACTTGCTTGATGTCTTTGAGACATATCCAATGTCTATACTTACTAGTTTGTGCTCTTTGCATCTTCTAGTTCTTATTCCTTATCTTCAGATGGGTTCTCTGAATTCTTTTATGCTTATTACTTAGTTGCGTTCCTTCTCCTTGATCGTCTGGGGTGTCCAGCTGTTCTGTTTGAACTTACTCATGGTCCGTAGAACGGAGTTGACTACTTCCCTGTGTCGTACACTACATGTATACATACGTGGGGTACCTTGTTGGTACGTTACCACTTACCCGACTACTTGCCAGGCCCGCAAGCTCCTTCGGAGTGCGGTTGTCCCACATCCCGTAATTGGGTACACCCGTAGTGTTCGTCACACGCCTAGGTGAAGTATTCTGTTGTCAACTCCTCTTGTATCATTCTATGATACTAACCGTAATTCTGTTGGTTTGGTTTTAAAAATCCAAGGTTTAAAAGGAAGGTTTGTGGTTTTGAAAGAAAAATTTGGTTTTAAAATCATGGTACGGTGTTAAAAGAAGTTCTTCATGGCATAGCCATGTTCAAAATCTTGACCAAGTCCAGCTTCTCGCTGACTGGTGTGTTCTAAATGTAGTGGTCAGGCCGTCAGGCCTTTCCATGGTTTCATTCCTCCGTTTCAGGATGTTTATTCCTGTAGTCGCTTCATCGCTGTCACGGTACATTACTATGTACCTGTGGTGTGTAAAGTCCCTTTACATGCTCCTGTCCTTACTGCACTTGCCGTGGCAAGTGCGTGGTACTGGTGGTTTTTGGGTAGACCAATACCGGTCACGGTATGGTCTCCACTGGTATTTAACAGTCTTGTCGACTTCTCCATTGATCCAATGATCATTTATTTAGGTTAATTAATCTTCTGAGTAACTCCTCAGTAAGTTTGACATGGCTGTCATTGATCAGGGTACCTCTCCAATCCTTGGAGGTTCCCCTTCTGATTTGGTCGTGTTCTTCCTTGTTGCTCGTTCCCACCGGTTTACCGTGGCTATTGAGCCTTAGCTTCTTTAGGCACTACAGTTGTAGTTGCATCAGATTATATCTTGTGAATGTTCTTGTAGCTGTCTGAGTTATGTTGGCCAGGTTTGTAACCTATTGGCGTTGTGGTTTTGGAGTCAACCACTCCTGACTATGTCCTTAGCCAGCTAGCATACCGTTGGTGGTGTTGCTTGGCTATTACTGTTGTCCCGCAGACTTGTGTCTCGGGTTCCATTACTGCTCCTTTTTCCATTTCGTTGCACGGTTAGTGCTTCTTTTCCCGCTGCTGGTTGTTCAGCTAGGTTCTGCGACTGCTAAGCATGTCGCCCCATGCTGTTGTAAGTTGTAGCCTCCTTGTGGTTGGAGTGCTTATTCCACCGCTATTAAGTGCGGGTATTGTTGTCCAACCGGGATCCATCTCCGGGCCTTCCATTTCTTGGTATCTATTATATGTCAGTTCTTTCCTCTTGTAGGAATATCTCATTACTGCCAGATCGGGTTTTCCCGAGTATGAGAGGGCTTTCCTTCTCTCTGGCGTACTTTCCCAAGTTATACCTAGGGATTTGTGGAGGACGGGTCTGGTATTATAGGTATCCGGTACACACCGGGAGTTCCTATCTAGCATATCTCTAATGCTAACACTCAGCCCTTAGCCCTAAGCTTCTAATTCCTAACTCGGTATTCCTAAACTCGGTATTTCCAGTCATCAGAGCGACACTTCGCTCTGATACCACTTTTTGTAACACCCCTACCGTAATACCGTCATTACCGTCCAATCTCCTCTCACATCCAGATTCACGCAGCGGATACTTACATACTCAACGGTGGGTGGTACACTGCCATTAGTCACCCACGTGACTAACAAGGCTACTACTACTACATACAACATCGGTCTGATGGACCGGAATCCCGAGTACTACACATTACGTTGCATACTCCATTTACCAATTAAATACTACATTGCTCCATTCAATACTTTGCTCCTTTACAATACCATTCAATACAATATACATAACCGAGTCTACTAGGTTCCCAATACAAATACAATGCTTCTTCCAAATTCATATGTACTCATTAAAAGTCCACATCTACCCATTCCTCACAACTACTTACTTCCTAAGTACAAGGGTGTGCCATTTAGTACACCTCTACATTCTACTTCTAGCTATCCAAGTGTAGCCACCGGTCTCTTACCTTGACCACATCCGCTTCGGTACCTGCACACTAAAAACGTTCCCCCTAGGGGTCAGCTTTCGCTGCATATGATAAACGCATACCCCACGTACTAGTGAGGGTACGCCGACCACTTGGTCGAATACATGCAGTTCTTTTTACAATACATACATACATACATGCTTTCATTCATACCAATACAATACTTTACAAGGATACATTCATACAGTTCAATACATACACGGAAAACGATACAAGTCAACCATCCATACTTACCTTCACCGGAATACGCATACTGATTACATACACAATACTTACACAATACACCATACTTGTTAGCTCCATTTGTCCACCCGGGTTAATCGGGTGGAGATTACTCTTTTACTCGTTCCACAGAACTTACGCATACATACTCATACTTTACTTACTTGCTGATCCATATTTACTTACATACTTACTCTTACTCATGTTAAGCCGGTATGGCCTCTGGGCAGGGACTACACCGTCCCACCCAGGCTTTACTTGGTTCACTAATCCAGGATGCTACCCATTTAAGGGGTTTGGGCCGTGGACCAGTTTAAGAACCAGGAATCGGATCCAACTCTTGTGTCTCCTCATCCTCACGCGTGGCCGAAACTATATCGGACTTCTACTCATTCCAATTTACTCACTTTCAAGTTAGGAGTTAGGTGGTTAGGAATTAGTAGAAGTCAACATCCAAGCCACATACACAATACATTGCTCAAGTACACATCCATACGAAATGTAGTACAATACACAAATACAATACAGGGTACAAATACACTTCATCATCATTTATTTCCTGAATTATACAACTAGTGTTCAAGACAATAATTATCGAGAACAACATAAGTCAAGCACAGGTAAGTGCAATATAGTCCGATTCATGCCTTTATCTTATTTAGGTGATCAAATAAGCACACAAATCGGGGTAACCAGATTAGGATACAGGGCATGAAGAAATCATACCTTTTACCGGAATTTACTTCACCGGGTTTCCCTTGTTCCTTTGGTTCACTCTCGTTCCTCGAGTCTTATTCTTGAACCTCCGGCTACATGCCAAATGGTTCCATTAATACTAAGCTTTGCAATACATACAAACCACTACTCCCGTACTTACCCCGACCGTTATCCCGTTGTTTCGGTTTAACTTAATGTTCTTAAACTTACAACTTTCTTAATTACTTATCATTCTTGTTTACACTTCTTAGGGCCTTTAAGGTCACCAAACAAGGCCTTAACAACTTCTAAAACCATTACCAATCAATCCCCCATGTTTAGAACCCTTAAAAACACTCTCTGCTGAATTCTTGGGGGTGGTCCGGGACTTGGTCCGGACCCTAGGTCCCGGACCAATGCACTGTCTAACTCTCAGCCATATTTTCTACCCTGGTCCTGGACTTAAGTCCCGGACCAATTCCTGCATTCACTCTCGGGCCTTTTTTGAAGCGGTCCGGGACTTGGTACATATCCTAAGTCCCGGACCCTGCTAAAAACTGCTATTAAGGTCATTTTTCAACCCCAAATCAACCCTTAATCCACCCCTAATCACTCCATAATCTTTCCACAAGTTTCCTACATAATTTAAACACCTCAAAACACTCCTTAAAACCACCTCAAATCCTTGGTCCAATCCATACTCAACTTCTTGCCCAATTTCTACAAATTTCCATTCTCATTTCTACACTTGCACACTTGTGCATTTATACACTTTCCTTTGCACTTTACATCTTTTCCTAACTTCATTTTACCATACCAATTCATTATATACATATGCACTACCTATACCCAAGTCAAATCTCCATCTTCAAGGTTACAAACACTAACTCTTTCTCTTGTTTTTCCAATGCATTTCACATGCTATTTGCTACAGATTTTACACCCTTTTATTCTACCCTACAACTACCATTACATGGTTACTAAACATCTCTACTCAACCCAATACACACCTTGGTTCTACCATTCACCAAGTCATCCATAAATGCACATTTCCTACCAAACTTTTGCCATAGTTCACCTACTTTTCTACTTAGCCACACATATCCATTCTCTCCAAATTCATTCCTAATCTAGCCACACCCTTACAAGGGTCCTACCAGCACCTCAAAGCAATTCTTAATACATCAATACACCATCAAGAAACAATACTAATACACATACTCATTACATTTGGCTTCAAGGCCTACAATTCACATACAAGCTCACAATTACTCAAACTTCCACAACTACAGTACTAGTACAATGTTTTGGGTTCTTTAAATTGGTTACCCATTCCCATTACTCTAATGCATTAAATCTTAACCTTAGGAGAGAGCTCTTACCTTGAGCTTACAATTCCTTCATTCCTTTTCCACTTCTCATCTTCTCTCTTTCTTGCTCAATCGGTCACATGGGGAATGGAGTTGCCAAACTCCATTCCCATCACCCAATACACACAAAACAAGTGCAATTAAACTACTAACCCTTTTCAACCTTTAAAGCTTAATGTAAGTTTTAGGGTTTGGAAATTTCATTACCTTGCAAGGGTGTAGGCAATGCTTGGAATAGCTCAAGAACAATATTTCTCACCCTCCAAGAGTGCCAAAATCGGCTAGAGTACAAAGGAACCAAACAAGAGTTTAGTCTAAATTTCGTTTTGCCCATAAGGCTAGAAAAACAATGAGGTTTCAAGAAGATTTTTACCTCAAAATAACAAGGAGAAGAAGGTGGTTCTAGTGGTAGTCTTGAAGCTCCAAATGCTCCATACCCATGGAGATGAAAGTGCTCCTTTTCGGATTTTGAAAAGAGGGAAGTGTTCCTCTTGATGAGAAGAAGACAATGGTGGTATTTTTATAATTTTTGGAGCAAGTTTGGGCACTCAACAAGAGGAGAGAAGAGAGTATTTTTGTGGATTGTTCAAAACTCCATGGCTGTCGCATGGGAAGGAGAAGGAAATAAAAGTGGGTGAGTGAGGGAGATGGGTTACGTGAGTGAAGAGGGTAGAATAGAGGAGAGAGAGTGGTGAGTGAGTAATGTAGTTACTTTTTGATTTTTATTTGTTTTGTCTTGTAGTGCATTAGCATAATTTAATAAGGGAGTGTGAGGGAGTGTGAGAGAGGCTTAAAATCGGACCCCCACTGCACACACACAGATTCCACATTTTTTTTTCAAAAGTGGACACATAAGTTTGAGTTATTTGTGTTTCTACCCCACAACTTCCCGTTTTTAACAGTTTTTACTATTTTCTCGTTTTATTGATTTTATTGGTTCTAAAGCTTCAATAATATTTATTAATGACTATTTAGTTGACCAAAATTGTTACGAGTCTATTTGACCCTTGAAGACGCGTTTTCCGGTTACCTCGAAAAACGCGCTTTAATGTTCATTAGTGTTTTTAATCCATTTTAAGGATCCGTTTTCTTCGGGATTTGTTCCCTAATATTTATTTAGACTTAATTAAGCCTTTAGAATCCTTATAATACGCTAGCCGAGGTTTCATACCTCCTATGGTTATTTAACGCTTATTTAGCGTTTTTCGCTTTTTAAGCGTTTCTTTATTTCTTTTGGATTTATCTTTCCTCACCAATATTTCTTAATCATTATTAGGCTCTTAAATACCTATTAGGATCATTTTAATCGCTATATTTAAGTTCGGGGTATTTCACCGTTGGTCGTTCGGTTGCTTACTCTCTTCCGGAGTCCAAATACTCAAGCCCTAAAACATTCATTCAGTTTTAGGTTGTTAATCACTTAACTTAATTCAACTCATTTAACTTGCTTAACCCATAAGGATTCACACCTAGCACCTCTTAAGTTTGACAACTTAATCTTACAACTTAACCTTAAACTTTTAAGTTTATACTTATCTTAATCTCTTAGGTCTTTACACCTCTAATTATCAATGCCCTCTTAATGGGGTACCATTAATACCACTAAACTTCCTTAGGGTTTCTTTCTTTTTTTTTTTTTCATTTTTTTTAGGGTCGACCGACCTTACCCAAGGTCGGTCCATTCCAGAACTCATTACCGTTTGAAAATTTCACCCCGACCGACCTTGCAAGTCCGGTCCCCAAGGTCGGTCCATTCCCGAGAGCTTCCCCGTGGGATATTTAAGCCCGACTGAACTTGCCAAGTTCGGTCCCAAGTTCGGTCGATTCCAGAGACTCAATTCGTACTCAAAATACAAGCCCGACCGAACTTGTAAGTCCGGTCCCCAAGTCCGGTCAATTCCAGAAACTCTTTCCGGTAGTGTAAACTGAGCTCGACCGACCTTGCAGGTCCGGTCCCTAAGGTCGGTCCTCCAGAACCATGTTTCTAAATCCCCATTTGACTCCAAACTTCTCCACATGTTCCCCCATGTGTCCTAATACTATTTAGGCACTTAAACTCACCTTAGAACTTCCACCAAACTCTCCAAAACAACTCCCAAAGATCTTCTCAAACACTTACTAAATTCTTACAAACACTCCTAACATTTGTCATATGATTCCTTACATTTCCAAACTTGTAACCTTACCAAAACTTCAACTAACCCAAGTGTTCCCTCCTTAACAGTTTTGAGCACTTCATAAACATCATTTCCATCCTCAGTTCATTTACCAAGACTTCCTCAAGTCACCTTGCATATCCATGCACAAATTCCTATCTTTTCCATTTATTACTCATCATTCCTAAACTCTCGGACATACCTAAACATTTCTTTTCATCACCTTATCACCTTGACCTTGTTCTTCATTTACCTTAACCATGCAACACCCTCCTTAGACTTTTCCACTTCTTTTATGCAACTTACTCACATCACCTCATGATCATACCCTCCTATACGTTTCTAGTCATTTTCCTCGACGACGTACAACATTCTCCTACCATTTTCACTTCCATCACCCAAGTCCACACATCACCATTTAACTAAACCTTACTAGTCCACCACTAGCATCACCACCTCTTACACAAACTTCCCAAGATTTTCATTGATATATTTCCAAGTTCATACCTAAATCACCTTAGGCATTATACACCTTCTCCTTCAAACTTATGCACAAGTCTTACATTCCTCATATCATGATTTGGTGTGTTTAATACACTCACCAATCCTCTAATTCCTCCTAGACATCCCTAGGTCATTCTAAACCTCAAGAACTCCTTAGTTAACTCATTTCCACTCAATTTCCTTTTCATGCTCCCTTGTAAACCCTAGGGCATATTAACTCACCACTACCACTTAAACACTTTGTTTTCTACTCAAATTTCGCCATAGCTTCTCTAGCATCTTATCATGCCCAAATGCATTGTTTTCCTCATTCATCCATCTCACAACCACATCAAGTTCTTTCCCATCATATCTTCTCACCCAAACCAACTCAATCACATCAATCTCATCATATTACAATAATCTTAAATTGCATAGCACTAAGGCTCTTAAATGACATGGCTCTTAAGCCCTTAAATAGCTTAAACTTAAACACTGAATTTCCCACATATAAAAGCCTTCAACCTGCAAATACACCCATCAATCTCATAGTAGTTATAATGATCTTAAAATCCATCTTAAACTTATATTACTAACTCATTCTCATTGGCTCCTTAGTCACAAGTTCACAACTTGTTTAACTCTTTTTCCTAGGTTATATAAACCCATCACCTAATGTAAAGCCCTAGGTACCTTGGTACTCATCTAAAAAACTCATTCCTTAAACCTTAAACCCCATTAGGTAAGTAATTTACCTTGTTTTCTCAAGTTTCTCTCAACTTCCTCCTTAGACCTTCTTCTTGAATTGAATACCGGCCACCACCTTAACTTCCTTTGCCAATGTTCTAAACCAATATTCAAGACTCACATGAGTACTAAACAATACACTAACCTCAAGGAATGAAAACCTAGGTTAGAAATGTGTTCTAAGGCATAAAAGGATGATTACCTTTGAAGTCTCAAGGTAGACTTGGGCATTGAATGAATAGGACCTCCACTAGTCTTGGTGAATAAAAAAGCTAGAACAAGGCATAAAACAAAGCCCATGAGTGAGTAGTAATTTTCGGCCATGAAGAAGAAGTGGGGAAACATGGTTTTTCTTACATTTCCTTACCTTGAATGAATGGAGAAAACCAAATGGGCTCTTCAAACTTGATTTCCTCCATCAAGGAGTTTTCTCTTGGCACCTAAATGGAGCTTTGAAGGATTTGAAAAGATTGAAAGGAGGGCCTTGACTTAACTAAGACAAATATGCAATTTGTTTTGGATTTGGAGCTGGAGTTGCACTTGGCAAGTGATGAAATGAAGGTGAGGAGCCATGAATGGAGCCTCTCTCGGTTGGGCAGGAGAGGAGAGGAGAAGGAGAAGACAAAACCGTGGGAAGAAGAGAAATGAAGAGGGAGAAGGAGAAATGTAGCTTATTAAGAGATATTTTGCTTTTATAAGCAAATAGTAACTTTACTTATTTCCCTCTTCTTTTCTTTAATTGAATGACTCATGTGGTGACTCACCACTCTCAAAATCCGGCCCCCCTTGTTAATTAAGGCATGTTTGGCCTTTATTGACCAATTACTAAACTAAGTTGATTAAAGATTAAACTAGTCACTATTGGCACTATTCACAAATTAGTGCACATATTCCTGAAATTTTGATTTCCCATTGATTTAGGCTTCCTAAGGTGATACTAATTAGTACACATGTTGATTAAAGAGTAGTGATGGACATTTAGCCACTCAAAACTCAATTCTAAGACAATTTCTCAAAAATGTGCTTTAAGACTTCTTAAAGCACATTTTGTGTTTTAAGTTGTTTTCAAGCTTGGTTTTCTTTGGTAATTGGTTTAAAATGACCATTAGGATATTACTAAGGTCTTGTCATGATATTTGGGTACTCACCCAAATATCTCCAAGCTTAGAGCACATTTTGCCCTAATTGCCCTTAAGGCACTTTTTGTGTTTTCCTTGGTTTAAATTGTCTACCAATCTTTCTAAGGCATATTCTAGCCTTACTACATCATAATTTGATGTTTACTTAGCATACTTAGGTTTGGGGTATTTCACTTTTGTTTCTTTCTTCTTTGTTATTACAGGTACCTAGTGGATGCGCAGTACGCATTCCTTTGGTCCTCCTGAAGCAAATTTTGATCCTGAGATTGAAAGGACTTTCCTCTAGGCTCTCAGGGCGAGAAGGTAGCTAGATTTAGACATGGCTGGTAATATTCCTCAAATAAAAAATGGCCAGAATAATACTACGATGGGTACAATCAGTAGACCGCCTGCTACTCCGAGAGGGAGCCCTGTAGTTCTGCCACAGTTGACCGTTGAGTTGCTTGCTGAGTGGCAAAAGCTGAAGCCTTCACATCAATCAGCTGCTGTATGCAATCATCCAGCTGAGTGTTTCTCTGGAGCAGACCCTGCAGATGCTTTAGACCATGTGCACCGGTTCTTGGTTCATCTGGACACTCTAGGTCTTGTTCCTGGTTTGGAGGAGTACACGAGGCTGTGGTTATTTTCAAACAGTCTTTCAGGAGAGGCATCCAAATGGTATTATCGCCTGCCTCCAGGCACTTCTTGGGATCAGATGATAGAGAATTTTTATGAGAAGTACTTGCCTATCTCCAGGACTCACCAGTTGATTGCTAGGTTGATGACTTTCAAGTAGTCTAGATCTGAGACGGTTTGTTAAGCTTGGGACCGCTTCAAGGAGCTTCTACGCCAGTGCCCTCACTATGGACATGACACTACCTCTCTAGCACTTGGATTCTTTCAAGGGCTTAGAGATGACAATAAGGGTGAGGTGCGTTCGGCCTTGGGTGGTAACCTGATAGCTAAGAATGGTGAAGAGTTTATGGCTGCTATAGAGTCCTACTGTGACGAGTTGAGATAGTGGAGCTCCAGTGGTGGTAGAGTTTATTCAGTGGGTTCTAGTTCTTCTAGAGCAGTAGACCCTATTCTAGAGCAGATGACTGCTAAGCAGGCTCAGACTAAGACTACCATGAGCCACATGTTGAAGATGTTGGAGCAGCTCACGATGGGTAAAGCTCCTGCTCGTTCTGTGAAGTAGGTTTCATCAAGTTCTAGTGATTTATGTTGTTGTCAGTGTGGTGGGCCACACGAATTTGAAACATGCCCAGAGATAGTTGAGATGCGATGAAATGAAGAAGCAAATGTTGTGGGTCAATCTTTCGATAGGCAGCCTTGGGTTTAGAATCAGCATCCGAACTTGAGGTATGGAAACCCCAATAATGCCTTGAACTCATATCGGATGAGGCCTCAGCATCCTACTCAGGGAGTGCCTCCTGGTTTTTCTCGTCCTTTCTACAATCATAATCAGCAATCAGATCCTTCTTCTTCAAATACTTCCAATCTTGCAGGTTGTTGGCTAAATTGGAAACCAAGCAGCAGAGTCAGTATGAGCAGTAGATGATTATCAATCAGACTCTGACTACTAGTCAACAGAAGCCTGAGCGGCACATGAAACAGCTGACTCAGTTGTTATTGAATCAAAGGACTCCTATTTCATTACCTTCTCAATCGGATCCCAATCCAAAGGAGTAAATGAAGGTAGTGACTGTCCTAGATGTTGATGAAGCAGAGGTTTGTAAGAGAGTTAGTCTTCAAAGTGGGAAGCAGCTAATAAATAAAGATCAAGTGGTTGAGGATCAAACTGGCGAAGAGACTAGTCTTCTTTCTTCTAGCACTAGTGCACCGTCAGGGTCTCCAGCCCCTCCTGAGATAGTTTCCGAGGAGATCCAGGCTTATATCTCCTCCCCTTCTCATACTTTCATTACTAAAAATTCCAAGGGTAAAGTAGTTCCTAAGGAACTTCCTTTTCCTAATAGATTGAAAGAGAAAGAACTTGATGATCAATTTAGGAAATTTCTGAATGTGTTTTCTAAGCTTACTATCAATATCCCTTTGATTGATGCTATCAAGCAGATACCTATTATGCTCGCTTTATGAAGGATTTGATCCCTAACAAGCGAAAGTTTAAAGAGACTGGGATCGTTCAACTGATAGAGACATGCTCTGCAGCCATCCAGCATAAGCTTCCTCCAAAGTGTGGAGATCCTGGGCTGCCCATCATCCCTTGCACCATTGGAGACTTGGACTATGGTTTTGGACTCTGCGACTTGGAGCAAGTATTAATTTGATGCCTTATTCAATGTTTACAAAGCTTCATGCGGGAAAGCTTGTTCCATCTCATTTTAACTTACAATTAGCTGATCGATCCTCAATCAAACCTCGTGGTATGGTTGAGAATGTTGTGGTGGGTGTTGGTAAATTCTTCTTCCCTACCAATTTTGTCATTCTTGACATGGATGAGGATGTTGAAGTACCATTGATTTTGGGTAGACCTTTCCTGCAAACTGCTAAAACTGTCATTGAAGTTGACAAGGGAAAGTAAGTTTAATAATGAGGAACTCATTTTTGATATCACTAAGATGATGAGAACAAATGCTTCTTCTCATGTCATGCTTTCAGTTGACGTTGATTGTTCTGATGATTATGATGCTTGCGTTGCTAAGAATGCTGATGACTCTTCTTGCTTGCTTGAGAATTCTGATTTGCTAGAGCAGGTGTTATGCCACTCAATTAAGGATGATAAGGAGAGCACTGAGGTAGCTACTGTTGTCCAGAAGCTCAACCAGGGTCGATCCTACTTCCGCCCTTATGCTCCTCCCGTGGAGCCACTGGACAGGCCTACTTAGAGGCTCGTTCCTTCAATAGAGAAGCCCCCTACTCTTGGACTCAAAACTCTCCGTTCAAATCTTAAGTATGCTTTCTTGGCAGAGGGTAGTGCTCTACCTGTTATTATTTCTTCATCTTTGTCTGTTTCATAAGAAAGCAGACTTCTAGAGGTGTTGAGAAGGCACAAGGAAGCTTTGGGGTGGTTAGTTGCAGATATTAAAGGGATCAGTCTAGGGTTTTGCACTCATCGAATTTACATGGAAGATAGTGTCAAGACAGTGAGGCAGCCCCAGAGAAGACTGAATCCAAACCTGAAAGAAGTAGTGAAAGCTGAAGTTCTGAAGCTTCTGAATGCAGGTATCATTTATCCTATCTCTGATAGCCGGTTGGTTTCTCCTGTGCAAGTTGTTCCCAAGAAAGGGGGAATAGTTGTAGTGCCCAATGAGAAAGGTGAATTGGTGCCCTAAAGGCAAACCACTGGTTGGAGGATGTGCATCGATTACCGACGCTTGAATGATGCCACAAGGAAGGATCACTTCCCGCTGCCGTTTATTGATCAAATGTTGGAGCGGTTAGCTGGGTAAGAGTTCTACTGCTTCCTTGATGAGTATAGTGGTTCTTTTCAAATTCCCATCACACCAGAGGATCAAGAGAAGACCACCTTCACCTGTCCTTATGGTACTTTTGCCTATAGGAGGATGCCCTTTGGTCTCTACAATGCTCCAGCCACATTTCAGCGTTGCATGATGGCAATCTTTAATGATTTTATTGAGAAGAGCATAGAAGTTTTCATGGATGACTTTTCTGTGTATGGCCAGAGTTTTAACGAGTGTCTTGATCAGCTGGATCAGATACTTGGCCAATGTGAGGAGACCCATCTGGTTTTGAATTAGGAGAAGTGCCATTTCATGGTACAGGAAGGTATAATGCTTGGTCACAGGATCTCCAAAGATGGTATTCAAGTGGATAAGGCTAAGGTGGAAGTCATTGAGAAGCTGCCTCCTCCCACTTCAATTAAGGATGTCAGATCTTTTCTGGGTCATGCAGGGTTCTATAGGAGGTTCATCCAGGACTTCTCCAAAATTGTTAAGCCCTTGTCTGATCTTCTGCAGAAAGATGTGAAATTTCAGTTCTCAGAGAAGTGTTTGAAAGCCTTCCAGACTATCAAGAGTAAGCTCATTTATGCTCCTATTGTGGTTTCTCCTGATTTGGTCTCTTCCTTTTGAGATCATAACAGATGCTAGAGATTATGCCGTTGGTGCTGCACTCTGTCAGAGGAAGGACAAAATTCTGAGGGTTATCACTTATGCAAGCAAGACTCTATCTGAAGCCCAAAAGAATTACACCACTACTGAAAAGGAGCTACTTGCTGTGGTGTTTGCTCTTGATAAGTTTAGGCCATATCTATTAGTAAGTAAGGTCATTGTCCACACCGACCACTCTGCATTGAAGTACCTCTTCCAAAAGAATGACTCTAAGCCCAGATTCCTGAGAGGATCTTGCTCCTCCAAGAATTTTACTTGGAAGTTGTTGATAAGAAAAGAAAGTAGAATGGAGTTACAGATCATCTGTCTAGGCTTGAGACTCCAGATGATGGGGTACCCATAAATGAATTCTTCCTTGATGAGACACTCTTTGTGACCGGGAAAGTTAAAGAGCCATGATATGCTAACCTGGCTAACTATCTTGCCTCTGGTTAGGTTCCTTATGATCTAAACTACAATCGGAGGAAGAATTTTTTTTTTGTTTGAGGCTCGTTACTATGTGTGAGAGGACCCCTATCTCTTTAGGTTGTGTGCTGATGGTTTGAATAGGAGGTGCCTTCCTGATGAAGAGATCGAAAGTGTGATTGAGTTTTGTCATTCTCGAGAGGCAGGTGGTCACCATGGTCCCACCATGACAGCTCCTAAGGTGTTAGAGTGTGGTTTCTACTGGCCCACTCTACATAAGGATGTCCACCGCTTCTGCTCTCACTGTGATAATTGTTAGAGGATGTGGAACATTTCAAGAAGGCATGAGATGCCTCAGAAAGGAATTCTTAAAAAGAGTTGTTTGATGTTTGGGGTATTGACTTCGCTGACCCCTTTCCTTCTTCTCACGGGAACCACTACATCCTTGTTGCTGTAGATTATGTTTCCAAGTGGGTCGAAGCAATCCCCTGCCTTTCTGTTGACGCTAAAACTGTGGTCAAGTTTCTGAAGAAAAACATCTTCACAAGATTTGGAGAGCCCAGAGCTATCACTAGTGATGGTGGTTCTCACTTTTGCAACAGGGCCTCTGATTCCTTGATGTCTAAGTATGGGGTGACTCATATGGTTGCTTTGCCTTATCATCCCCAAACTAAAGGTCAAGCAGAAGTGAGTAACCGAGAGCTAAAATGGATTCTTCAAAAGACAGTCAATTCCTCAAGGAAGGATTGGTTTGTCAAGCTTGATGATGCTCTATAAGCTTATAGAACTACATTCAAGACTCCCATTGGGATGTATCCTTTTAAGATGGTGTATGGGAAGTCTTTCCATCTCCCAGTTGAGCTAGAGCATAAAGCTTATTGGGCTCTGAAAGCCCCAAATTTTGATCTGAATGCTGCTGGTGAGAAGCAAAAGTTTCAATTGTCTGAGCTGGAGGAATTAAGGGAGCAAGCTTATGACAGCTCTAGGATCTACAAGGATCATTCTAAGAGGATTCATGACCAGATGATCCTACGGAGAGATTTTAAGGTTGGTGACTTGGTTCTCTTATATAACTCTCGGCTTCGTCTCTTTCCTGGAAAGCTCAAGTCTCACTGGGCCGACCCATTTAAGGTTGTGGGAGTCACTTCCTATGGTGCCTACGAGCTAGATAACAAGTCTGGAGAGATCTTCAAGGTGAATGGTGCTCCTCTGAAGAAGTACCTTGGCTCTGCTTTTGCTCAGCCTCCTGCACCTGGAGTATCCTTGATTGAGAGTTCCTCTTCTGCTACTCCTGTTTCTGCTGTTTTTTCTGATGTTGCTCCAACACCGCCTTCTGAATCTTCAAAGAAGCCGCGCTTGCAATGGCGTCTTAGACTGAAGAAAGCCCTTGCTAGCTGTTGTGGCAGTCCTCCTTGATGCTTTCTTGTGAAGTCTAGCCAGAGACTCTAACTCCGGGCATATCTCTTTTCACTTTCTTAGTTTAGGTGTTTATTTTGCTCTTTTCTTTTTAGCTTGTGGTGTGTGGATGATGCTATGCTTAATGCAAAAGCCCCTGGCTCTCTCTTTTTTTTTAACGTCTTCACTGTGTTTTGCACTTGAGTTCTTCTAGTTTTGCAGATCATATTATCAGCTTGCTTACTTCGTCACTTAGATGAACTCAAGTGTGGGGTTGGACTTGCTACACACCCTGAGCGGACTCTGGGGGAGTATTCTTTACTTTTCTACTCTTTCATGTTTTACATATTCCCTTCTGAACTGTTGTGTGTGATTTTGTTTCCCGGTTGGATTACTTGCACAATGTTAATTCTTCATAAGCAATGAGGGCATTGCTTCACTCTAAGTGTGGGGTGGGGTAAGCTCCTTCGCCGCTTGTTTTTTTGCGTCTCTAAGCACTTTTCTCTTTTATTTGTTAAAGTTTAGCTGTGTGTAACACCCTGGATTTTACCTCAAAAGATGGCTTATGAAAATACGGATCCAATGACGCAAACGGAATTAAAAACGGACTTTAAATGAGTCCTAAAAGTGCAAAATAGTGTCAGTCCGAACTTGTGTCTGGACGTCGGAAGTTCGGACACAAGCCGAAGAAAACAA
Organism: Limonium bicolor; assembly: GCA_023374045.1. Lineage (NCBI taxonomy): Eukaryota > Viridiplantae > Streptophyta > Magnoliopsida > Caryophyllales > Plumbaginaceae > Limonium > Limonium bicolor. The sequence continues at coordinate 205,767,385 of CM041779.1, read as the reverse complement.
ACCGAGAAAACACACATGTCCGAACTTGTGTCCGGACATCAATGTTTGGACCCAAGTCGAGTATAACACCCCTACCGCTAATCCTTTCCTTACCGTCTAATCGTCCCGATAATCCTACTACATCGCAGCGGAAATACTACTACTACTACGGCGGGTGATACAACGCCGCTAACCGCCCATACGGCTAACTAGGCTTACACTACTTACAGTTACGGTCGGATGTCTAAATATACCGAGCTATTACCTTTCATACCGAATACAAAAGATCATATACTTACATTGCTGGATTACCGAGTATTCAAATGTATAGTTATTTACATCCCTTTTCAATCTTCCAAAAATAATGAGTTTAAAACAACTACTCATCTACACCATCTCACAATCCTTCATTATCCAAAAAGGGTGTACCCCATGGTACACCGGCTAATAAAAACCTACAGTCGTGTACAACATAGTACACCTTTCACAATTGATTAATTACAAACAAAAGAGAAATCAAACTTTAACTCTTCATAGCCTTCACCCGTCTCGAGGACCTGTACACATTAAAAACATCGCCCCAAGGGGCTCAGCAAAAAGCTGCATATAAACTTCGCATATACCACGTGCTAACTAGGGTACGCCGACTATTTAAGGTCGACTGTACATGCGGTTCATTATTTTCATACATACATGCTTTACATACAACATACAATCATATACAATACTATACACTCAAATAGCATTACAATAGCATACACAACACTTACCTTCGCAAGGGTTAGCCAAATTACACATCCGGGTTAATCGGATGCTTATTACTCTTTTACTCATTACACAATACTTTCTCTTACTTTACTTACTTACTTTACCATACTTGTTTACTCATTCTTACTTACTTACTTTTACTCATGTTAAGTTGGTGTGACCTCCGGGCAGGGACTACACCGTCCCACCACCGGGTTTTACTCGGCTCACCAATCCAGGATGCTACCCATTTAAGGGGTTTGGGCCGTGGACCAGTTAAGAGCCAGGAATTGGAGCCAACCTCTTATGACTCCGCCTCCTCACGCGTGGCCGAAACTATATCAGACTTCTACTCATTCCAATTTACCAATTTATTAAGTTAGATTGGTTAGCTTGTTAGGAATCAGTTAGAAGTCCATCACGAAGTATCCGGTCACAACACAATACATCAAGAATACACACATTCATTATCATCCATACATTTCATGAATTATACAAACTATTATTTAAGAGAATACACAACAAGGAACAACATCATATATTCACAAGTAGGCATACTAGTTCCGATTCGTGCATTTATCTTGTTTAGGTGATCAATTAGCACACAACACACAAATCAGAGTAGCCAAGGTAGCATACGAGGCATGAGAAGTTCATACCGTTCACCGTTGTACTTGTAACCGACGTTCCTTTGGTGTTCACAATACAAGTCCTAGAATATACATACAATTGGGTGGTTAATTACCCTTACTTAACCTTACTATCTACTTTCCTAACATTTCCTGGTTTATACTTACTAATTCATTGTTATTCAAATACATGTACTTAGGTTATTTACTTAGAATTATTTTCTAAGCTTGTTTATGGCCTTAATGACCTTTAAACATCATTAATTATGTCTTAATTATCTTATAATATCATTACCCACCTTTACCCTACCTTAGAATAGCTTTAAAATAGGTTCTGTGTAAAAACTGAGGTGGTCCGGGTTACTGTCCGGGTTTACAAACCCGGACCACCACTTTGGAAATCTCTCGGGTGTGTTTTATGTATGGTCCGGGTTGGTGTCCTAGTTTACAAACCCGGACCACAAGCTTTGATAAACTCTCGGGTGTGATTTAGGGGTGGTCCGGGTTACTGTCCTGGTTTGTAAACCCGGACCACTCCATTGTTATAGCATTCTGCCACATTTTCTGTATGGTCCGGGTATCTGTACCGGTTTACAGACCCGGACCACCTACAGATTTGTAAAATAAATGTGTTTTTGAACATGTTTCAACTTCCAACTTCTACCAATCTTCCCTAATATTCCTACATATAATTTAGCATGTTTTAACATTGATTAGGCACTTTAAACTACCCTAATCCAACCTATATCTTTATCTGTCAACTTACAGATTTTTATTGATAAATTTCCTTCCTGTTCCAGTTTTCTTCTTCAACCAATGTAACAGATTTTCCTATTCTTCTTCCCACTAATTAAATGACTCTCAAACTAGCCTAGCTTAGTTAAACATTTCCCTTTACACCATTTCCAACTCTACTCCACTACATCTCTTCCTCCTGTTACAAAACAAAGTGAAAAATCTCATTCTTTTCTTCTCTGCAAACCTCTCTGTTCTTTCTTTTCTAATAGCACACTAGTCTCCTAATTTCTAACCAAATTTTGACATAGGTTCCCTACATTTCTAAGTGTTCTCACCACATAATTTTGCACACTCAACATAGTTACCACCTGCTCATTATACACATTATTCCCATACAAAATTCTAACACCTACTGCACACTTAATACTCACACTTAGCATTTTGTTTATTTGTTTTTAAAGCTTCAAACTACAAATACCATTAACATTAACACACTCCATTCCTTTCCTACGGTTACAGTGGTTTAGACCATTACTAAAGCAATTTACTTATACATACACAGACATTAAAACTGTATAGAGACATTTCATTACCTTGAATTCTTGTTTCTTTTTCTTTTCTCTCCTTCTCCTTTACTACTCCTCTTTCCTTCTTTGTTTTCTTGGTTTATTTAGGCCAAGATACACCATGTAACAAGGCATACACACACACACACACACACACCAAACTAGTAAAATGTCTATGTAGGTTTTAAACCCTAACTTATGAGAACTCATTTAAAACTCTTAGGAAATCTTACCTTGAGCTTCTAATGGAGTTTTTGGGTAGAAAATGACAAGGCTTCAGCTCTCAAGATGGAACACCAAACCGGCTGGGTGAGGGGAAACAATGGTGTTCACGTGAGTTTTGATTTTTGCAAAGAAAAATGGAAAAGAGAAGAGCTTTGGTCTTTTTCTCACCTTAGAACATGAAGAAGAAGATGGAGCTTCAAATGGCGCTCCTTAGACTCCAAAATGATTATACCCTCAAAAATGAAGTTGGAGGTTTTTTGACTTTTGAAGGGTGTAGAACGATCTCCTTAACGAGACGAATTCAACGGTATAGTTTTTGTAGCATTTGGAGGTGACTTGGGGTTTCAAAGATTGGATGCAAGTGAGCAGCTGTGAGTGGGTTCTTCAAATCGCCATAGCAGTAGCAAAGGAGGAAGAAAGAAAGCAGAGAAAGAAGAGAGGTGCAGTACGCGAGGTTTGTGAGGAATATGAGAGAGAATAATAAAGTAAGTTACTTTTACCTTTTTAATTTTGTTTCTTTTGTACATAGAAGAGAATTAAGAGAGTGTGAGAGAGAGCACAAAATCGGCCCCTACAGCACACACACACAGATTTACATTTTTATTTTCAATAGTGGACACACAAGTTTGGGTTATTTATGTTTTTACCCCACAACTTCCCGTTTTTGACAGTTTTTACTATTTTCTTGTTTTAGTGATTTTATTGGCTCTAGACCTTCACTAATGTTCAATAATGACTATTTAGTTGACCAAAATTATTACGAGTCCATTTGACCCGCTTAAAGTCACGTTTTCCCAGTTTCTTCGAAAAACGCGCTTTAAGGTTCGTTTGTGGTTTTAACTCATTTTAAAGATCCGTTTTCTTCGGGATTTGTTCCCTCATGATTATTTTGACATAATTAAGCTTCTAAATTACTTATTAGCCTAATTAATCACTATTTTTAATTACGGGGTATTTCAATTTACCCCCCTTAAGGAACTTTGCCCTCAAAGTTGCTCAAGGTTAAAGGTTTAATAATTCGACTCATTAGGCAAACCAATTGCCATAATGTGTCTTACTACCACCTATGAGGTGTTTACTTTCTATACATTACAAGCATACACAAATCAAGCACCATACACAGTTCACTTACACAATCCATCATTTTCACTTCATACTATCACACAATACCCAACTGCAATTCACCATAACATTACACCAATACATTACACATTGTACATACACATCCATACACTACACATTACACATACCTACATACACATACCAAATACACTCCGCACTACATGTGCCAATCCAAACATATTACAATACCTACACACTATGCAATGCTCACCCGAAACAATGCAAAAGCAAAAAGGCTCTACCCCCCTTAAAAAGGGGTACGCCCCGTACCCGTATCTACTAAATACTAGACTCTCTAGTCTATGAATAACTGTGGGTACTTCGCCTTCATGGCATCTTCTAACTCCCATGTCGCTTCTTCGACATCATGGTTTGACCATAGGACCTTCACCATTCGTATAGACTTATGGCGAGTGTCTCTGGTCTTCCTATCAAGGATTTTCACCGGGGTTTCGACATATCTCATGGTCGGCTCAATGGATAGTCTCTCGGGCTCTAGTACATGAGAAGGATCGGCGATGTACTTCTTGAGTTGTGACACATGAAAGACATCATGGACACGCCCCAAGTCCTCGGGTAGTGCTAACCTATAGGCTACAGATCCAACTCTCTCGGTGATAGTGTACGGCCCTACGAATTTTGGGCCCAGCTTGCCCTTCTGACCAAAATACAATACGCCCTTCATAGGTGAAACACGCAGGAACACTTGGTCGCCCACATCGAACTCAAGGTCGCGTCATCGCACATCCACATAGGATTTGTGTCTATCTTGGGCTGCCTTCATATTGGCTCGGATTTGTTGCACTTCCGCTTGGACTTGTTCTAAATACTCCGGTCCTATGATGACCGCTTCACTTGACTCATCCCAACACAAAGGTGTACGGCAAGGTCTACCGTATAGGGCTTGGAAAGGCGACATCTTAATCGAAGCACGATAGCTATTATTGTACGAAAACTCGATAAGATGAAGCTTATCTAACCAACTCCCCTGAAAATCTAAGGCACATGCCCTCAGCATGTCCTCTAGTGTCTGGATGGTCCTTTCTGTCTGACCGTCGGTCTGAGGATGGAAGACGGTACTCAACTTCAATTCTGTACCCAACGCTTCCCGTGTAGCTCTCCAGTATCTCGAAAGAAATCTGGTGTCGCGGTCAGATACTATGGTCTTCGAGACTCCGTGATGTCTGATAATCTCCTTGTCGAATAGCTCTGCGAGCTTCACTACCTTCCAGGTGTCCTTCATCGGTATGAATCTTGCAACCTTGGTGAGGCGATCGACTACAACCCAGATCATGTTGAGTCCTCCCCTGGCAGGTGGGAGTCCTACAACAAAATCCATGGAGATATCGTGAAATTTTCACTCCGGAACTAGCATTGATTGTACCATTCCGCACGGTCTACGATGTTCAAATTTTACTTTCTGGCATGTCAAGCATCTCAATACATACTCTGTCACATCTGATTTCATTCCAGACCACCAGAAGTACCTCTTCATGTCTTTGTACATCTTGGAGGCTCCTGGATGGACTGACAATGTGGAACTATGTGACTCTCGCAGGATGCGATCCCTTAGCTCAGCATTGCTTCGGGGGACGCATAGCCTGCCATTCAGCCGAATCAGACCATCTTCATGTAACTTAAAATCATATTTCTTTTTCTCAAATGTACCATCTGTGATCTTCTGTCCGATTTCGGTCAGGTAAGGGTCGCTCAACTGAGCGTCTCGCCCCTTGTCAACCAAGCTAGAAGAAGCGAGTAGCGAATGGAGCGAGTGTACTCGACGACTCAGGGCGTCGGCTACCATGTTTGCCTTCCCTTCCTTATACTGCAGGTTGATGTTGTAGTCTGAGAGAAACTCCATCCACCTTCTCTGTCTCAGATTCAACTCTTTCTGTGTATATACATACTGTAAGCTCTTGTGGTCGGAGTAGATGGTGATGCTTACCCCATAGAGATAGTGTCGCCATATCTTCAAGGCGAAGACAATGGCTCCTAGCTCTAAGTCATGTGTCGAGTAATTCTCCTCATGCTTTTTCAGCTGGCGGGAGGCATAAGCTACAACCTTGCCATGCTGCATGAGTACACATCCCATTCCCTTTCCTGATGCATCACAATATACCCCAAATCCCTCTGTGCCCTCTAGAAGAGTAAGGATGGGCGCTGAGGTCAATGAGTCCTTTAGGCTCTGAAACGATGCTTCGCACTCGTCTGTCCATACAAACGGTGCATCTTTCTTCATCAACGTAGTCATGGGCTTAGCGACTTTCGAGAAGTCCTTTACAAATCTCCGGTAGTAATCGGCTAGACCAAGAAATCTCCTAATGTCGGTAACAGTCTTGGGTCTAGGCCATGATCGTACAGCTTCTATCTTTGACGGGTTAACTGAAATGCCTGCGCTCGAGATGACATGACCGAGGAATGATACCTGATCTAGCCAGAACTCGCATTTGGAGAACTTCACATACAGCTGGTTCTCGCGCAGTGTCTCTAGTACTTTCCTCAGATGAATTTCATGCTCTTCTACTGATTTGGAGTACACAAGGATGTCATCAATAAATACAACCACTAAAGTGTCTAACTGCTCACTGAAAAGTCGATTCATTAGATCCATGAATTTTGCTGGTGCGTTTGACAAACCGAATGGCATGACTGTGAATTCGTAGTGGCCATATCTGGTACGGAATGCCGTTTTCTCGATGTCTTGCTCTCTGATAGCAATCTGATGATACCCAGAACGGAGGTCGATCTTGGAGAAGACTGAGGCTCCTTTCAGCTGGTCGAATAGGTCGTCGATGCGTGGCAATGGGTATTTATTTCTGACTGTAACCGTATTCAACTCGTGGTAGTCAATACAAAGTCGGAGGCTACTGTCCTTCTTCTTCACAAAGAGGACCGGTGCTCCCCAGGGTGATACGCTCGGGCGTATGAACCCTTTGTCCAGTAGGTCACGTAACTGCTATTTCAATTCTACCATTTCTGCAGGTGTTATACGGTACGGTGCCCTAGCAATGGGACCACTACCTGGTAAGAGGTCAATCTCAAATTCTACTGCTCTTCGAGGTGGCATACCAGGCAGCTCCTTAGGGAATACGTCAGGGAATTCAGATACAATGGGTACTTCGGGGTTGAACTCTGGATCTCTCTCTAGGTCTTTTACATAACACAAATACACTTCATGGCCCTTTCTGAGCTCCCGGTACATAGCCATAGCGGAGATGACTGTGGTCGAAGGCTCTCTCGGTCTCTGGCGGTAAGATACAGTAACCCCAGAAGGACTCTTAAGCAGCAATCGGTGCTCGGCGCAGAGGATTTACCCCTTGTGCCGCTCCAACCAATTCATTCCGACTATTACATCGAATCCCAATCCATTAAACTCGATGAAGGAGATGGGAAACGATTCGCCTTTGATTTGGATCGTGGCTGACTTGTTGTATTTGGTACATCGTACTCGCTCCTTCGATGGGAGAGTAACCAGAAAATTTGGTAGCTCATCCACAATCTAGCTTCAACCTCTTCACGAAAGATGGTGATACGAAGGTGTGAGAGGTGCCGGAGTCGAATAACACTGAGGCTTCAAAGCCGTTCACCGGGAATGTTCCTGTTAGATTGGTGCCGCTTTTACCGGCTTGTGTTTCGGTGAGGATACTCAGGTTACCTTCGGTACCGAGTCCATAACCTATTGAAGTCACAAGTTCATAAGTAATGATGGTGGACACAAGTGGAATTTAAATCAACACTGCTCTTTATAGATAAACCAACCATCATACATACCGTGTCTCTAATACACGTTACTAATACATTACATGATACTATGAATTTAATACTTTCTAAAGGTAAGGTTCAGGCGTCCTGGTTTCATGTGTGTGGCATTGATTATTACCAGCGGTGTCGTATTCAACTTGATCTTATTGATCCCGTGATACAGCATCCTAGATTTTCCACCCATGGTTAGGACATCTCCCGATCTCAGTACCAACTTCTCTGCGCAGTCCACACGCTTCTGCTCGCTATACAAAAAGATGGCGTCATCACCAATGGACCAAGACACTACGGGCACTCCTTGTTCCAGAGATTCCGCTGTCTCATCCTTGTCTTGGTGTAACCCAAGTCGTCCTTCTTTCTCATAGAAGTTGACGATACAAAGGTCCGCTTCAATTGCGGGGATCAGATCATATTCACATTGTTGTGCAAGTTCTACTGCTTGTGTAACAAGTGTAAGAAATTCTGGGGTTATTGTCGGTGGCGTCGCTCCGTCTTGTATTCGTGTCTCTTGGTATGTCTTGGTATAAGGATTCCAGTCCTTTCCCAAGCACATCATCTTCAACTTCATCTTCGCTCCACCGGGGAATTCAGGTGTATAAAATCCTCCTGGACCCGATCCTAGTTCGTTGCATCGTCGAATAATTGCAATTTGTGCTTCGGGTGTCAGGTATTCCTTTAATAAAATCATACCTGGTCGGATGACCTGACACTGCTCGTTGGTGTAGTAGTGATTGGTGATGTCGGTCTCTTCCTGATTTGGTTTTGAAGGTATTGGATAGCAAATACTAAAGCTACCTATGGTTATAAATTTTCATCTACGGCGAGTACTAGTTTCAACTACTTCATTTCATGCTCAATACGCTCTTTAATTCATTCATTCATGCATTCATTCAAACAGTTACTCCAATACTTAGTCATGCTTCTCAAGGATTAAAGGTTTAGACAATTACCTAGGCCAGACTTAGAACAGGTCCCATCTCAGTCAATGATGTGCAAGGCGGGATGCCTCTGGGGTGCGCCCTTCTGAGGACCTCGGGATCCCCGTCCCTGTGGCGCCTGCTGGGCTGGTGCATCACCAGATGCAACCTCCTTGCCTTCCCTCTGCTTATAGCTCTGGAAGTTCCCTCTGGGCTTGGCATTTTCTGGGCACATGTTGGCTCGGTGTCCGGGCTTCTGACAGTTGTAGCATCTGATTTCTCTCCCATGGCAATCCATGCCGGGATGGTCTTGGTTGCACTTTCTGCACACGTAAGTGCGGCCGTCGGAGTAGTTCTTGGTGAAGCCGGAGCCAGAACCTAAGGTTTAGAGTGTTAGCACATTTGTGCGGGAATACGAGTTATGGCACTTATACAAATACGAATTAGGAATAGACGTTTACCCTTAGGTGGGTGTGATCTCAGTGGCTTCGCAGCCACCGGTGCAGAAGAACCAAGTTGAAAAAGCTCAACTGGTTTGCCCTTCTTCTGGGCACTGCTCTCACTTGGGAAGTTCTTTTGGGTTTGCTGAAAGAATTTCCCCTTCTTCTTTTTCCAGCTTTTACCCTGGTTCTGCTCCTCAGCACTTGTGTTTTTGTTGTTGGCCTTGCGCTTAAGCGCGGTTTCTTCATCCCTCAGTTGGCAAGTGATCTCAACGCGAGATGTCGCGTGATAACACTCCTGAAGTTTCAGGTATTAGTCGGGATTCTTATTTAGAAAGATAGAGATAAGGTATTTAAGGATTTACAATGGTACTAAGGGTTTAACCCAATATTTACCTGAAGGGAGGTAAATCTGGTGTAGCCCATGACGTACCGAAGGCAATGGCTCAGACCGCCATAGAAGCGATCGACCAACATCTGGCCGGTGTACCCAAGGTCGGGTAATAGACGTAGAAGGGAGGTGAAGGTGCGGTAGTATTCATCGACAAACATCTTCTCTGTCATTTTCAAAGCATCAAGCTCTAACCGTTTTCTGGTTTTGACATGTTTCGGGTAGTATTTGGATCAGAGGAGGGCTCTGAAGGATTCTCAGTCAAAGGTAGGTGTTATACCCAAAATTTTGACCCCCCTGGTTAGGGTCTACGAGGTTTTGATGTTGTGGGGGACGTTTCAATCAAGTAATGAGGGATTCCGGCTCGATCGGCGCATTCCAGGGCATGAGGAGCAGTTTCGTCATTGTCAGGGGCGTTTTCATAATTTTTAAGGCTCCTGAGACCTCCTATAGGCTTTCTCTCTCCTCCGAAAGATGCCCAAATCAGCTTGAAATGCTTTGATATTTTAACCCATGATAGAGGATGACATTCTAAGCATAATGGTGGTGGAATTTTGATTTTTCGAATTTCCAATAATTTTCTAGCAATTTCTGACTGAATCTGACGAGAAATTCAATTTAAAAATATTCCAACATTTAAAAAATCCGATTCCACTTCAGAAAATTCATAATTGTCATCCTTGACATGTGGTTAAAATTTCACAGCAAAATTCCTTTGGGAAGTCACTTAATTAAAATATCAAAAAATCTTACTTTTACTAGATTTTCTTTATCTTTAAGAAAGTCTATATAAAGGATAGGTTTTTTGATAAAATCAGAAGGGGACATGCTCAAGAACCCTAGGGAGTCAGAAAACACAGCCTCCTCTCTCTCTCTCACGTTTTCCAACACCCGGCCACCCAAATCATACCGAAAATCCCCCGAAATCACCATCTAAACACGTTTTCCAATCCCCAAAGCACCAATAATCATCAAAACCTCACAAAACACTTCCAAAACGTGAAGAACGGCAAGAACAACCAACAACCAGAAGCTTGGTTCGAAATCCTTTCGGGTCTGCCATCAACGGAGCACTCGACGATTCCCAGTGTGAAGAATCATCAGGAATCCGAAGGTAAAACAGGTAGAAATTTCACTTTCCTAACTCCCCACGATATTATCAGTCTTGCCTCAAAATTTGGGCTTAAACTAACTCTTTTTCGCTTCTGTATCGCTAATTGTTTTAGCTACTGCCTTGTTACTTGTTTGCTAAGTTTCGTATTTATTTTGATGTCAAATTGAGTTCTTTCAGTTACTAACGTGTTTAAAATCTTTCAGGCTACACACCCATAAAATTTGAGCTCAAAACACCCTCGGGAACCATCGAAAACTCACTGTCCGTGGGTTGTCCGTGACCTCGGACTCATTGTCCAGGACCACGGACGGGTTGTCCGTGACCACGGACACCCACGGACGGTGGAGGGATTTTATATTTTTTAATTTTTCAAAATTTAGGGTTTCTGTCAATACATGTCTGAGCCCACGGACACCCTGTCCGTGGCCCCGGACTTTTCAAGTTTGCGTTTTTATTTTAGCTCTGTTTTCGAAATCACTTAATTCAACTGGGGTCCGTGGTCTCGGACATTAGGTCCATGGCCACGGACGTAATTAAAATTTGACTTAATTCTGCCTCCGAAACCCTAGTTTAGGTAACTTTCAGTTTCAGTTTAACTTTCTTTCAAAAAACGTCAAAAAATAAAAAAAAAACAGAAGCGCGCACCTAGGTTAAAAGCAACTTTGTAGAAAGTCGTAAATAAGCCAAGTAGAGGAAAAACGACCTAGGAAGGGTAATGAAAGTAATTTCGACCCTAAATAAGTCGAATACCAAGCCCCCGAACCCGAACTCTCCTTTCCTAATTTGATCTAGGTTAAAATTAGGTGGCGACTCACAATAGGTTCCAGTGAGCTAGCTTAGGTTTTAATAATTATTGTTATATGACATAGTTATTAATCTTAGGTTATAAGTGGACCTAAAACCCAGTTAGATCCCAATCAGCCTTAATCAACATAGGGTAGGGTTTAAAATCGAGGCTCACAGACTGGCGACTCTACTGGGGACAACTTCTTAATTTTAACTTGTTTAATTTTAAGAAAGAGGGCTTAACTTGAAAATGTTTATTTATGGCTTTTATTACATTGTTTATTTACTTTTGTGCGCAATTTAAATTTCTATACCTTTGCATCATACGAGAGCGAGGGTCCACATAAACCAATTTCACCCCGGGACCCGTTTGAGGGTCCCCTGTCAGGGACTCACACCTTTTAGGTGATTAGAATAAGTGGGGGAAAAGAGGAGGGTGTCGTCTAACCACACCCCCTTAATACCTGGGCTTTAGCCCCAAGCATTTTCCTGGCAGTGCCCTTACCTAGCCCACTGTTTGGTCAGTCAAAGACCCCCGACCGTAGACGCACACCTTTAGGTGATCTGAAAAAAGTGGGGAAGCCCAAAGAGAATAGCGTGCAAGCCCTATTCCGTTGTGGTGACCTGGGCCCGCACCCCAAGCACCTCTCCGGATCGATCTATATCCATTGGACTGAGTTATTTTGTGAGGACATTTGCATCACCTCCTTATGTAAGACTTCTGTGCATATGTTCTTTTTCTCCTGGGCCTCAGGCCCAGTATCTGTATCAGTCCTTCAATGAAACATTTAAAGAGTTCTGATAGTCTAAATACTTCTATCACCCCAAGATCAAAAAATAAAAAAAATCCTTTAGGCTGATTCTTGTTACAAGCCTGATTCTTGTAATACCCACTCGCAAGACCAACGAATCCTGCAACCCAAAAGTTTAGTCCAGGGCAGACTCTTCTAAAATTTTAGGTCCAGTATTCATTGCAACGCACTAATTTTCGGCCTGTGTTTCTAAGTTTAGTCCCAGTCTCACTCCCGCAATGCTGACTTATCTTCTTGCTTAAAACAGGCAGCACCCTTCGCAGCTAGGATGTCGTCTGGAGTTAACGATCGAAGTACTCAGCTCGCTGAGCTTGTGGACTTGATAGGGAAACTAGCTGAGTTAGAATTCATCCACAGGAGTGCCTTGGAAGAGCTAAGCTCAGGATTTGTGTCGGCTGCAAGGGAAGCGAGAGCTCTCATTCATACTCTCGGGGAAATCATCCCTTTAGATTTGGCCCCCAATGAAGACGGGGTCAAGTCACCGGAGAACCAGGAACCGCAACAAGAGCAGGCCGCACAGGTGCCCATTGTAGATCTGCAGCAGCCGCAGAGTCAGATTCTGAGAGTGCTTCTAGGGCGGAGGTTAGTCCAACTCAAAGCCCTGCGGTTCCGCGGGCGGCATCTAGGCGCATATCCCGAGCAGTTCTGTCATTTCCACCTACTCACGAGCCACTCCATGGATAATTGTCGTGATTTGAAGTCTAAAATTTTGTTATTGGCCCAAGAAGGAAAAATCCAGATTGCAACCCCAGTACCGGAGCTTCCCCACAAAGCCGAAAGGGAATTTACACCCATCAGTTGTCCCTTAAGCCAGGCCTTTGAGGAGCTGCAGGACGAAGGGCTAATACGACCGCTCATTCCTCGCCATGGATGAAATACCCCTAACATTTAAATAAATAAATATAAGTAAATAAATATTATTTGTGAATCATAAATATTATTTGGGGGGTTATGAAACCCTAAGAAAATATATAAACACTTGGGCGTTAAAAACGCACCTAAACTCCTTAAGGTCAAAAACATGCGTTAAAGCCCGGCCTTAAGTTAAACAAGTTATATAAGCTATAAACTTCACATGAAGTTAACCAAACATCATTATTTAATATTATAAAGTGAATGCACGAGCTACTTCCTCAAAAAAATAAACAAAGTGCTCGGACGAATTTCTTAACGCTCCTTTTTATCCAGTTAGCCCGGGAGTTGTGTTCTGAGTGGTTATAACCCCATATAATTCAAGGTAACACCTTAAAATATTATTATTGACTATAAACAATGTCAATAAGCACTTGGAAGTCATAGCGACTAATTAATTCCCAGAAAAATCCTTAAAGCACAAAAACGCACCTTCGGGTGTCATGAAAATGCGTTTTACGCAATTACCTTGAAGCTTTTGAGGATCCACGAGTTGATAAACTTAAAAGTGAATAAAATTACCATCTAAATCAATTGATGGCAGTACTAAACTCATAGTTTAAATAGGGGCGATTTTTGAGACAAAAGATAGCTAAAATCAGCATTTTTACCTTAAAACTTTCACCTTTTACCTTAATAAAAATGTACCAATTAAATGCTGGAACCTATTACACATATTAGTATGGTCTTATTACAATATAGTGTAACAAAAAATAAATGAAAAATAAATCCCAATTGACCCCTATCCTATGCGTTAAAATGGGTATATACTGGCTAGATTTCTACAAAATATTGTCTTATACAAGTGTGACTCATCTAGTATGTGTTACAATATATAGTATCAAATAAATACTATCAATTTGAGCCTCCATTTACGTGTGTTCCTGCAAAGAAAGGACAAGACATTAGATAATCAAAGTTGTAAGAATTAAGCTACATAATATGACAAAGCCTAGGACTACTTTATACTAGTTGTAAGAAACAAACAAAACTAGTTCCCTATGACTTCTTGTTGCAGCCGATAATGACCAAGGAAAGGGAGGAAATAATTGTCATACTTTAGACAAGATAATACAACTACCTAACCTATAGTATTATCATTATACAAACAAACAAAAATCTAACTATACTAGCATATGTATTACGTGAGGAGTGGGAGCTCTCATTTGCTCCATAATTGCCAACCTCCCTCACATGCAAGAACAAGACAATTTAGCAGCATTAAATAAACTACCTAGCAAATATAGCATGATCTTATGTCTCAATAAATACAAAGGAAATCAGTGGCCTATGTGCTGAATCATTACCGAAAATACAAGCACAAAACAAGATAAAAATAACATGTGACTAACTAAAGAAAATCAAAAGAAAACACTCACCTAACTTATCTCTTGTCCTCTTATGTCAATTGACAATCAATCTTCATTATTCTCCTTGCAATCAACAGTATGTCCATTCTGAATTGAGAGACTTTTTAGAGCCAATAATGAAAGCAATTATACAAGAAAAAGACTAAACAAATGGACAATTATTTTGTCAAATAATTTTACCCTTGCCAAGCCTTATGTCTACGTGAGCTTAGCTCATTTCTTCCTCTGCCATTCTCCTTGGCCGGATGGTGAGTCTCCTCCTCTCTCTTTTTCTTCTCTTCTAGCTTCAAGCTCCAACAATGTAGGTTTAAGTTCTAACTCCATTCTATGTCAAAATTCCTAGCTAATTCTACAAAACAAGAATCAAGTAGCAGATCTGTACAAGAGGTCTGACTTCGGGAGCAATTCTGTAATTTTCAGTAAGTCATCTCGAAATCTTCCCATCATCAAACTTGTTCATCTTCGAATTAGCTTTCCATACATATAAAGATCATTAATTTTCATGGTGTATTCCGTTCTGGGTGAACAAAAGAAGGCGAAGTGGTTCACAGCAGAAAATCTGTTCAATAGGTCTCATCTCGGGAGTTATACTGAATTTTCCGTACGTTTTCTCAAAATCTTCTCAACACCAAAGTTGTTCCTCTTTGAATTAGCTTTCCAGACATATAAGGATCATTAATTTTGGTGGTCATTTCAGTTCTGGGTGACAAAAACTGCAGAGAGTGCGCAATCTGGAAATTTCGGTAAGATATGGTGATCCGTATCTTCCACCATTTGGTGTCTATAATTAGTGCCGAATTTTAGAGTTTCTAAACCTATGTTCTCTTCATTATTCCATGAAGGAAACTTGGATTTTCAATCATCACAAGGTGTATCAAAAATACCTTGATAATTCCTAAGGTAAACCCTTGTAAAAACTACTCCAAAGCTTATTTATAATTTTGTTAGAAGTCTAACAAATAGATCTCCTAAACATGCATAAGGAGGACGAAAATTATTCATCAAGATAGCATTTGGAGAGCTTGGAATTCAAGGAGAAAAATCAAGTACAAGAATTATCTTGATTTAAGGGGTAAGTTTGTATAAGTAAGGTTTATTAAGTTTAAGCTTGATTTAAGCTTCAAACTTTGGTATAAAAATTTTGTAGAACCTTTAAATTAATTAGGACCGAAATCATTGGTTATAATGACAAGAAAATAATTTATAACATATAAGGTAAGATTATTACCTTAAGGTATAAATATGTGTCACAAAAATTAATTAAGATGCATATATATTCAAACCGAAATATTTGAGGATTAAATGTCCTATTTTGAGTTTATAAACATTCTAAGTCATTAGCATAATTTTTAGAAGTGTTATATGGCTTATATACATTTATATAAATATATTATAAAGTTTAAAACAAGTTTTAAAACCATATAGTATAATTTAATTAAAGCCGAGAGCATTATGTAGAGTTTGGTGAATTTTGAAATGCATATAAGTGTATTAACTTATATTATAAATTTTGGGAGTATTAAAAATAGCTACAAGTATTTAAATGGCTAGTTAAATAAGTTATGTGGCAAAAATATAAATTTTGAGAAGTTTGGTGTACAAAACATGAAAACCAAGAACATAAGGGGTTGTTTGGTGTATTTATATTATAATATAAGGTAGGAGTTAATATTATGAATTTTGGTGAATTTAAATAAGTGGTTAAGTGTTAAAATGACATTTTATAAAGTTTTGGGACTATTTTGTAATTATTGAAAAATATAATGTATGGCCGAGAATTACTTATGATTTTATGGGTATGTTAAAATATTAATTGTAAAATTAAGTCTTGGTCAAAGTGTTGACCAAAAACTTTAGGTTAAAATGGTTTATGACATAAAATATTAAGTTTATAAAAGTTTAAGGGTGAATATGTAATTTATAGAAGTATATATGAAAGATAGAATTTAAATACGGGCGGAAATGTATTATAAGAAAATATATGGGTTACTTTGGTTTTTTAAAGAAATAAAATATTTAAACTATAGTTTATAAGTTAATATGTAACTTATATAAAGTTTTGGGGTTAAAAGTGTAAATATAGAAACTATATGTTTAAAACGAAGAGCTTATGGGCTTAATTGATAATTTATAAGATTTGTGGTATTAATTTGTAATTACCGAAATAATAAGAGTATTTGGTGATTTGTAAAAGTAAGGTGGTTAATTAATATTTACAAAGGTTAATGTGGGTAATTAGTAGATTATAAAAGTTATAAGGTTAATTGGCAATTTATAGGAGTTAATATAATTGTTTTACAATTTTCGAAATTGATAAGGGTATTTGATAAATTATAAAAGTATATGGTATTGGTAAGTTGTAAAAGTTAACGGGATCAATTATGATTACCGGAAAATTATATGTGGTTATTTAGTGATTTATCAAGTTGTTGGGTATATATATAAATACCGAATTAATAAGGTTTGTTTTGTGATTTAATAAGGAAAGGAAGTGAAACTAGTTAATATAATGTATTATGGAATATTATGAAATATAATATAAAGTTTATGAAATAAATGGTTATAACATAAATAAATGATATAATATAAATGGTAAGTGGAAATAATTATAAGTATATTAATGAGGTAAAGATATACCGTATAGATGACAATTCATTATCACATGTGAGCTTCACATAAAATAATGAACTGCTAGATTATCCAGAACCACTGTTAAAATAACAGGGGAAAATAAATAACATACAGAGTTATTATACGGCGAGTACAAACAGTACAGTGCCAGTACTGTAATATTTAGTGAATAGTTATATTAATACTACCCGGTATTGCATGTCTAAATAACAGCGTACGGGAAGGGACTACTAAACAGGAGTTTGTCAAGCTAGCAGTTTCTTGGTGAACGGTATGGTAATTGTGTGGTCTGAATGTCCTAAGGATTATCCTGAGGTCCAGACATTTTGTGTTTAAATGTTTAAGAACGATATCTATGATTTTATGTGAATGATATTGTATGTGGGATTGCTCAAACTGTTGCGTTGTATTTTATACGCGAATGTCTTGTGACTAAAGTTTATACATCTAAACTGAAAAAAAAAGACTAACAGACCTCTAGGTATTATTGAACCTAACAAGGGTCAAATGTGATAGTCTTATTTCAAGTATTGGTTATTATGTCACTGACAAAAAGGGCTAACTTATAAAGAGAGGAATCCAGATCGTTTCGACCTTCTGGTTGCGCATTGTGATCACTATGAGAGACTCAAGAAGGGAGTCACTCCAAATCCATCAGCCACATTCGGGGATGGCGGAATGCACTGCCGTTGGTGCACAGTTTCGACCGGATCGGTCATTACATATATTTATCCAGGGCCATAAGGTCTACTGGTAACGGTTCCTTTGGAACCCAGTGGGACACACTGTCCATTTTCACAGGTTATTAAGGTTTGTCTTATCATGACACTCGTGATGGAAATTAATTGGGGAAGGTTATATGATTGGTTAAAGGATAAGAGCCAAGTGACTAACTAACCAGCACAGTTTAATACGTGTATCCTGTCTTATTATTGTTATGGTTTACCAACGTGTGATTAATGGTTATTGTTATGTGGTTATTGTTGTTGTGTACTATTGTACTTTGATGATTACAGGTGGATTGTTATGTGTTTGTTGGATGTTTACAGTTATTTCTGTTATCAGTATAAACCGGTATTTTATGTAATGAATCTAATATCAAGATGGCTAAAACGACTAAGGAATCTAGATGACTTAAGATCACATTTAGCATACCAGCATTTCGATTGCTGAGCCCTTCAGTGGGCCACAAATTCCAGGTTATTGAAAGACTCAAGCCGGAGCGTGGGACACGGGGGTAGCTGAAGTGTTTTCAACAAACACCGTCGTTTTATTTTGTATTGTATTAAGAAGGATGTTGTATTCAGTTAGTTGCTCATTTAGTTGGAAATGGTTGTAATATTTAGTGTGCTCAGTATCTGTTCATCACAGCGTGAGAAGTTGTTTTGTTGGAAAGAGTAAGGATGCCTTGTTACTCACAAGGGTGAGTGACGGCGTGTAACACCAAGGTAGTTAGTTTTATTTTCCGCTGCGATTTACTATTTATTATGCTGCGAATTATGACGTCATTACAGGTTTAGGATTAGGGGTGTTACAAAAAGTGGTATCAGAGCGGAGTACCGCTCTGATGAAAGATACTGAGTCTAGGACAATGAGCATAGGAATATTGGGTTACGGGAAACGTCTGTGAGGATTCGTGACCTAGAAAGAAAAACCCTAGGGATATCTTTATTGCTAGTAGTTAGCTTTCTTACATGTTTTGATTGTGTATGTGATACGGTGTAGCAACCGAGTAGAAATAAAAATATACTATCTTAGATGTCGACCCGCGAAGGACCACGAAGAGCAGTGTGACGCAGTGGCGAGACACCGGCAGATGTTCCAACAGTACAAGACCTAACAACAGCCATGGCAACTTTCACGCTGCAGCTAGGAGTACAATTTATGGGAGCCGTACCCCACCCGCCGCGGCCCAGAGAAACCAACTGGTTGAAGAGCGTTGCAGGCGCAAAAGTACCAACTTACTCAGGGGAACCGGACCCCGCCGCACTGGAGAAGTTCATTGCAGAGCACCAGAAGGCGTTCAAGACTGTCGGAGTTCCAGAAGACCAACAGGTCGACATCGCTGCATACAACCTGAAGGGCGCAGCTGACATTTGGTGGCGGACTATTGAGGGCCACCGTAGAGTTACACCGGAATTTGAATGGATTGAGTTTGTAGAAGTGTTGCGGGAGAAGTACTACCCCGAGCGCCTAAAACAGAGAAAAAGGCAGGAAATCAAGTCCTTGGTCCAAGGGAGTCAAACAGTTGACCAGTACTACGTGCGGATCACCAGTTTATTGGACAATATACCAGGAGCCAACCACTCTGACTCAGAAAGAAAGAAAAGGAAAAATACTGAAGGAGATGATAATGGAGCAACCTCTGGCAGTTACTGCAAGAAGAGGAAGAAATCCTTTGAAAGGAAGATGGGACAGAAGAATTCCCATGGTCAGAAGACGAAGGAGCAGGTCCCTCGTCTGACCGGCTCAGCTATGGATGCTCAGCCACTAAGAACAGCACCACCCAGAGGCAACAAGCCAACCCGACGTCACTATTACTGTAAACGTTGTGGAAAAGATCACCCAGGCGTAGATTGCGCGGGAAGAAAGGTGGAATGCCGTTATTGCAAAAAGGAGGGTCACCGGGAGTATGAATGCTTTTCCAATCCAGGGAGTCGAGTATACAAAGGAGCTAGAGGTTCGCAGAGAACACCGGCTGTGGAAACAGGCGGACCCGGAGGAGGTCAAGCGCCGCAGACTAATACTTATACTACAGGACCGGGAGGACAGCCATCCTCATCCGAGATCCAGAAGGGAAAGGAGATAATTCCATAAAGAAATGCCCTGTACTCAGTGGGAACTTCAGGCGCTGAAGCTAGCGCTTAGCGCGAAACCGGTAAGCCTAGAACCTAAACTAAATGCATGATGCATAAATATGTGTTTATAATTATCAGTCAATGAGACTTATATGAGACTAGTAAGTATCAACTTAGAGAGACCTAAATTAGGTAACCTCTCACATAATAGGATACTTCAACATTGTTTTACATTACCTAAGAGACCGTGGTTACCTGAGCCTATGAGCGAAGGTCGGGAATATCCCGAGGCATAATGCCAAGTACTTTGACCCGGTATGATCCTACTCAAGACATACTTAACTATAATGAACAAGTAACTGTTAGGAATAAATGTAGAACTTGGGGGTAAGCCTTGGAGGATTTTATATTCCAGGATACAAGAGTGGATCAAAACTTAAAATAAATACGATGTGTATGGATAAGGATTGGGATACAGTATGTGAGATAGTATAGTGAGGATTAGTAAGTTAATATTTACTTGGATTGCCGAAGGACATTAACAACTGTCCAAACTTACAGTAACTACAAATTATGACCTGCCTAAATGACGAGCAGATGTCATGTAGAAGAATACATTAATTAATATAACTACTTAAGACTAGGATCTGTCAAAGGAGCTCACGTAAAGAGCAAACACTGAAATTTTATGGGATACCCAGGCACCGAGCTTACCGCTCAGTGCGAGTCTAGGAAATAGTGCAAAACCTTGAAGGATGGCAATAAAGAAATAGAATCTCAAAATATATAACTAAACGTCCATCATGGATAAGTACGAGTTTTAAAATGCCTGAATAAATACCAAGGGTCTCAGCAAGTACCAATATATAACAGTGCTGGACTCCTAATTAATGAAGGGGAGAGAACAAATGTTGAATTTATATTTTTTGAAGTCGGGAGAACTACCTAATTAGCAATACCAAATGCTACATACATACATATAAATTGGAGGTAGTAAACCAAAAACGTTGAGGGTATTAATACATTTAAGAGGGTTGAGTACCACAGAATATACCTACCCTATTTTGAGACACATGTCCTACACTAACCTTATGAATCTATACGAGTATATGCCTGCTATAACAGCTCAAATTATAAATGCGAATAAAGGATCGCAGTAAATCAACTAAGGTTAAAACATATGTAACATAAACTTTAGTATGAACATAGTAACGAATAACTCTTCTTGGCACTTGCAATGAAGGCAGTGTAAGTTATATAAGAGTGTGAAACATATATATACACAAAAATGAGTGTAAATTAAATATAAAAGTAGGGAAACATGCCCTAGGTTTGTGACCGTTGTTTTATACGTAAACCGTCCTAACGTTATATACTAAACCCTGTGATTCTAAATCCTCTATTTGACATACCTAACCGACTTATTTTTGGAAGCCATTGAGCTAGTGGATTAACCACGTTTCTAAGAGATAGAAACAAACAATAAGCCTTGATTGTCCTATTACCAAACAGTAGGATTCAAATTTGAAAACCTTAGTTTGAGATGGTACTTGACTAGGGTGAAAATATGATTCACCTGATTTATGGATTATAGATGGAACAAGGAAAAAGCTAAGCTTTAAGGTGGAGGAATGATACTATATGGAACTGTAGTTGTCGATGGAGTCATGAAAACTTTTCTTGAAGTCTAAGTGTGACTGTCTTTGCTCCAACTGATGATAATCAGGTATAGGCAATAATCAAGCCCTGATAGGAGAAATACTAGATAAGCCTCTTAAAGTGAAGAGAGTATTCTAAAGTATGCAAGTCCATGACGGAATTTATTACTTGTATGATGGATTTAAGTGTTGAAATGATTAATGGATATAGTTACTAGACAGTACGATCCTAAATGCCTTAGTAAGAATCTACCTTTTAAGCCAAGAGGAAAAACTGGCTTCCCCGCTTGATGATTTGATCAAAGGAATATTGTCCTGGGGATTTTGGTAATACCCTAGATTCAAGTATAGGTTATAACAGTTATTGGAATAGTAGTATATTGATCAGGAGGAAATGTAGTACTCACCACGTCACAAAGTCTAATAAGATAAAATTTGGAAGATGACAATTATGTGATTGTTTGATATTTGACGTGGGAGGTCGAACTTGATCCTGGTCAGATCAAGGGAAAACCAAACACAAAATGGTGTGGAAGGATAGTTCAACACTGACGCTGACCCCGTCGGGGTTGGATGATTCCTGAGACTCCGTACAAGTGGTCACAAATATTTCTGTGATAAGTAAGTATTTATTCCCGATTTTAATATAAAAATGTATTAAATGAAGTATATAAGTAGTGGAAGATGTAAGTTAAGAGTTAAGTTGTCTAGGTTACCCCGAGAAGATTAAATAGCTAAAACAACTCCGCATATGTCGGAAAAATAATCAATTATGAGGGAAATACTAACCATTATTATCCCATGAACCGTGTTGATAAATCAAATACGAAATCAAGAGAAAATTACTTATAATAACAGTATTCTCAAGCTACCTTCTAAATTATGGCCAAATTGCCATCTGAAAAGGAAGATCGACTTCCATGTCTTTCTTTATGAATTAGAACCCAATATATTAAATGGGAACCTACCTATAAACATGGTAGAATATAAAGAGTAGAAACATTATATTAATGCTCACCAGAGTTGATTCACAACCACAATAACATGTTTAATTAAGAGGAAACTACACCTTGTTAAAAACCTTAACAGGAACCCCACTGTGGTATACCTGATGAACATACGATAATAATCGTGTATATACTACCAATAATTGGTGAGTCAATAATATCAAGAAATATTTCTATAATATACATAAGATGCACGGCTTGACCGTGACTCAGACTTTACATTGAGAACGAAAGCCGTATATGGCGGCAGTAAACTCAAATACTAGAATCACAAGATGATAACCTAAAGAAAGGGATTTTGAGAATGCCCAAAATCAATACAAGGCCCGAGCGCCGACGATTACAACTACTAGAGGCGATTAATGGAAGTGTGTTATACACAAATAATTTAAACAAGCCATAAAATAGTATTGGCAATCTACAAAATCGTAGATCACCTTCACCCATACATGCGGGATTCAAATATAAAAGCATACTAATGCACTAGAAAACATGTCAAAGACTACATAGATTCTTGAGGACTATACCTCGTAGACGGACAGAAGTCATATACTGACATCCATAGGAGAGACCTCGAATTCACAGTAGACGATCGAGTCTCCCTTAGAGTTTCACCTAAGAAGAGAATGTTTAGATTGGGGTAGAAGGGCAAGCCTATCCCGAAGTATCTAGAACCGTACCTTATTACGGAGCGAGTGGGCCCATTAGCCTACAGATTAGACTGAAATGTTGGGGTTGGAAGAGTGCACGATGTGTACCACATAACTTAGAGCCCGAGACACTCGAGCTAAATCCTACACTTAAATATGAGGAGACCTCAGTTCGCATTTTAGACTCCAAAACTAGGGAGACTAGAAACAAGACCATTAGAATGGTCAAGGCTGTGTGGTAAAACCACGACATTGAGGAGGCGACATGGGCGTTAGAGGACTCCATGCGAGACAAGTATACGTCACTTTCTTATAGTTTTGTGTATACTTGTGGGGTACGTGGGCGTAACCCTTTTTAAGGGGGGTAGAGCACCACATGCGACTTGCATACTTGCAGTTGCATATCTGCAGTCTATATTGGTTTTGTGTATGGTTATTTGTGTTTGATTGTTGCACATGTGTGCAATTGGTTAAATGGTTGTTGATAAGTCCTATGTGACAATGGTTGGTTATCAATGATTGTATGGTTATTGTTGAGTCCTATGTGACACTTGAATAAGTTATGATTGTGTTCTATGTAACACTTGGATGTTTATGAAGCACCTAATTACTTTACAGTATATTTATAATTATTCCTACAATCACACAAGAGATTCACTGCCAAGGGTTTACGCCTCTGCACTCTGTAGGACTGAGGATTTGGTATTGCACTTGTGCAGTGATGACCGAGTGGGATATCTAGGAAGTTTGAACACGCATCGTTTTACAGTACTTATTAAGTTGTTATGTTGTGATATATTATTATCACGAATAAAGAATATCTGTCTATAGGAATTATATACACTCAGAGTAGTGATGCAGTATAGAGATGTCAATATAATATTGACACCCTGGAATGATAAGTGTACAGGGAATAGATAAGGATGAACTTGATTCCATAGGATGAACAAGTATAAGTTATGACTTCGGGACGAAGTCCTTTTAAGGGGGGTAGACTGAAATACCCCTAACATTTAAATAAATTGTAACACCCCAACTACTAACAACACACTTAACAACATATCGCAGCGGAATTCATAACTCACAACATCACTTAACTCTTTGGTGTTACACGCCGTTAGCCACCCACGTGGCTAACAAGGCTAACATACATACATTGTACCGGTCTGATGGACTAAACTCCCGAGCAACTACACATAAATCTCGTTCCATGTCCAACAATCATTATACACTTACATTACAGCTGTACCGAGTAATTACCAACTAACACCGATACATTTTCGGTCTTACTACACCTATAATATATCCACAATTCTCATGACTACCACATACAAACCACTACCCCGTCCTACTCTCGAACGGCTTCCAGTTCCTTGTACCTCAAAAGTATGGGAGCCCCCAAAGGGGGTCAGCACCTTTGCCGGTATGGTAATCCCGCAGCCCGCATGCTACCGGGCCACGCACAACTATTTGTCGTCTTAGCATGCGGTTGATTTATTTCAAACATGCACAAACTCACACACATATCATGCTTATAAGCAAATCCATTAATAGAATACATACACAAGGTTAGCACACTCAACATAACAACACACTTCACTTTATAACATACACAACTTAATTTTTTATTCTTCTTAGAGTACATGAACTTCATTTAGGGAGTGCCGGGGTGATATAAGCCCGAGCACAACATACATACATTTTCTTTACTTGAGTGGCGGCCTCATATAGGACCGTACACAACATACACAATTTCCCCCTAGCTCCAATAGTGATGAGGTAGGTAAGCCTTGGTTAAGCTTGTGGGTGGTTGTAATTCAAGGAGGAAGAACAACCGTAACATAACAAAGAGGGAGTCGAAGCGAACTTAGGCTTCAACACCCTACCAACATTGTACATAATTTCCCTCCTAGCCCGATGTGGAGGTCGGGTAGGTAAGCTTTGGCTAAGCTAGTGGGAGGTCGAAATCCAATGAAGGAAAACAACCCTAACATAACAGGATGGGAGTTAATTCTCATATATGTATTAACTCCCAAACAACACGCGCGACCGGAACAACCGGATTCCTCTCCATACATAACATATACTTATTAGTTAGAGGTTCCCTTATGGAACTTATCACATACACACTTCACATAGTGTTACTAACTCGGTTAGACACATAAGGGGTGTAATATCCCTTTTGACAAACATGGATAACTGTATCCAATAACAACAACAACATATCCATCAAGCCACAAACATCACACATAATCACAACATACACTAACGCACGGATAGCCGTAGTTAGAACGTTCCCATGGGTTGGGACGTTTATTTCCGAATACCGATCACTTATGTGAACCTAAGGTCGGTTAACTATTATTTAACACATAACTAAGGTTAAGCGGTATCGGAATTAGTTACGCCACAATAATGAATTACTGTAAACTCATTTCATGCTTTATCTTGCAAGGTGGCAAACACACAGAAAACACATTGGCATACAAGCCGGTGTAATCCGGTAGGACACAGGTTGCAAGAAAACCATACCTTACACCATGGGTTACTCTACCGTGTCCCCAGGATTTACTCCAATGCGTCATCTCACGCTCCCCGGGTAGTTTTCAAACAACTGATAGTATTTCAAATGCTTTATTAACAACAAAATCTTACGGTAAGTAAACTTCTATTACTCCCGTACTTAACCCCGTTGTCCTTTATCCTTAACTTATTTATGTGATTTTAAGTTCACAACTTACACATTCACTCTCATACTTGTTTATACTTCCAATGGCCTTTTAAACTCACCAAACAAGGCCTAATCAACATCTAAAACCATTACCATTCACTTCCCCATCATAACAACACTTAAAACACATTCTGTTGCATTTTTGAACTGGTCCGGGTTTGTGTCCGGGGTTACAAACCCGGACCAACCACGGATTTCAGTTTCTGGACAAATTTTCATGTGGTCCGGGTTTGTGTCCGGGTTTACAAACCCGGACCACCCCCTGGGATGGTCTTCTGCCATGTTTTTGCTATCGTCCGGGTTTGCAAACGGATTTGCAACCCGGACCACCTCTGGAACTGTCAAAATTTACCGTTTTTGAGCAGTTTTCAACCCCTAATTCACCTCTAATCATTTCCTAAACTTTCCACATGTTTAAACACACTAAAACATGCACTAAGCCACTTCAAAACATAGGTCCATTCCTTACTCAAATTTCTTGCTCCCATTCTTAATTTTTCCATTCTCTGTTACACTTATGCGCACTTGTGCTACAGATTTTCACCTCTTGGCAATTTGCATTTGTTCTACTCCATTTGACCATTCCAAATCCTCTAAGACAATGCACTTCTCTTACCTAGATTCATGCCTCATTCTTAAAGTCTTAAATCCTCTTTGTTCCCAAAACTCCTAAGGCACTTTAACAATATCTTTTGCTACAGATTTTTTTGCACAAACCTTCTGTACTTAAACAAGCATTCCCCAAGTGATCTACTAACTCAAATCAATTCCCAACAACACCTAGTTAAACACTTAAACCCTTCCAGCTCACATCACCATCCAAGCTTCTACATTTCTACCGAAATTTTGCCATGACTTCCCCATAAATCTACATACTCCCAATCATCAAGTCTCACCAATTTAATTCCTAGTCTAGCCACACCCTCAAGAGGGTCCTACCAGCACATAATGTATTCATATAATTATCCAAACAACAATATAACTCCACTCTCAAATCCTTTGGCACTTAGGCCCTTAAATCAAACCAACATTTCACAAAATCCAACTAACCACAATCAAGCACATCATTGCTCCAGATTTATTTCATCTTTTGTTTTTCCCAAACCCAATTCTAATCAAATGATATAGGCAATTAAGGTAAGTAAATAAATATTATTTGTGAATCATAAATATTATTTGGGGGGTTATGAAACCCTAAGAAATTATATAAACACTTGGGCGTTAAAAACGCACCTAAACTCCTTAAGGTCAAAAACATGCGTTAAAGCCCGGCCTTAAGTTAAACAAGTTATATAAGCTATAAACTTCACATGAAGTTAACCAAACATCATTATTTAATATTATAAAGTGAATGCACGAGCTACTTCCTCAAAAAAATAAACAAAGTGCTCGGACGAATTTCTTAACGCTCCTTTTTACCCAGTTAGCCCGGGAGTTGTGTTCTGAGTGGTTATAACCCCATATAATTCAAGGTAACACCTTAAAATATTACTATTGACTATAAACAATGTCAATAAACACTTGGAAGTCATAGCGACTAATTAATTCCCAGAAAAATCCTTAAAGCACAAAAACGCACCTTCGGGTGTCATGAAAATGCGTTTTACGCAATTACCTTGAAGCTTTTGAGGAGCCACGAGTTGATAAACTTAAAAGTGGATAAAATGACCATCTAAATCAATTTATGGCAGTACTAAACTCATAGTTTAAATAGGGGCGATTTTTGAGACAAAAGATAGCTAAAATCAGCATTTTTACCTTAAAAACTTTCACCCTTTACCTTAATAAAAATGTACCAATTAAGCTGGAACCTATTACCCTAGTAGTTAGGTCTTATTACAATATAGTGTAACAAAAAAAATGAAAAATAAATCCCAATTGACCCCTATCCTATGCGTTAAAATGGGTATATACTGGCTAGATTTCTACAAATATTGTCTTATACAAGTGTGACTCATCTAGTATGTGTTACAATATATAGTATCAAATAAATACTATCAATTTGAGCCTCCCTTTACGTGTGTTCCTGCAAAGAAAGGACAAGACATTAGATAATCAAAGTTGTAAGAATTAAGCTACATAATGACAAAGCCTAGGACTACTTTATACTAGTTGTAAGAAACAAACAAAACTAGTTCCCTATGACTTCTTGTTGCAGCCGATAATGACCAAGGAAAGGGAGGAAATAATTGTCATACTTTAGACAAGATAATACAACTACCTAACCTATAGTATTATCATTATACAAACAAACAAAAATCTAACTATACTAGCATATGTATTACGTGAGGAGTGGGAGCTCTCATTTGCTCCATAATTGCCAACCTCCCTCACATGCAAGAACAAGACAATTTAGCAGCATTAAATAAACTACCTAGCAAATATAGCATGATCTTATGTCTCAATATACAAAGGAAATCAGTGGCCATGTGCTGAATCATTACCGAAAATACAAGCACAAAACAATAAAAATAACATGTGACTAACTAAAGAAAATCAAAAGAAACACTCACCTAACTTATCTCTTGTCCTCTTATGTCATTGACAATCAATCTTCATTTCTCCTTGCAATCAACCGTATGTCCATTCTGAATTGAGAGACTTTTTAGAGCCAATAATGAAAGCAATTATACAAGAAAAAGACTAAACAAATGGACAATTATTTTGTCATATAATTTTACCCTTGCCAAGCCTTATGTCTACGTGAGCTTAGCTCATTTCTTCCTCTGCCATTCTCCTTGGCCGGATGGTGAGTCTCCTTCCTCTCTCTCTTTTCTTCTTCTCTTCTAGCTTCAAGCTCCAACAATGGAGGTTTAAGTTCTAACTCCATTCTATGTCAAAATTCCTAGCTAATTCTACAAAACAAGAATCAAGTAGCAGATCTGTACAAGAGGTCTGACTTCGGGAGCAATTCTGTAATTTTCAGTAAGTCATCTCGAAATCTTCCCATCATCAAACTTGTTCATCTTCGAATTAGCTTTCCATACATATAAAGATCATTAATTTTCATGGTGTATTCCGTTCTGGGTGAACAAAAGAAGGCGAAGTGGTTCACAGCAGAAAATCTGTTCAATAGGTCTCATCTCGGGAGTTATACTGAATTTTCCGTAAGTTTTCTCAAAATCTTCTCAACACCAAGTTGTTCCTCTTTGAATAGCTTTCCAGACATATAAGGATCATTAATTTTGGTGGTCATTTCAGTTCTGGTGACAAAAACTGCAGAGAGTGCGCAATCTGGAAATTTTCGGTAAGATATGGTGATCCGTATCTTCCACCATTGGTGTCTATAATTAGTGCCGAATTTTAGAGTTTCTAAACCTATGTTCTCTTCATTATCCATGAAGGAAACTTGGATTTTCAATCATCAACAAGGTGTATCAAAAACCTTGATAATTCCTAAGGTAAACCCTTGTAAAAACTACTCCAAAGCTTATTTATAATTTTGTTAGAAGTCTAACAAATAGATCTCCTAAACATGCATAAGGAGATGAAATTATTCATCAAGATAGCATTTGGAGAGCTTGGAATTCAAGGAGAAAA
Organism: Limonium bicolor; assembly: GCA_023374045.1. NCBI lineage: Eukaryota > Viridiplantae > Streptophyta > Magnoliopsida > Caryophyllales > Plumbaginaceae > Limonium > Limonium bicolor. The sequence goes on along the minus strand of CM041779.1, from coordinate 205,737,860 downwards.
ATCAAGTACAAGAATTATCTTGATTTAAGGGGTAAGTTTGTATAAGTAAGGTTTATTAAGTTTAAGCTTGATTTAAGCTTCAAACTTTGGTATAAAATTTTGTAGAACCTTTAAATTAATTAGGACCGAAAATCATTGGTTATAATGACAAGAAAATAATTTTAACATATAAGGTAAGATTATTACCTTAAGGTATAAATAGTGTCACAAAAATTAATTAAGATGCATATATATTCAAACCGAAATATTTGAGGATTAAATGTCCTATTTTGAGTTTATAAACATTCTAAGTCATTAGCATATTTTTTAGAAGTGTTATATGGCTTATATACATTTATATAAATATATTATAAAGTTTAAAACAAGTTTTTTAAAACCATATAGTATAATTTAATTAAAGCGAGAGCATTATGTAGAGTTTGGTGAATTTTGAAATGCAATATGTATTAACTTATATAAATTTTGGGAGTATTAAAAATAGCTACAAGTATTTAAATGGCTAGTTAATAAGTTATGTGGCAAAATATAAATTTTGAGAAGTTTGGTGTACAAACATGAAAACCAAGACATAAGGGTTGTTTGGTGTATTTATATTATAATATAAGGTAGAGTTAATATTATGAATTTTGGTGAATTTAAATAAGTGGTTTAAGTGTTAAAATGACATTTTATAAAGTTTTGGGACTATTTTGTAATTATTGAAAAATATAATGTTGGCCGAGAATTACTTATGATTTTATGGGTATGTTTAAATATTAATTGTAAAAGTCTTGGTCAAGTGTTGACCAAAAACTTTAGGTTAAAATGGTTTATGACATAAAATATTAAGTTTATAAAAGTTTAAGGGTGAATATGTAATTTATAGAAGTATATATGAAAGATAGAATTTAATACGGGCGGAAATGTATTATAAGAAATATACGGGTTACTTTGGTTTTTTAAAGAAATAAAATATTTAAACTATAGTTTATAATTAATATGTAACTTATATAAAGTTTTGGGTTAAAAGTGTAAATATAGAAACTATATGTTTAAAACGAAGAGCTCTGGGCTTAATTAATTTATAAGATTTGTGTATTAATTTGTAATTACCGAAATATAAGATTATTTGGTGATTTGTAAAAGTAAGGTGGTTAATTATATTTACAAAGGTTAATGTGGGTAAGTTAGTAGATTATAAAGTTATAAGGTTAATTGGCAATTTATAGTTAATATAATTGTTTTACTTTTCGAAATTGCTAAGGGTATTTGATAAATAAAAGTATATGGTATTGGTAAGTTGTAAAGTTACGGGATCAATTATGATTACCGGAAAATTATATGTGGTTATTTAGTGATTTATCAAGTTGTTGGGTATATATAAATACCGAAATTAGGTTTGTTTTGTGATTTAATAAGGATAGGAAGTGAAACTAGTTAATATAATGTATTATGGAATATTAGAAATAATATAAGTTTATGAAATAAAGGTGGTTATAACATAAATAACTAAATGATATACATAATGGTAAGTGGAAATAATTTAATATATATTAATGAGTAAAGATATACCGTATAGATGAAATCATTATCACTGTGAGCTTCACATAAAATAATGAACTGGCTAGATTATCCAGACCACTGTTAAAATAATAGGGGAAAATAATAACTACAGATTTTATCGGCGAGTACAAACAGTACAGTGACATACTGTAATATTTAGTGAATAGTTCTTTAACTACCCGTATTGCATGTCTAAATAACAGCGTACGAAGGACTACTAAACAGGAGTTTGTCAAGCTAGCAGTTTCTTGGTGAACGGTATGTTAATTTGTGGTCTGAATGTCCTAAGGATTATCCTGAGGTCCAGACATTGTGGGTTTAAATGTTAAGAACGATATCTATGATTTTATGTGAATGATATTGTATGTGGGATTGCTCAAACTGTTGTGTTGTATTTATACGCGAATGTCTTGTGACTAAAGTTTATACATCTAAACTGAAAAAAAAGACTAACACCCTCTAGTATTATTGAACCTAACAAGGTCAAATGTGATAGTCTTATTTCAAGTATTGGTTATTATGTCACTGACAAAAAGGGCTAACTTATAAAGAGAGGAATCCGATCGTTTCGACCTTCTGGTTGCGCATTGTGATCACTATGAGAGACTCAGAAGGTCAACTCCAATCCATCAGCCACATTCGGGATGGCGGAATGCACTGCCGTTGGTGCACAGTTTCGACCGGATCGTCATTACATATATTATCCAGGGCCATAAGGTCTACTGGTAACGGTTTCCTTGGAACCCAGTGGGACACACTGTCCATTTTCACAGGTATTAAGTTTGTCTTATCATGACACTCATGATGGAAATTAATTGGGGAAGGTTATAGATTGGTTAAGGATAAGCCAAGTGACTAACTAACCAGCACAGTTTAATACGTGTATCCTTCTTATTGTTATGGTTTACCAATGGTGATTAATGGTTATTGTTATGTGGTTTTGTTGTTTGTGTACTATTGTACTTTGATGATTCAGGTGGATTGTTATGTTTTGTGGTGTTTACAGTTATTTCTGTTATCAGTATAAACCGGTATTTTATGTATGAATCTAATATCAAGATGGCTAAAACGACTAAGGAATCTAGATGACTTAAGATCACATTTAGCATACCAGCATTTCGATTGCTGAGCCCTTCAGTGGGCCACAAATTCCAGGTTATTGAAGAAGACTCAAGCCGGAGCGTGGGACACGGGGGTAGCTGAAGTGTTTTCAACAAACACCGTCGTTTTATTTTGTATTGTATTAAGAAGGATGTTGTATTCAGTTAGTTGCTCATTTAGTTGGAAATGGTTGTAATATTTAGTGTGCTCAGTATCTGTTCATCACAGCGTGAGAAGTTGTTTTGTTGGAAAGAGTAAGGATGCCTTGTTACTCACAAGGGTGAGTGACGGCGTGTAACACCAAGGTAGTTAGTTTTATTTTCCGCTGCGATTTACTATTTATTATGCTGTGAATTATGATGTCATTACAGGTTTAGGATTAGGGGTGTTACAATGGAGAGACACGAAAGGGGAGTAGGTTTGGTCAATTTTGCAGGTACCATCAGCTAGCGGGGCATGATACAAATGATTGCAAAGCGCTGAGACACCGGATCCAGGACCTCATCGTTCAGGGATATCAGCGTTTGGATGACCTCGAGACTTCAGGATCCGAAGTTCAATGTGCTGCCTTTATCGTTTTCTGGGATGACCAAAAGCCGGCACGAGGGGCAGGACGGAAGCCCACATCCACGGTTAGCTTTGTTCCAGCAAATGCCCACATTACCCGGTCGGGCAGGCACTACGGATCACCTGAAAAGCCGTCGCAAGGGGAAGAGCGAATGTTGTCTCCCCCGGTGGCTGAAGAAATCCCAGGTGAACGAGAATTGCTTCAAAAGCTGAAGGCAACAACCATCCCCATGGCAATCTGGTCTTTGCTTACGATCTCACCAGAGCACCGACAGGCCATTGCCAAACATTTGGGCGGCCCAGAGGAAAGTTTAGCCCCGGAAAGGATGGTCGCGGCTCTTTGGCAAAAGCAGGAAGAGGAGATCAGTTTTCACGATAGCGAGATCTCTGAGCACTCGGGAAAAGCATTGTATATTACTGTTTGGTGCGGGGCCTTCAAGGTGCCAAATGTAACACGCCTACTCTAATCGGCTCCTAATCGTCTTACTTAACATAGTAATCGCAGTGGTAATCTAAACAATTGAACTACTGGTGTCACCGTTCTCACTCGCCCATACGAGTAATAACGTGCTTATTGATATATATATAAGTACCCAACAATTTCCCACAGTGATAACAAGAGATAGATCTAACCTTCCCAAACCAATATAAAATACATTCATAGTGAGCATTCTAAGTATCCCAATCCTATACACGTTTCTAATGTTATAACCCAAGATTTGGTTATAATTTATTTCATCACAATCTTATTTTAAGTTGGTTTATTTCAAATTCAGGACATGGAAGTCCTTGGGATTAAAGTCAGGGACGTGGAGGTCTTTCGTTATTTATTTTCTGGTAAGGGATTTATTTATTAATTAAGAGTTATTAAGCCCTCTCATCGTGATGTTAACCACGTTCAGTATCCATAACCCTCGATCAGTTTGTCAGACGCCTCGCTCTCCCTCTCCTCTTCAACGTTCTCCCTTCTTCCCAATCTGTCAGAATCGACTGCTGCTGTGTTTGTTCGGGTTCTGACTCTACTGTGATTCATCTCCTCTGTCGCATTTCGCAATCTGTTCAAGGTATGGTATTCAGCCCCTCTCAGTTCTTCAGTTGTGCAGAATTTTTGCATTCTAATCCGCTCTCTACGATCTGATGATGAACCAGCGGTTCTTCTCAATTCCTCTGTCGAATTCGTCTACAGTGGGCGTGCTCTGCAGAATCTGTAGACAGATTCAGGTGAGGATTGTGTGCAGTCTCTGGATTGCAATTCCGGTTTCAGGGTTTGAGTTTCCGTTTTCTGAATTGTGAGTTTCTGCAATTGTGATTAATTCAGAGTTTGGGAATTGCGTTGCCTGACTGCCTTAGGATTAGTGCTGTGGGTTGGACTCTGCTGTTCAGATTGGAACTCCGTCTCTGCAAATTCGAGGTAGGTGGCTTATGGATTCGGCTAGTGTGTTCGGCCTTGGGGAGTTTCGTTCCGATTCTGCATTTGATTGCGTTCTATCTTGGTATGGTGATTGCAACTGTCTGTTTGATGACGTTTTAATGCCACAAACCCCCAAGGTTGTTTTCTGCAAACCTGTATTGTTTTGACAATGTTTTGATGCTTCTGTTCTGTGTGAAAATCGCCTCTGTCCCTTGTGTATTTCGGCGTGTCCGAACGTCTGTCCGAGCTTTGACGTTCGGACATGCCCTTCTGCGCTTTTACTTTCTGAAGTTTTCGCTGTGTCCGAACTTCTGTCCGAGCTTTGAAGTTCGGACACAGCCTTCTGCCCTCTCTGATTTTGGCTTCGACTTGTGTCCGAACATTGATGTCCGAACACAAGCTCGGACACTACACGTATTCGTTTTCGTAAAACGTCCGAACATCAGTCGGAACTTGGATGTTCGGACACCCCTGTCTCTGCTACTGTTTTAATGTTCGACCTGTGTCCGAACTTCGTAGTTCGGACACATGTTCGGACATCTGTCTGTTTTCGACTTCTGAGTCTCGATTTGTGTCCGAACATTGATGTCTGGACACAAGTTCGGACATGGTACTGTTTTGACCATAACTTGCTCGTTTGAGCTCTGTTTTGACTTCCGTTTGCGGGGTTGGATTCCCCTTCTGATTTCCAAGCCATCTATGTGCTTTCTGGTGCCTTTGGTGCACATATGCTTATCTGTATTTAAGTATTCTGTTTTGGGCCTTATTTGCTTATTTGTGTTTGAGTATTAGAGCCTTGCGTTATTAAGTAATAATACGCAGCGTGTAATACCCCTAACTCCTAGGCCAGTGTTTGGGGGTGTTACATTTAGTGGTATCAGAGCTCTGAGTTCTAATCTGCTGGGATTTTAAGTTAGCCAGTCAGTCAGAAATTTCAGTGCTAGTGTCTGAGTTTAACTGCTTGCTGTTGGACTTTCAGAATGCCGCCAAGGAGGGCTCCAGGAAATAATGTTGCTGATGCTGTTCAGTAGTTCATGACGCAGCTCATGCAGACCATGGCTGCAGAGGGTGGTCCAGCTGGAGGAGGACCAGCTGGCGGAGCAGGCCCAGTTGGGGCGGATGCTGGAGGGAGAAATGTGAAGGCGCTTCAGGAGTTCATGAAGCTGAAGCCGCCATCGTTCGATGGGGCAGGAGACCCCCAGGAGGCCAGTCATTGGTTGACTAAGGTCGAGGATTTGCTGCGTGTGATGGGCTCTGAGGAGGAGCAGTAGGTGGACTTCGCCACCTTTCTTTTCAAGGCCGAAGCCAAGGAGTGGTGGAGGTCAGTGATGGGCAGATTCCCGCAGCCTTGGACGTGGGAGCAGTTCACTGGGGAGTTCAATAAGCAGTTCTACCCTGATGTGTATAAGGACCAGCGTATCTTGGAGTATAACCGACTACGCCAGGGTCGGGATATGAGTGTGGAGGAGTACGTCAGGAAGTTCATCAGCCTGTCGAAGTTTGCACCTGAGCCTGACGAGCATAGGAAGGCCAGGAAGTTTGAGAGTGGCCTGAGGCCTGATATCCGTTCTGCCGTGACGCCACTGCGTCACAAGACCTTCAGGGACGTAGCTGATGTTGCCCTGTTGGTAGAGGCCAACTTGAGAGGTCGCCAGTCTGGAGGGAAGGACCAGAAGAGGAAGCAGAGGTCCGACGAGAGCGACAGGAGGGATCAGTCTGCTTCTCAGAAGAAGCAGTCTACTGGGGACCGAGCTGGAGACCGCTCTGGGGACCGTTCGCGAGATAGGGGTGGTTCGTCTTCGTCAGCTCCTGCTCCGAAGTGCTAGGTCTGTGGCAAGTTTCACAGAGGTCAGGACTGCTACAGGAAGTCTGGAGCCTGCTTCAAGTGTGGATCCATGGGTCATAGGATAGCTGACTGCCCTCAGGCCGAGAGGAGCAGAGGTAGCTCTGGAGGTAGAGCTGGTGAGTCTGCTTCAGGGTCTAGAGATCGAGACCGGGCTGAGCAGAAGAATCCCCAGGGCCAGGCCAGAGTGTACGCGATGGCTGGAGAGAGAGACCGATCGACTGACAGAGTTGTCACAGGTATTCTCCAGCTGTCTTCTCGTTCTGTTTTCTGCTTGTTTGACTCTGGAGCCACCCACTCTTTTATTTCTGCTGAGTTAGTGGGTGAGCTCGGTTTGCCTGTTGTGCCTCTGGGTGTGGAGTTGTGTGTGCATAGTCCATTAGTTAGGGACTCTTCTATGCTTCTGAATTCTGTTTGTAGAGATAGTCCTGTGTTAGTCAGAGATAGGACTCTGTTTGCTAACCTCATCCCTATGGAGATGACTAGTTTTGATGTGATTCTGGGCATGGATTGGCTTGCTGCGCACCATGCCCACATTGATTGTGCTGCTTCGAGAGTCACCTTTGAGGAGCCGGGTCAGCCCCGCCTAGTTGTAGCAGGGAATGGACTCCCGTGCTCGCCGCCAGTCATATCAGCTATGCAGGCGTTTCGTTTTCTGAGGAAAGGATGCCAGGGATATCTGTGCTACATCCCTGAGGTTCGCAAGGATGCGAGGTTGGAGGAGATTCCAGTGGTCAGAGACTTCCCAGATGTGTTCCAGGATGACATACCTGGGCTTCCTCCTGTTAGAGAGGTGAAGTTCTCAATCGAGCTCGCACCTGAGACTCAGCCGATTTCTAAGGCCCCATACCGCATGGTGCCTGCTGAGCTTAAGGAATTGAAGGTCCAGTTGCAGGAGCTGCTGGATAAGGGCTTCATCCGCCCTAGTGTGTCACCTTGGGGAGCGCCAGTGTTATTCGTTAAGAAGAAGGACGGTAGCATGCGTTTGTGCATTGACTATAGGGAGCTCAACAAGGTTACCATTAAGAATAGGTATCCTCTCCCGCGCATTGATGACTTGTTCGACCAGTTAGCAGGAGCTAAGGTGTTTTCGAAGATCGATCTGAGGTCCGGTTATCATCAGCTGAGGATTAAGGCAGACGATGTGCCTAAGTCCGCCTTCAGGACTTGTTATGGACATTACGAGTTCCTAGTGATGCCATTCGGTCTGACGAATGCGCCTTCAATGTTTATGGATATGATGAACCGGGTGTTCAAACCCTTTCTGGATCAGTTCGTCGTGGTGTTTATAGATGACATCTTGGTGTATTCCAAGAGTGCTGAGGAGCACGAGGAGCATCTGAGGACCGTTCTCCAGACTCTGAGGGAGAAGGAGCTGTATGCGAAGTTGAAGAAGTGTGAGTTCTGGCTGGATCAGGTGGTATTTTTGGGACATGTGGTCTCTAAGGATGGTATCTCCGTGGATCCGGAGAAGATTAGGGCTATTACTGAGTGGGCCAGGCCTACTAATGTTGGAGAGATACGTAGCTTCCTTGGACTAGCGAGCTACTATCATAAGTTTGTGGAGGGCTTCTCCAAGCTAGTGATCCCTTTGACTCGTCTGCTGCAGAAGGATGTGAAGTTTGAGTGGAGCGAGGCATGTGAGCTGTGTTTTCAGGAGCTGCAGAGGAGGTTGACATCTGCGCCGATTCTGACCCTTCCAGAGGGTAATGAGGGTCTGGAGGTTTTCTGTGATGCGTCCCATAAGGGACTTGGGTGTGGTGCTGATGCAGCATGGGAAGGTAGTAGCATATGGCTCTCGTCAGTTGAAGCCATATGAGAAGAACTATCCGACCCACGACCTGGAGTTAGCTGCAGTTGTGTTTGCCTTGAAGATTTGGAGGCACTATCTGTATGGGGCAGCGTGCAAGGTGTATACGGACCATAAGAGCCTCAAGTATCTGTTTACTCAGAAGGAGTTGAACTTGAGGCAGAGGAGGTGGCTGGAGTTACTGCATGATTATGACTTAGAGATCCTCTACCATCCTGGTAGGGCGAATGTGGTTGCTGATGCGCTCAGTAGGAGGGGTCCGTCTGGGACCGTTTGTGCTTTGTCTGGTGTGCAGAGGCCTGCTCTCGAGTTACAGCGTATGGGCATCTGGGTTGTTCGTCCAGAGAGGTCTGGGATGTTGGCAGCGTTGCAGATTCAACCTACCTTGATCGACCGGATCAAGGCCAGTCAGGAGCTCGATGTCAGTTTGTGTAAGATCAGAGAGAGTTTGTCTGTTGGTCAGGAGTCCGAGTTCAGAGTTTCAGTGGATGGTTGTCTGAGATTCAGAGACCGTGTTTGTGTGCCGGCAGACGACGCCTTGAGGCGGGAGATTATGCAGGAGGCTCATGGAGCTCCGTACTCGGTACACCCAGGAGGTGTGAAGATGTACCGGGACCTACGTGAGACATTCTGGTGGAGTAATATGAAGAAGGACATCTCCGACTTTGTATCCAAATGTAGGACCTGTCAGCAAGTCAAGGCAGAGCATCAGAGACCAGCTGGTTTGCTTCAGCCCCATCCCGTTCCGGAGTGGAAGTGGGAGAGCGTCGGTATGGACTTCGTCACGGGACTGCCTAAGACTCCGAGGGGTTTTTTGATGCGGTTTGGGTCATTGTGGACCGGCTCACGAAGAGCGCCCACTTCTTGCCTGTCAGGAAGACTTTCAGCTTGCATCGCTTGGCTCAGTTGTACATGGATGAGATTGTGCGTCTACATGGGGTTCCCGCTTCTATTGTGTCTGATCGAGATCCGAGGTTCGTGTCCAGATTCTGGCAGAGTTTGCATCAGGCTATGGGTATGAAGTTGTCTTTCAGCTCAGCATATCATCCTCAGTCAGATGGTCAGACAGAGAGGACGAATCAGGTCCTTGAGGACATGCTCAGAGCATGTGTGTATGTGTGTTGGACTTCGGGGGCAGCTGGGATCAGCACGTTGCATTAATTGAGTTCACTTATAATAACAGCTTCCAGACTAGCATCGGGATGGCTCCGTTTGAAGCCTTGTATGGTAGGAGATGCAGGTCACCCATCTGTTGGGACGATCTGAAGGAGAGAGCCGTGATTGGTCCAGACTTGGTGCAGGATGCAGTGGGCAAGATTCAGTCTATTAGAGAGCACTTGCTTGTGGCTCAGAGTCGTCAGAAGAGTTACGCCGATCAGAGGAGGTGACCTCTAGAGTTTGAGGTGGGCGATCATGTGTATCTGAAGGTGTCTCCAGTTCGAGGAGTCGTCCGGTTTGGGAAGAGAGGCAAGCTTAGCCCTCGTTTTGTGGGTCCTTTTGAGATCCTAGAGAGGATCGGACCGGTTGCCTATCGTCTGGCTTTGCCTCCATCTTTAGCAGCAGTGCACAGTGTTTTTCACGTGTCTATGCTGAGGAAGTATATTCCGGACCCATCTCATGTGATTGACTTCAGTCCGCTTCAGTTGAGGGAGGACTTCACGTTCGAGGCAGTTCCTTTGAGGATTTTAGCCCGGGATGTTCGTAAGCTCAGGAGTAAGACCATGCCCTTGGTGAAGGTGCAGTGGTCGGGTCAGTCAGAGGAAGAGGCGACCTGGGAGGTCGAAAGCGAAGTGCGTTCTAAGTTCCCCACCCTTTTCGAGCAGTAGGTATGTTTTAATTTCGAGGACGAAATTCTTTTAAGGGGGAGGTGATGTTATAACCCAAGATTTGGTTATAATTTATTTCATCACAATCTTATTTTAAGTTGGTTTATTTCAAATTCAGGACATGGAAGTCCTTGGGATTAAAGTCAGGGACGTGGAGGTCTTTCGTTATTTATTTTCTGGTAAGGGATTTATTTATTAATTAAGAGTTATTAAGCCCTCTCATCGTGATGTTAACCACGTTCAGTATCCATAACCCTTGATCAGTTTGTCAGACGTCTCGCTCTCCCTCTCCTCTTCAACGTTCTCCCTTCTTCCCAATCTGTCAAGAATCGACTGCTGCTGTGTTTGTTCGGGTTCTGAATCTCTGCTGTGATTCATCTCCTCTGTCGCATTTCGCAATCTGTTCAAGGTATGGTATTCAGCCCCTCTCAGTTCTTCAGTTGTGCAGAATTTTTGCATTCTAATCCGCTCTCTGCGATCTGATGATGAACCAGCAGTTCTTCTCAATTCCTCTGTCGAATTCGTCTACAGTGGGCGTGCTCTGCAGAATCTGTAGACAGATTCAGGTGAGGATTGTGTGCAGTCTCTGGATTGCAATTCCGGTTTCAGGGTTTGAGTTTCCGTTTTCTGAATTGTGAGTTTCTGCAATTGTGATTAATTCAGAGTTTGGGAATTGCGTTGCCTGACTGCGTTTGGATTAGTGTTGTGGGTTGGACTCTGCTGTTCAGATTGGAACTCCGTCTCTGCTAATTCGAGGTAGGTGGCTTATGGATTCGGCTGGTGTGTTCGGCCTTGGGGAGTTTCGTTCCGATTCTGCATTTGATTGCGTTCTGTCTTGGTATGGTGATTGCAACAGTCTGTTTGATGACGTTTTAATGCCACAAACCCCCAAGGTTGTTTTCTACAAACCTGTATTGTTTTGACAGTGTTTTGATGCTTCTGTTCTGTGTGAAAATCGCCTCTGTCCCTTGTGTATTTCGGCGTGTCCGAACGTCTGTCCGAGCTTTGACGTTCGGACATGCCCTTCTGCGCTTTTACTTTCTGAAGTTTTCACTGTGTCCGAACTTCTGTCCGAGCTTTGAAGTTCGGACACAGCCTTCTGCCCTCTCTGATTTTGGCTTCGACTTGTGTCCGAACATTGATGTCCGGACACAAGCTCGGACACTACACGTATTCGTTTTTGTAAAACGTCCGAACATCAGTCCGAACTTAGATGTTCGGACACCCCTGTCTCTGCTACTGTTTTAATGTTCGACCTGTGTCCGAACTTCCTAGTTCGGACACATGTTCGGACATCTGTCTGTTTTCGACTTCTGAGTCTCGACTTGTGTCCGAACATTGATGTCCGGACACAAGTTCGGACATGGTACTGTTTTGACCATAACTTGCTCGTTTGAGCTCTGTTTTGACTTCCGTTTGCCGCGTTGGATTCCCCTTCTGATTTCCAAGCCATCTATGTGCTTTTTGGTGTCTTTGGTGCACATATGCTTATCTGTATTTAAGCTTCTGTTTTGGGACCTAGTTATCTCTATGTCTGAGCCTTTGGATGGCTGGTTTCGCTGTCTCATAGCGCGCTATGTAGGATCCTTCTGTTCACGGGTGATGTTCCCCGTTCTGTTCACGGGTGTTTACACTTGTTCTGTTCACGAGTGAGGTTTCCTCGTTCTGTTCACGAGTGAGGTTTCCTCGTTCTGTCTGTATGCTGTGATCGCTAGTGTCCCACTCTGTTTTCTGCTTCTATCTGCTTCTGACTCTGTTTAGTCCTCTATCATATGGACTTCTGTTCTGTTTTCTGACATGCTTTTGGATTCATTTGACTCCTTCTGATTTGTTAACATTCTGTAAAATGTTTTGAGCATGCTGGTTGATGAAGTTTGTCATCTACTGGGCATAGTTGTGTGCTCATTCCCCTACTTTATCTAACATTGCAGATTGATCAGCGAGGGTCACTCTGCAGCTCTAGAGTTTAGTTCATTTTGTTATTTGTTTCGTTGAGACTTGTATTTGAATTTGAGCCTTTGGGCCTCTTTGTTAGCTTCCGCTTCTGATATTAGTTTGGTGGGTTCTGTTATACTTTTGGGATGTTGCGACATCATTTTGATTATACTTTATTTAAGTATTCTGCTTTGGGCCTTATTTGCGTTTGAGTATTAGAGCCTTACGTTATTAAGTAATAATATGCGGCGTGTAATACCCCTAACTCCTAGGCTAGTGTTTGGGGGTGTTACATCTAAGTTCGTATCAAAATGCAACAGTGCATATTTAAACAACTGTAACTAAACTACCCAGCGCGTCCCTCTCTTTGTCGACACCGGAAGCTGCATACCTGCAAAATGTTTGTTTGTGGTATGGAATCAGCCCCTGCTGAGTATGTTACTACCTGACTGTCATACTCCCTCGCCTCAGTTAATTGGTCGAGAGCATGTAATTCATTTTCATGCAAGTAGTTTAATATAAAAACTGTAAAGCAACAACCTATATTGCAATAAACTCAAATAGCAAACAAGCCCCTGGCTTCACACATCGCATCGTAGTAAACCACTGAAAGCGTTAAAACGCTTATATGAGTACAAAGACTCCATTCCAACAAACACTTAATAGTTCATAATTGAGTACGACGACTCACTCGACCAAACAACCACAATAATCCACACATGAGTACAGCGACTCGACTCAACCAGTTCACAATTCAGACAGAAGTACAATGACTCAATCAACCATTTTACAACACACAATAAGAGCACAATGACTCGTTTCAACAAATCCACCTACATACAACACATAACCACAAAGCATAACCACTGAGCAACAAGGCGAAACAACGAGAATTATAAACAAGTATAATATCCCGTCTTTGGCATACAAGCCCAAATAATGTTCGCCTAATGTACGAACTAATATAGTCGTTCGTAATTGTTCAGTCATGCCTAATGACAACGTCTCGTTAGAACGACACGTCTCTAAGTTACCCATCTCCTATGGCGGGTCACCATGGCAGTAGCCACTCCAGCGGTAGAGTCTCCGACGGACGAACCATCTGTAGTCCGTTGGAAATTTATCCAGATACTTACGGATGCCCACACGACATCCTAGTATCGTTAGTTGGTCACAATATACAGTAAGAGCCACAACCTCTTGATTAACTTATCTATACCATCGCATCGTCTTATTATTTTTCCTAACACAGCAGACTAAGGTCGTTAGTCCAATCCTGAGTATGTCGACTCGGGATCCAGTGTTAGATACGAGAGCGGCGTTAAAGAGGCCAATGCTCCGTATATAAGTCTCGGATAATATATATATATATCTCTATTATCCTAATGCTACAACGTTTTACTTACGTTCCTTATATTACATATATAAGATAGTATCATTGCCGCTAGTTCGTTTTATAATATGTTCATATATACGAACGGTACTGTTATCGTTCAACAGTAATAATAATAAAGCAACATTAATACACAACTCAAGCATATTAATTCACACAAGTAGACATTCAATCTTAACACAGATTTTCACACAATGTCTGAACTGAGGAAACCCTCAGAGACAATCAAGCCACATAAATAGCATACCGTGTGCCGGGATTATAAGACCGTGGAGTATGAATCAGCTAAAATCTCTGGCGATCCTCGAGATGCCTCTAACATTCTATTAATATGCATCACACTATGCATCAGCATCTCATACCAACAATACACTACGACACCCCGTACCGTTACTAATCCCTCCCGGTTTATTCCCCGTCATTAACTAACGACGTTTGTCGGGTTTTCGGTTTAACTCGGGATTTGGAAAAACGTTATATTACATGCGTAGTCGCGTCTCGTATATTTAATATACTTAAAGTTTGAACTTGGTTATCGCATGTAATTCAATATACCCTTGTATATTATATAGTTTGTTTCTATATTTGTATGTATAATTCTTAATCATATATTATACATTTCACCTTAGTATTTATTTTCCTAAGGTTTGTTTTTCCAAGTTTAATGTAGTATAATTCATATGTAAGAATACTTTGAATTATATAAATCCTTATTATTCCATGTATACTCTTTACATTAGAATTTCCATTGTAATTCTTTTCTCTTTATCTTATATCATTTAAATTATGGTAATTTATGGTTATTGAACCATATTATATTTTTTCACACCATAACATATATTTTTTTATATATATGTATTACGGGACCATTTATTACATGGTAAACCTTTATAATATATTCATTCTCTTTTAATGAATATTTCTTATATTATAAATGTTATAACTTTTATAACATTGAAAGCCATATTATAAATTTTTGTTCTAAAATTCTCATTATTTCCGAACAGCACCCTTGTCCTCTTAATTATTTACAAAACCCACCACATAATTTATATAATGTTATATTATAGTTATATAACATATATTATGACATTTATGTCATTAAAACAATTATAACCTATAGTTATAAATTGTTATAAAATACCAAACAGCCTATAGCATTCTCGGTTTTATTATAATTCCACCATACTTCCATAATTTACAAATCAACTCCAAATTATATTCCATTGTCACACTTATAATATATACCTTATATTATAATCCTTAAACCTTAATATAATTATAACCTATGGTTATAAAGTGTTATAATTGCCGAACAGACCCTAGGCCTGTTTCAAATTAATTTCCAACCCTTCAACTTTCCATATTCACTAAATAACCCCATTTTATAACATATAGTTTCTAATGTCATTAAAACTATATATTATACATATATCTTAATGAAACCTTATATATAACTCCAAAAATTACCAAACTATACCAAAACGTTATAAACATCATTCCTAACCTTATACTTTCAATATTTACGGTTTCTACCACAAATGTTACCCATATGTAACAATGATATAAAATATCATATATTATACGTATATAATCCATATTAACTCCAAATTTAACAAACCAAATAAATTCCTAAAAATTCCTAATATCCATAGGTGTATAAAATACCATTTTATACCCAAACTTTCGGTAATCACCTATATACCCATATGTTATGTAATTTTTACATTTTAATACATAACTTAGTATAATTTGATAATTAAATTAATAAATCATCAAATCTGGTCAAAGTCTTTTGCTTTGTCAATGTTTGACTTCCAAACATCATTTTGACCCCATTTTCTCGGTAATTACATAGATTACCCCAAACTTTTCAATATTTGCAATTTCACCCCAAAACTTTATAAAATCTTATAATTTTTATTTAAATACATTTTAAATCCCAAATTTCGGCTATATTCACCTACAACCCTCCAATGTTTGATTAATTACGGCTTTGACCCCTTACTTAATAGTAAGTGCATAAAATAAATTAATTAAGCTTTTAAACTTAAATAAAATGTCCTAATGACATGGCCTTATTACAACTTTGCTTTATAAAATAAAATTACACATAAATAGCTCAAAATTTAATACAAGCTCTCGACCTTGCTGTAGCTTAATTATTTTTCCACATAATGTCATAATTTGACCATTATGTTAATTAAATCACTTAAATGACTAGCTTAATTTATCTTAGTCATTTTTTCCATACTTAGGTTAAAATCACCCATATAAATACCTCCACTCTCGACACATAATTTATATATGCTAAGAAATCATAAAATCATAAGTTTAAGGTGTTTATACCTTGATTTATGTACTTAAAGCCCTTATACCCATTCGGCAGCTTGGAGGAAAAATCACCACAGCACTCACACATGTTTAATACACCAAAATAAGATATGGTTACACTCCAAGCATGAGCTTAACCATAAAGAACAATTAATGTAAGATTTAAGGCAAAAATCACCTTAAAAATGCTAGGTAATCTCCAACGGGTTTTGGCCTGAATTAAACACACCACATGGTGTTAAATTCACCATATAAACATAGGGAATAGCTAGACAACAACAAGCTGCTATGGTAATAGGTTTTACCTTGGCAAAATGCCTTAAAGAATGATATTTCCTTTGATTTTCGGCCACCCTTGCTCCAAATGGTTAACTGAAATACCCACGAATTTTCATGTTAAGAATAATATAATTCTTTTTGAGAATGAATAAGTCCGAAGTTAGTATTATAGTGGCCCAGGGAAGTTAAGCGATACTCTTATATTAAATTCTTTCCTCTTCCTAAAATGTTACCATTATCCGCAATATCCTTGCCCTTACTATCGTATTCCTATTATTAATATTATTATCATTTAAATCTACTTCATCCTTCTTATATTTACAACACAACAACGTTATTTAAGTTCCAGAATACAATCCTAGAATTTCTTTTTCAAATTGATTTATCTTAAATTCCTAGAGTTCGAATTCAATCTTACTTTCTCTTAGTAAATTAGCATTAACTCTAAGAGTTCAAATCCCATTTGACCTCTCCAAAATTAGTAAGATACTAACCCTTTATTATTCTCTTAATATTATATTACTAATATTCTAGATCCTTCTTTAACGTAATTATTTTCCTCTTGCTAGAATTATTGTTTTACTCTATCCTTATTTATTTCAATCTCTTCCCTATATTAATTAAATGTTTATTAATGATTTTCCTAGATATTCTACTTTCATCCTTATTTTGTTACAACGGTTTAACCACTTCCTCCAATTATTTTGAATTGTAGATTTATTAAATTATTTATTTCTAAGTTGATATTGTTAACAACCTCGATCATTCTACTGGCTTTTCTTAATGTTAGTGATTTTTTTTATATCTTTCGAATATCTATAATACTAGTTACTAGAACCCTTCTTAAAATTATTTAATAACTTTCTTTTCTTTGAAATGGATTATTATTTACTAATTGAATAACATCTCTCTTTGTTTAGTAAATTACTTCTATTTAAAACATCGACTTTCTTCACTTCTCTTCATCCTCAACGTATTGCCATTACGCTCGCCCAAACTCTCAAAATTCACGCAACTTTTCTACGCTCTTATTTCCACTAAAATATTCTCGATTCTTCACCTTTGAACCCTTGCAAATTCACATTCTTTATCCTGCTGCTGTCAAATCGCCTTCCCAGTGCCAGTTAGGAATATGTTGGGTAAAGTATTCTACCTAGATAGTCTAGTAAGTTATTCAGTTGTGTTTGGTAGATTCTAATTGTTGATTATATGTTTAGACTCCGATTTCGTTGACGGGTGTTACCAGTAGTCCTGTAGAGTTGATCTCTTGAAGTTTTTTGTCTAATCAGGTAAATCTCTATGCTCAAGTTGATTTGGCTTTGTGTATTGCGAATGAGGAAAATTGCTTTTGTGACTCAAATGTGTTTTCTACTGGAAAAAGGATTTATCACCGGATTGAGATTTATCAATTGGGATCAATTCCCGTACTTTGAGATTTATGGATTGGAATAATTATGGTGGTGATTTGAGCAAGGTTTTTGGGAGTCTTTCACAGGAATTGTTATCGTTTGGGAGCCCATAGGTGATCCCCATTATTATTATTTGCGCTGCACACAATGTTGCAGTTAAGCCCTCTTATCTACTCTATGTTACTGCTGTTTCATAGGGGGTGTGCACACTTAAGGACTTAGGGTGAGGTGGTTGTTTGTCGGTCCCATAGGTGAATGTCCTGGAATTAATGTTTGGGGTCCCATAGGTGACCCCGTGTTTGGAAATGTGGTTATCTCCTGTTGAAAGCTCCCTACTATGGTTTTGTTGTTTATGGTGATTTCTGGAGAACTATTCAAATGCTCGATAAACTATTCCCATCTGATTGACAAATGACAAAATGAATTTTAAAATGTATTTTACAGATTAAGGTAGAGTTTACTCAGTTTATCTGATTTGTGCGATCCCTTCGTGTTTTTGTCTATTGTATTCTGATCGCAGGTGATGGTTGCTGAAGTTTGGGGATTGGGAATGCGCTACCACATAGTTCTAGAGTTGATTAATTGTCATTGAGATACAGTATTTAAATGGCGATGTTTTGAATATTTATTTCTGTTGAATTGTTTAAGGTTTAGCCTGAGCACTCATGGGATTGAGTGTGGCGGTAGCACTCTGGATTTGAGAATATTTTTCCGCTGTGTTTTTATGGTAAACATTCATTACATATGCTTATAAAACATTCACTTCCCATTGGCATTAATATTACCACATTTTGTACCCTTCTAATCCTGTTTTCGTTTTGATTTTTTTATAAATTTGGACCTGTCCGAACGTCCGTCCGGACATCCATGTTCGGACAGGCCCCGAGAGTATTTTGTTTTTCACAGTATTAGTGTGTCCGAACATCTGTCCGAACTTACATGTTCGGACAGCATGCGAGGACGGGTCTGAACTGTAAGTCTCGGCACATGTCTGAACTTACATGTTCGGACAGACCTTGTTACTTAGTTTTAAGACTCGTTTGACATCCGTTTTAGTCCCCGTCTGCGGTGTTGGTTTTGTATCGTTTTCTACTTTATAATGAGGCAAAATCCAGGGTGTTACATTAACCAACTGAATAAACATGTAAATATGAAGATTATGAGTGAGTAAACTCATAGAAATCAGAAGAAGCAAACCGGATGGAGAATAGAAATGCTTAAGGTATGTTTTTACCTTATAATGTCAATTTTGGAAACCTTGGTCCCAAAACTTGCTTCAGCCGATAATGGACATTTTTCAAGGTTTAAAATTCTGATAATGAGCCATGGAAAGTGATAGATCATGAGCTCCAAGTGTAGGTAATGAAGAGATGAAGAAAAAGAGCTAAAATAAGCCTTAAATCATTACCTTAGGTGCAAATGGGATTGATTTGCCTTGAACACTCAAGAACACAGCTTGAGAGGATTTGGAACTGCCTATGTCTCGGCTGGAATGGGACAAGAGGAAAGAGAAAGAAAGAAAATGAGTTTTAATGAAAGAAAAGTAAGAAATGGAATAGTAAATGGTGATTCACCAAATTAGCTAGATATTTTGTATTAAAGTGAGATGTGCTGTCCTCCTTGCTCCATGCTTCCTACCTCATATGGGTAAGAATGAGTCATTACTTGACCATTGACTATACTTAGTCAATTTTGCTTAAAAATGCACTATTTGGATTACTATTCACAAATGAGTGCCATATTTCTGATTTTTGAAATATTGGATTTAGACCTTCTAATGTGGTACATTATAGTACATTAGTATAACAAGGTCTAATCCAATGCCTAACACCACTCAAAACCCACTCAGAAAGTCAATTTTCTCAAAAACGTGCTTTAAGGAATTTTAAAGCACATTTTGGGTTAGAACATGTTTTAGAGCTTGTTTCCTTTGAGAATGGTTTATAATGTTCATTAATTCATTATAATACTTAGGAATCCACTTTGGATCCTATTTGAGGTCATACAATCTCTATGGTGTCTTAAAGCACATTTTTGGCTTTACCGATCTTAAGGCATGTTTTGCCTTGTTGAGATCTTTACATTGTTCCCCAATGGTATTTAGATGTTTATTAACCATCTTAGATCATTAATAGATAATTTAATAATGTTTTTAAGGTTAGGGGTATTTCACCAAAGGTCCTCATTGACACAGGAGCAGACGTCAGCATCTGTCCTCTGAAAGTGGCAGAGGGTATGGGTTATGACAAGTTTGAGTCTTGTCAAATAGTGCTACGAGGGTATGACGACAACCCAAGACATGTCTTCGGCCTACTGGATCTTCCACTCAAGTTTGGGATGGTTACTCATCCAGTGAAGTTCTTGGTTCTGCAAATTCCTCATTCTTTCAATCTGATTCTGGGACGGGATTTCCTTCAAGACTTGAAGGTCGTCCCTTCTATGGTGCATCAATGTTTGAAGTTCAAAAGAGACGGGAAGGTTCATGTCGTTAGGGGTGAACCACATCAGAAGGAGTTGCCTGTTTGCATGGTTGAAGAGGAGGGTGCATCCCATCTAAACAGGTTTAGCGTTGTACCAGAGCAATCTGACCCAACTTCTCTTCAGAAACTTAAAGTTGGGCCAGGGAAGGTTATCATGGAGAAGTACGGTTATCAAGAGGGTAAGGGCCTTGGCAAGGAACTTTGAGGAATCCCAAACGCCCTGTCTCCGGCAACGAATCCTGGTCGTCAAGGACTCGGTACGTTAATGGACTCATCTTTCATTTTAGCAATTGAACTATAGTCTTTGCTCATATGCTCATGTTCTCCATGTTTACAGGATACGGTAAGGGTGGCAGAGGAGGAAGCGATGCCCGATTGGATGTTCCTTGAAGAATAGGTCATGGGCTAGGGGTAGTTAGCCATTTACTTCCCGCTTTGGGGTCATTATGAGCCATTGTTATTTTCCTTTGGTTGTTTTACATAGTTTCTTTCTTACCATAGTTAGTTTAGCTGTTCTTTTCCATTTGGTTGGTACTCAATGTCATTGTTACTTCTTTTGGTTATCAATAAAATTTCTTCTTTGTTCATTTTTCTAATGTTTATACATTCGTTCATGTGCTAAAAAAAGAAAAGGAAGAAAAGGAAAAGGGAAAAACTCTCTCTCTCTCATAAAGCATGTCTGCAAACATACAAAAGGAAAAACCTTTGTTTTTCGCGAAACCTCTTGTACAAAATAACTTTCCCATCCAAGCATTCACCACCTCCATTACAGTCACCACACAGCATCCCATCATTTCCACCACTTCACCAAAGCTTAAACCAAGACTGTTGCCGCCGAAAGAACAAAAAAATCATTCAGCAATCACCCCATCACCACTCACCACCATCGTTTACTATCACACATGCAATCACCCCCCATAAATAACTTGGGCATTCTAAGGTTTGTTAAGTAAACCCCACAACAATACTGGGGGCAATCCGAGTTAAGGAACGATAACGTTTGTGCAAGCAAGTCTCTGAGTGTATACTTCGCGAGAGTGTCTCGAGTGGTAAAACCAAGAGCGAAGGAGCGTGTCATTTTTACACGACTCCAGGGAGGTCACATTCAAAGGTAAGGCAAACGGCATGACTCCGACCGAAGGAGACAATTTGTAAATTTACGCTTAAATCTATGAAAAGTAACAAAGAACGGATACACAACTATCAGGAATGACGAAGCACCTAGGTACAACACCACACAACCAAAAGCTTGTGAACCCTGACATTACACCCTAGGCACCCTCGCTAAGCTTTTTGTATACGTCCTCTTTTACAACACTACAAGCCCCACAAAATAAGCCAACCAGTGATGAATAACCAACCCGGTGACCAAAGGAAGCAAGGTGCCCGACTTCTGAACAGCAACTTCACAAGTCCAAAGAGGCAAAACTGCTACCAGCATGACGAAGCGATCCGTAAATGGCCCCAAAGTGGCACAGGGTCCAAATGAGCTAACATCAAAAACAGCTCTCAAAGTTCAAAACCGGGAAACACAAGAACCCCGAAGGAAAAAAGATCCAAAGAAAGGCAAACCTGAAGAGCCTCGAAGCAATCCAAAATCAGGAAAAGAGGGAAGGTACAACTCAAAAGTCCCAAGTTCCAAGCTCATAAGCAAAGTCATCACGAAGTAGCCAAACGACTTCAAGACAAAGAAAGAAAGCCCGGGAGAAGGTGCATGTAACACCCCCAAACACTGGCCTAGGAGTTAGGGGTATTACACGCCGCGTATTATTACTTAATAACGCAAGGCTCTAATATTCAAACGCAAATAAGCAAATAAGGCCCAAAACAGAATACTTAAATAAAGTATAATCAAAATGATGTCGCAACATCCCAAAAGGATAACAGAACCCACCAAACTAATATCAGAAGCGGAAGCTAACAAAGAGGCCCAAAGGCTCAAATTCAAATACAAGTCTCAACGAAACAAATAACAAAATGAACTAAACTCCAGAGCTGCAGAGTGACCCTCGCTGATCAATCTGCAATGTTAGATAAAGTAGGGGAATGAGCACACAACTATGCCCAGTAGATGACAAACTTCATCAACCAGCATGCTCAAAACATTTTACAGAATGTTAACAAATCAGAAGGAGTCAAAGGAATCCAAAAGCATGTCAGAAAACAGAACAGAAGTCCATATGATAGAGGACTAAACAGAGTCAGAAGCAGATAGAAGCAGAAAACAGAGTGGGACACTAGCGATCACAGCATACAGACAGAACGAGCAACCAGCTCGTGAACAGAACGAGGAAACCTCACTCGTGAACAGAACAGGTGTAAACACCCGTGAGCAGAACGGGGAACATCACCCGTGAACAGAAGGATCCTACATAGCGCGCTACGAGACAGTGAAACCAGCCATCCAAAGGCTCAGACACAGAGATAACTAGGTCCCAAAACAGAAGCTTAAATACAGATAAGCATATGTGCACCAAAGGCACCAGAAAGCACATAAATGGCTTGGAAATCAGAAGGGGAATCCAACCCCGCAAACGGAAGTCGAAATAGAGCTCAAACGAGCAAGCTATGGTCAAAACAGTACCATTTCCGAACTTGTGTCCGGACATCAATGTTCGGACACAAGTCGAGACTCAGAAGTCGAAAACAGACAGATGTCCGAACATGTGTCCGAATTACGAAGTTCGGACACAAGTCGAACTTCAAAACAGTAGAAGAGACAGAGGTGTCCGAACATCAAAGGTCGGACAGATGTTCGGACGTTCTTCGGAAATCAGACACGCGCAAAGTCCGAACTTGTGTCCGGACATCAATGTTCGGACACAAGTCGAAGCCAAAATCAGAGAATGCAGAAGGCTGTGTCCGAACTTCAAAGCTCGGACGGAAGTTCGGACACAGTGAAAACTTCAGAGAATTAAAGCGCAGAGGGGCATGTCCGAACTTCAACGGTCGGACAGAAGTTCGGACACGCCAAAAAACACAGAGAACAGAGGCGATTTTTACACAATCAGAGGCATTAAAACAATGTCAAAACATCATACAATTATAGTAAACAACCTTGGGGTTTGTGGCATTAAAACGTCATCAAACAGACAGTTGCAATCACCATACCAAGACAGAATGCAATCAAATGCAGAATCAGAACGAAACTCCCCAAGGCCGAACACACAAGCTGAATCCATAAGCCACCTACCTCGAATTAGCAGAGACGGAGTTCCAATCTGAACAGCAGAGTCCAAACCACAGCACTAATCCAAACGCAGTCAGGCAACGCAATTCCAAACTCTGAATTCGACAGCAATCAAAGAACAGACCGAAGAACAAACCGTAATCAGAACTCACTCTCAAATCAGAAATTGTCAACGCAGACGAACCCACAATTCATACCTGAATTCGACCACGAACGCAGAGAAGACCAACAGCAGAGGAAATCGACGGGGAAACGGAACACAATCGGCTTCCTAATCAGATTGTAGAGGAAGGATTCAGACAAGGAGAACATTCCAATTTCAGAATCGAAGAATGAACAACGTTGATTACCTTAACCCAACCCGAACCTTGCAGTAGAGCAGAATCTACAGTAGAACTCGAAGGTGCACCACAATCAGCCAACTCGAAGGGATTGAACAGAACAGAATTTTGAGAGAGAGAAGAGAGAAAGGTTTGAGGGTTTCCAACTGAGCGAGAAGAGGAGCGCAAATGAGATCGTGAGAACGTGATTAGAAGTGAGAGTAATTAAGAAGGAAAGAATTAAAATAATAAGAGGTTATTCTCACCAGAATTTAAATGGAAAGGAAGAAAGACCCTTCTACCCATGTCTTTAATCAGAAGGACGTCCATGTCCTAAATCCAAATTACAATAGTGTAAGGCCACTTGTGACGAAATAAAATATAACCAAATCTTGGGTTATAACATCACCTCCCCCTTAAAAGAATTTCACCCTCGAAATTAAAACATACCTACTGCTCGAAAAGGGCGGGAAATTTGGAGCACACTTCGCTTTCGACCTCCCAGGTCGCCTCCTCCTCTGACTGACCCGACCACTGCACCTTCACCAAGGGCATGGTCTTACTCCTGAGCTTACGAACATCCCGGGCTAAAATCCTCGAAGGAACTGCCTCGAACGTGAAGTCCTCCCTCAACTGAAGCGGACTGAAGTCAATCACATGAGATGGGTCCGGAATATACTTCCTCAGCATAGACACATGGAACACACAGTGAACACCAGCCAACGACGGTGGCAAAGCTAGACAGTAGGCAACCGGTCTGATCCTCTCCAGGATCTCAAAAGGACCCACAAAGCGAGGGCTAAGCTTGCCTCTCTTCCCAAACCGGACAACTCCTCGAACTGGAGAAACCTTCAGATACACATGGTCGCCCACCTCAAACTCTAGAGGTCGCCTCCTCTGATCGGCGTAGCTCTTCTGACGACTCTGAGCCACAAGCAAGCGCTCTCTGATAGACTGAATCTTGCCCACAGCATCCTGAACCAAGTCTGGACCAATCACGGCTCTCTCCTTCAGGTCGTCCCAACAGATGGGTGACCTGCATCTCCTACCATACAAGGCCTCAAACGGAGCCATCCCGATGCTAGTCTGGAAGCTGTTATTATAAGCGAACTCAATTAATGCAACGTGCTGATCGCAGCTGCCCCCGAAGTCCAACACACATGCTCTGAGCATGTCCTCAAGGACCTGATTCGTCCTCTCTGTCTGACCATCTGACTGAGGATGATATGCTGAGCTGAAAGACAACTTCGTACCCATAGCCTGATGCAAACTCTGCCAGAATCTGGACACGAACCTCGGATCTCGATCAGACACAATAGAAGCCGGAACCCCGTGCAGACGCACTACCTGGTTGGGCAAGAATCCAAACCAATTTTGCCACTACCATCAATTGCCTAGCCATAACACCGATCATTGTAGGGCCCTACAACATAAGATCCAAGACCTGATTGACCAGGGACTTCAATTCTCAGAACGTGGGAATATTTTTGGAAATCCCATGCCGGAACACCATTAGGAACCATTGTTGTTTTTCTTTTCCTTGCAGTTGTTCAGCGTAGTTTCTTTTTCCTGTTTTTAGTTTAGTTATTCTTTTCTTTTAGATAGTACTCAATGTCATGTTTTGATCCCATTAATTGTTAATAAGATAAGTATTCATTTTCTTTCTTTGTTCATGCTCTTTTGTGCTAAGTTCAAATTAGTGATTGAACATTCATTTGACAAAGAGGGAAAATGGAAAAGAAGAAGAAGTACCGCCTCATAAAACATGCCCACAAAAAAAAGAGGGGCAAATGAACCCCTTGCTCTCACAGGTTCTCTTGTACAAAAGCACCGGCCCATGTACATTCATCATCCTCATCACATGCATCCCACATACCTCACCACTTTTCCACCAGGACCTAAAGGCAAGAGAAACTCCAGAAAAAGACATGTCGGTCAGTCACCACATCACCCATCATTCCTTCACAAGATTATCTCATCACCACTCACCATCATCATTCATCATACAACCACCTTCCACAAATAACCTGGGTATTCAAAAGGCTTGTCAAAAGACCCCAAAACAAAACTGGGGGCAATCTGAGTTAAGTAATGATAATGTTTATTTCTTTTGTTTAAACGTGCAAATAAGTCTCTGAGTATACACTTCGTGAGAGTGCCTTAAGCGGTAAAACCAAGAGTGAAAGATCGTGTCATTTTTACACGACTCTTGAGAGATAACATTCAAAAGCAAGGTAAATGGCATAACTTCGACCGAAGGAGACATCTTGTAAATTTACGCTTAAACCTATGAAAAGTAACAAAGAACGGATACACAACTATTAGGGATGACGAAGCACCTAGGTACAGCACCACACAGCCAAAGCTTGTGAACCCTGACATTACACCCTAGGCACCCCCACTAAGCTTTTTGTATATGTCCTCTTTTATAACATTACAAACTCCACAAAAGAAGCCAGCCAATGATGAATAATCGACAAGCAAGGAGCCCGACTTCCGAACAACAACTTCATAAGTCCAAAGAAGCAAAACTGCTACCAGCATGGCGAAATGATCCGCAAATGGTCCCAAAGTGACATAGGATCCAAATAAGCTCACATCCAAAAACAGCTTTCAAACCGGGAAACACAAGAACCCCGAGATAAAAGAGATTCAAAGAAAGGAAAATCTGAAAAGCCTCAAAGAAATCCAAAATCGAAAGAAAGAGAGAAGGTGCAAGGAACAACCCAAAAGTCCCAAGTTCCAAGCTCACAAGCGAAGTCATCACGAAGTTGCCCAATGACTTCAAGACAAAGAAGGCAAGTCGAGAGAAGGTGCAAGTTGCAGCTTTGGTCACCCTTATAGCTCCACATAACCCAAATATTCCTCCATGGTCATGTTGTCATTCATCACACCCCATAGCTACATTATAAACTCAAAAGACTTCCGACTTAGTAGTTGTGTATCCAATCACGTGAAAGTAAGAGTTTGAACGCGTAAATCTAACAAATGTCAAATTCAATGGTTGAGATGTTTTGATGAAAAGGAGAGCACGAGTGCAAGCATTAAACACTTTGAGTGTGGGATATAAAGCACCACATCAAGATAAACCCTGACCTTGTGAGAGTGAGACTTGTTTCTGCGTAATAAATCAAAGAAAATACTGGGGGAACGATCGATTGCCATAAAATCCTAAAATCCTACCTTCACATTCAAACATCCACAGGCCCGTCTTGAGCCCTACCATCTCTAGGTTTGACATAAGCCCTAATCCTTCTACATTCATTTAGACCCATCATACACTTAACTCACTTTCACTTAGAACTACCTTTAGGCTCGTCATAAGACCTAGTTCCAACCTTTAGGCTCGTCATAAGACCTAGTTCCGACCTTTAGGCTATTCATAAGACCTAGATCCAACCTTTAGGCCCGTCGTAAGACCTAGATCCAACCTTTAGGCTCATCATAAGACCTAGTTCCGACCTTTAGGCTCATCAAGACCTAGATCCTACCTTTAGGCTCGTCATAAGACCTAGATCCTACCTTTAGGCTCGTCATAAGACCTAGATCCTGCCTTTAGGCTCGTCATAAGACCTAAATTCCAACCTTTAGGCTCGTCATAAGACCTAGATCCTACCCCTAGGCTCGTCATAAGACCTAGATCCCTCCTTTAGGCTCGTCATAAGACCTAGTTCCAATCTTTAGGCTCGTCATAAGACCTAGTTCCAACCTTTAGGCTTGTCATAAGACCTAATTCCAACCTTTAGGCTTGTCATAAGACCTAGAATCATCCCTTTAGGCTCGCAGTAAGACCTAGCATCACTCTTCAATCTACCTGCTTCCATCAAACACTTTGCATTCATTTCATTCATATAGGCGCATCATAAGACCTATTTGCATTATCCAGGCACGACACAAGAAGTCACAAGACCTGGCGACAGAAATGTTGGCGAGGTGATGGCAATAAATCCTCCTGTGTGATGTCAACTTATTTCGGGATCAATGAATGGTAGGCGAAGGCAATAAGTACCCAGGGTATTTACCAGGAGTTATCCCTGCACACGGGCTTGGGGGGCGATGGCAATAAGTCCACACTGGGTCCAGCTAGGAGCATTGGCACAGGTTTTTGGTCCCCAGAAGCATCCGAGATTCATCAGCATCATCAATATCATCAACATCATCGGCATCATCAGCACTATCAGCATTATTAGCATTTCAACATTCTTGCATTTGCATACCACCCAGTTTTCATATTTTAGGTTGTCAACGCCTTAGAATCACTTGACATTATTTCATTTTTACTTTTTAGGTTGTCAACGCCTTAGAATCGCTTGACATTATTTCATTTACTTTTTAGGTTGTCAACGCCTTAGAATCGTTTGACATTACTTCATTTCACTTTACTTATAGGTAGTCAGCGCCTTAGAATGGCTCGACACGACTTGTTAGTTTTCAACGGCATGTAGGGTCTGTTCACGATCTGAAATTTTGGGACATCACTCAAGCATCAACCAGACTTTTCATATTCATTACAAAGTCTAGTTGACGGGGGGCAATCTGTTATACCCAAAATTTTAACCCCCCGGAGGAGAGTCTTTGAGGTATTGGTGTAAAAAGGTTAGTTTGGTCAAACAGCAAGGATTCCCGATTCGATCGGCACATTCCGGGGCATCAGGGGCGGCTTAGTCATCTTCAGGGGTATTTTCGTGATTTTTCAAGGCTCCTAAGCCCCCTACGAGCTTTCTCTCTCCTCCGAAAGTGGCTCAAATCAACTTCGAATGTTTTGAAATTTTAACCAATGATAGAGGATGACATTTTAAGCATAATGGCATTGGAATTTTGATTTTTCAAATTTCCAATAATTTTCAAGCAATTTCTGATTGAATCTGACGAGAAATTGAATTTAAAAATATTCCAATATCCAAAAAATTTGATTCCACCTTGGAAAAATCAGAAATATCATCCTTGACACTTGGCTAAAATTTCACAGCAAAATTTCTTTGGGAAGTCAATTAATTAAAATCCCAAAGAATCTCGTTTTCACTAGATTTTGTTTATCTTTAAGGATGTCTATATAAAGGGATAAGTCTTTTGATCAAATCAGAATCCCACAAGCTCTCAGAACCCTAGGCAGTCAAAACTCTCCTTCATAGCCAACCTCTCATGTTTTTGCACTCCCAAGCACCAAAACAATACCGAAATCTCACTAAAATCAACACCAAAACACATTCTTCAATTCCCATCACATCCACAATCATCAAATCACCCTCAAACCACCATCAAACTACCACCAAAATGTGAAGAACATCATCAATTCTCAAAGGTCAGAAGCTCGGCCCTAACTCAATTCGAAATCGGCTTCAACGGAGCACCGAAAGATTCCCGACGCGAAGAGACTCATTAATACCGAAGGTAAAACAGGTTAGGACCTTATTCTTTTGATTCTCCACGACTTCATTAGTCTTCTGTCCAATTTTGAGCGCAAACTAACCATTTATAGCTTCTGAATTGCTAATTGTTTTGGCTTCTGCCCAATTACTTGTTTGTTAAGTTTCGCATTGAATTTGACTTCAAACTGAGATCTTTCAATTACTAACATCTTGTACACTTTTCAGGCTGCACGTGCATAAATTTTGAGTCGAAAACACCATCGGTAACCACCAGAAAACCCCTGTCCGTGGGTGGTCCGTGACCTCGGACCTATGGTCCGGGACCACGGACGGGTTGTCTGTGGCCAAGGACACCCACGGACGGCGGCGGGAATTTTAAATTTTCAAAATTTAGGTTTTTCTAAATAATGTCCGAGCCCACGGAAAGCCTGTCCGTGGCCTCGGACTTTTCAAAATTTCGTTTTCTCTTAAATTTGACTATTCTGTATAACTAAATTAACTAGGGTCCGTGGTCTCGGACATTGGGTCCGTGGCTATGAACATTAGTAAAATTTGACCTAATTCTGCCTCCAAAACCTTAGTTTAGGTAATTTTACTTTTCACTTTAATTTTCTGTCAAAAACATCAAAAAATCCAAAAAAAATCAGAAGTTTGCGCACTTAGGTTAAAACGACTCGAAATAAGCCATCATTAAACTAAGTAGAGGAAAAATGACTTCTAGGGGTAATGAAAGTAATTGAACCCTAATTAAGTCGAATATCAAGCCCCCGAACCCGAACTCTCCTTTCCTAATTTGATCTAGGTTAAAATTAGGTGGCGACTCATAATAGGTTCCAGTGAGCTAGCTTAGATTTTAATAATTATAGTTATATGACTTAGTTATTAAACTTAGGTTATAAGTGGACCTATAACTGTACGGTATGAAACGTATTATCAGCAAGTGTACTGGTCTATCGTAGCAAGTTTTCCTAGTAGTACTCTCTAGGTTATCGAACCAAAGGAGGCTGTGTCTAGTTTGAGTCTTTAATCTACTAACTAATAAACTATAGAAAAATAACGATAATAAAATTGGGGGTTTGAATGCAGAAATGAAAATAACTAAATAAACAAAAAAAAAGATTATCTTCTAAATAACTCTAAAAGGGCGAATCCTGGTTTACTACTTCTCCCTAGTTATCAATTCCCCTCCTGAGTGTTTTCTAAATTCTAGATTACAAACCTCAGATCTAAATTAATCTAAAACCGGTCTCCCAAGATAGATCCTTACTAGCAATTCCCAAATTCTAACTCTCGTTACGAATTTACAAATTAGCTAGTAGCGTTATTAACGATTCATCCGGTTTCTAGTCAGCTAAACCCCAGGAATTGCCATCTGTAGTTTCACTAGTAATATTCCTAAGGTCTAATGAACGCCGCAGTTCTCACTTGTAAGCAATTCATACCAAATAAATTCAAGCAATGATTAATCGCAAGAAAATCAATAAATAACTAGGAA
Organism: Limonium bicolor; assembly: GCA_023374045.1. Lineage (NCBI taxonomy): Eukaryota > Viridiplantae > Streptophyta > Magnoliopsida > Caryophyllales > Plumbaginaceae > Limonium > Limonium bicolor. The sequence continues at coordinate 205,707,556 of CM041779.1, read as the reverse complement.
CAAAACTACAATCTGTATCGAATTAATATAACAACTCAGGAAGCAAAATAATAAACTAGTTATCCATAACAAACCAGAATTCTAACAACTACTCAGACATCGGAGACAAAGAAATAATAATAATGCTAAAGAGATTATAAAACATCATCTAATTGTGGGACGATGACGAATTCGATCCCTGTCTTCTACTCTGTCTGGCAATCTCCCTTTTCTGTCTGACTGTATGCGGCGGCAAGGTTTAGAGTTACCAACCGTTTTCTGAATTTTGTACCATCTCGTAATGTAATATCATCTTTGATTATATACTCCCTTCTTCCAAATGTCCTCTCTAGCCGAGTTCTCTTTTTCTATTAATGACGTCCGTCTTCGTATGTCTGCGTTGGCCCAACATGTCTGCGCCTCTGATGTATTCTTCAAAGTAGCCCATTCTCCCATGTGTATTTGCATGCTCAGGTGTCTGCGCCACTGAATGATTGTCGGCCCATGTGTATGTACATGGAAGTCCACGATGCATGTGTTTGCATGACCCATGCAGAATACTTCTCCACGTGTGCATGTGGCTAGCCCATAAATTGTTGAATGTGATGATGGGCGCCGAATTCTGATCTCAAATGTCTGCGCCCAACAATGAAGTTGTCGGCCCATGAGTGCGTACGTGCATGATGAGCATGTATGTTGGCCAAACATCTGAAATTGTTGGCTCTTTCATCCTGGTCTGCGCCTCTAATTGAGCACAGGTCTCCAAAATGTCGCGTGCGTGAATAGGCCAAGCGCGCAATTGTTGTCGGCCCAGTTCTTCATGCCCATGCATGTGTGAAGTTGTCGACGCCTCCATATGCATGGCCCAAGTCACTTCGTTATGCTCCAAAAATCAACGAGCCCAAAGTACAGAGCCTCTGCCAGTGTGTAAAGTCCACGCGAACAACGTAATGGTCCAGGTTTATAAGTCTGGACAAAAACCCGGACCACCCTTAGAATACACCAGAATGATCATTTTTGTCCCCGTTTGGCCCCGGATTGATCGTTAAGTTCTTAACACATGCATCTAGACCCTTTTCTTCAGTATTTTTACATGTTTTAATATAAAATCACATGTGAGGAGTAATCTTAATATTTAACATAATTAAGCACATAAGTGGGGAAATACATAACATTAAAGCTTAAATTAATAAACAGTAAAGCATATAAATATAGATAAATTTCCCACTTATCAATAACCCGATTAGATCCTAATCAACTCGAATCAACATAGGATAGGGTTTAAAAATCGAGGCTCACAATAACCTCACTGCAGCGGAATCAATTCTTCCAGGGCATTACCGCCACACCCAATTCCCATGGGTGCTCAGGCTAATAACCAAATGAAAAAAGAAAGTAATGTTAATTTATAAAGTATAATCCCAACATAAACATAGTAATGAAAACATAGAATCAATGTTTTGAATTCTAAATGTAATAACTTAGAAGACGTCTCAATATCTCATCCTATTTTATGTGATTGCGAAATCCTGATCGTAAAACCCAGTCATCCATGCCTGCGATCAGAAAACCATAGACAAAAACACAGAAAAGAATACACAAATCAGTTAAACTGAGTAAACTCTACCTCAATATGTAAAATACATTTTGAAATCCGTTTTTCATTTTATGAAATAGTCTAGAAGGGAATGACCAGTTTAATAATCTTTCCAAACCACATTAGCCAATAGTTTATTAGGGAGTTTTCGACAGGAATCAACACATTTCCAACACAGGATCACCTATGGGATCCCAAACAAAAGTACAAGGACAGTCACCTACGGGACCGTCAACCAACCACCTCACCCCAAGTCCTTAAGTGTGCACACCCCCTATGAAACAGTAGTAACATAGAGTAGATCGAAGGGCTTAACTGCAAAAATGTGTGCAGCGCAAATCACAATAATGGGGAACACCTATGGGTTCCCAAACAAATAACAATCCTGTGAAATACTCCCCAAATTCCATAATTAAATACCAACCAAACAATCTAATTTCTCCACTTCCAAACACGTGGGAATCAATCCCAATTTCCAACCACAAACTAGAATTCCACAAAAACACAACTAAAACCTTTTTCCTCCGATTTGCAAAAACATCAACCAATTAGGCTTGAGCATAGAATTTACCTGATCACACAATCCACCTCAAGAAATCACTTCTCAGGATTATTGGAAGCACCCGATGTAATCGGAGTCTAGATAATAATTAACCACAATAAGAGTCTACCAAAACAACGAATAAAATAATTTCGCTATCTAGGCAGAACACATTACCTAACGATTCTCTAACTGGCACCAGGGAAGTGATTTGACCACATCAGGAAGTAGCGTGAATTCACAAGAGTTGAAGGAAGATGAAGCGTGAATGTTTTACTAGTGGTAAGAACGTAGAATAGATGCGTGAATTTTGAGAGTTTGAAGTGGAAGAGCGTAGTGGCAGTGCGTAGTGGATGGAGAGAAGAGGAGGAAGTCGGTGTTTTAAATAGAATGATTTAAAAAATAAGGAGAGAGACCATTAATTAAATATTTAATAATCCACCTTAAGGAAAGAAGATATTAAATAATTTGAAAGAGAGTTATATCAATTAATATTATATATTTATGTAAAAGATGTAAAAACTGTTAACGTTAAGAGAAATCAGCATAACCATCGCGATGGTTAGCGAAATAATTTTAAGAGAAATAAATTAATAACCCTTAATTCGAAATAATAGGAGAATGTGGATTTAACGTTGTAACAGGATAAGGATGAAAAATAAATATCTAGGAAATCAATTTATTAACATTTATTTGAAATAAGAAAAGATTGAAATAAGTTAAATAAAGTACAGTAACAATCTTGGCAAGAGGTTTATTATAACGTTAAGGGGAATTCTAGAATTTTAATAACAACAAAATCAAGAGAAGGATATATTATTAATTTAAGGAAGTCAAAAGGGATTTGAACTCTTGTATAGGGATAATTCATTAATAGGAAGTAAAATCGAATTCGAACTCTAGGAATTAAATCAATTTAGAAAAGAATTCTATGATTGAATTTAAGAGCTTAGAAACAACGTCGGAAGGTCAAAGTAATTCTTAATAATAATGATGACAATATTAAAATAGGTAAGGAGTTGGTAGGTAATCACAAATGTTAATGTAATTATTTTATAACCATTTTAGGAAGGAAAATGAAGATAATCTTTAAGGATTTAGCTTAACTTCCATGGGCCACAAATAATATTGCACGGACTTATTCATTCTTACTATATATTCTGCTATTTCTAGCTTGAAATTTCATGGGTATTTCATCTCATCCCCCTTAAAAGAAAGCTTCGCCCTCGAAGCTAAAACTCATCCATAAGGCGAAAAACTGCCAAACTAGATACTAACTTGAGTGGTTACGTGATCGAAGAGCTGTGGGTACCTCTTCTTCATCTCTTCTTCTACTTCCCACGTAGCCTCTTCAGTTCCATGATTAGACCATAAGACCTGACCATGCGAGTGAACTTTGATCGGGTCTCTCTAGTCTTAGTGTCATGACTCTAATGGGATACTCTTCATAGGATTGGTTCTGCTCTAGCTCTAGAATCTCGGGCTGCAACACGTGCGAGGGGTCGGGAATATACCACTTCAGTTGGGACACGTGGAAGATGTTGTGAACTTTCTCTAGCTCACAAGGAAGTGCTAATGGTATGCCACTTCCCCAATCCTCTCTAAGACCTCATAAGGTCCAACAAACTTGGGGCTTAGCTTGCCCTTCTTCCCGAACCTGGTTACCCCTCTCACAGAGATACCTTCAAGAAGACTCTATCCCTCACTTCAAACTCTATTGGTCAGCGCTTGAGGTCGGCATAAGACTTCTGCCTGTCCTGAGCTGCCTTCATTCGACTCTGGATAATCCGGACCTGCTCAATGGTCTCCTCTATCAACTGTGGCCCCAAAACAACAGTCTCACTGATGTCGCTCCCGCACAATGGTGTTCTGCACTTCCTCCCATACAGAGCCTCGTAGGAAGCCATCTTGATGCTGGTATGGTAACTATTGTTATAAGAGAACTCTATTAGGTGTAACATATCAGCCCACGAACCCTGCAAGTCCATCACACATGCTCGAAGCATGTCCTCCAAGGTCTAGATGGTTCTCTTGTCTGACCATCAGTAGCTGGATGAAACGCAGTGCTCAACTTCAGCTTGGTGCCCATCGCCTTCTGAAACTGCTGCCAGAAATGAGCTAGGAACCTCGAATCTCTGTTTGAAATGATGGTCTCAGGTACCCCATGATATCTCACCACGTTCCTGATGTAGGCATCCACCAACTGACTCATAGACCACGTGTTCTTCATGGGTATGAACCGCACAGACTTAGTAAGTCGGTCCATAATCACCCAAATCTGATTGACTCCTCCTTTTGCCGGTGGTAAACCGATCATGAAGTCCATGGAAATGGAGTCCCACTTCCACTTAGGGACATCTAGAGGCTGCAACAAACCTCCCATCCTCTTTATGTTCGAATTTGACCTTCTGGTAGGTGAGACACTTTGACACAAATTCTGCCACTTCCCTCTTCATCCCTGGCCACTAAAACAGCTTCTTCAAATCCTTATATAGCTTGTCGCCCCCAGGATGAACTGAATACGGAGTATTATGGGCCTCCCTCATTAGTTTCTCCTTCACCTCTGCACACTCCTGAGGCACACACCATCGGCCTCTGAATCTTAAGTTGTCGTCACTGTGGATCTCAAATCTCTCTGCTTTACCCTCCTTCATCTTCTCTCAAATGTGCTCCAGCTTTACATGCCCGGGCTGTCCCCTAAGTATCTCCCCATAAATGTCGGAAGAGACACTCATATGGAACAACTTCACCTCTTGCTCCACACCCCGGACTCTATTACCTCCAGATTTAGCTTCTGGAAATCACGAACCAGCTCATTTGGGAGAACCCACATCGAGTTCACTGAATGGATCCTCTGCCTGCTCATAGCATTGGCCACTAAATTAGGCTTCCCTTCATGATACAAGATTTCCAAGTCATAATCTTTGATCAGCTCCAACCATCTCCTCTGTCTAATATTAAGCTCCTTCTGCGTGAAAATATATTTGAGGCTCTTGTGGAAGGTATAGATCTTGCAAGAGACACCGTAGAGATAGTGTCTCCAGATCTTAAGATCGAACACTACTGCTGCTAGCTCCAGGTCGTGCGTCAGATATCGAGTCTCGTATTCCTTCAGCTGTCTCGACGCGTAAGCAATTACTTTACCATTCTGCATCAGGACACATCCCAGACCGTACTTAGAGATGTCACAGAATACCTCAAATCCCTAGGTCCCTGAAGGTAGGTGTAGACACCAAAAATTCTCACCTCATCAAGCAAATTCCAGAATAAGAAATACAATAAGAGGGGTCGTCGCCTTTATTTTTCAAAACATATCAATGTGCGTGCCAAAACGAAATCATCATTTTTTGATAAAATTCTTAAACCAATTTTCAAAACCTTTTGGAAAAACATAATCCTTGAAAAAATGAATTCCCAACAATAATCCGCTTTTAGACATGCCCTTTTGATTATTTCATTTCTTTTTACTTTATTTCACTTATTTACTGTCATTTGATTTTACTTTGATTTCATTTTATTTTATCTTACCTATTTAACCTTAGATTATATTTTATGTTCTTTGATTGGACTCACCTCAAATTGTGTTAACCTTCTTTCTTTTTCTTTCTTTCTTGCCAAATTACTTATTTCATGTCTGTCAAACCATTCTTTGTACCGCTCTTTATAATAGATATACATGAATGTAATAATAGTCCAGTGGTAGAGGTTGCCCCCACTTGCATTCGAATCTGGTTGGGAGCATTGCCAGTCATTATTTTCGGCTAAGCTCTTCCTTTCGTTTTCACCTTGGTGTATAATCTTCTTCCCCTAACCCAGTCCGGCCCAGTTCAAACTTGTCTGAATCCCCCAAGAGCCCACCCGGCCTCTTCTTTTCTTCCAAGTCCAACCCGATTAATTTCCTTTCTTTGACAGAAAACAACCTCAACGAAAGAACCAATCCATACCCAGTTTTCTAATCATCTTCATTCCTGTGCTATAAATCTAGGGCACAGTAAAAAACCCTAGAGGATAGAAGAAAGCAGCCGACACAAAATCCCAAACACGGATGCTCACGCCGGCTTCATTTCCTTGCCTCCGGGTAATTTTGCAAACCCAGTTCCAGAGTCGAGAACCTACATGCTATACCTTCTTCATTCGTATACTCACGATAATTTGCGACCTCACTGGCGAACAAAAAAAAACGCTACCCTGCACCTCCTTCTTCTATCTCCTTCATCGGCTATCACTGCATCTTCTACGACTTCCCCTCCATCCCCGGCGCCACCTCTCTTTCTCTTCTTCAAAAGACCCTAATAAACGGCGACATTCACCTCCGACCTTTCAAATCCTTCGTCGTTATCCGATATCCTCTAACTCCATCTGATAATTCCTGGGCTTGTCGCTTGGTTAGTGATACTCACGGTAGCTCCTGTTGATTGTTATCTCCGAACGCTCTATGAGCGTACCACATTAGGGCGGTATCTCTCTATTGCCGATTCTGGTTTCGTTTCAGTCTAAGTGTTATTCATCCTTTCGGGGCTTGTTAATGCTCGACTCATTAAGATCACTACTGTGTGCATATTTTTCTTACCTGCTCCGAATCACTGATTATATTGAGCTGAAACTGATCTCCAGTGGTTGAGTTGGCTTCCTCTCGTGGTCGTTTTATTTCACTTACCTTCACACTCTGGTTCTGATGTTAAGATCTCAGTTTCTTTGTTCTTGTGAATCTGTGGAAGAAAAGTCAGTGCTATACTCCCAATTACAGTTAGTGCCTTATTCTTGATTCTAACTGAATCATTTGCGTGATCGTGTTGGTTTTCTACTCGTTTATGTTGGGGTTTGATCGAAGCCTATGAGTTGTTTGACATTTATGTTGGGGTTTGATCGAAGCCCATGAGTTGTTGTTTGATCCGTCTGTGAGTTTGCTAAGGAAAAGAGGAATTAATATTAATCCATTTCTGATCAAGTTTCCTCTAAAAATTGCTTGTGTTGACCCTGAATTTGGAGAAGACCATGTTTCTGTTCGAGGCTTATCCCAACATCAGGGGTCATTTTTGTTCATACGCCAATTTGACTAATCTCGTTGAATGTTGAGATTAATATTGATATAAAGTCAGGTAGTTTTGTTCAGGCCTCGTAATTAACTTGTGGTTGATTGACCGTTTAATTACAATCATTTCGGGTCGATTGGGTTATTTTATTGTCTGAGGCCAATTTGATTATTTTGCGTTTCGGTTGCTAGGCTTTGGGCCCCCTAGGAACTTGTTGACTAACATATGAATTTGGGCCTCTGTGAACCATTTTACTTACCATGTGCCAGCTGATGTGACTTCTTGGTCTAATGATTTCATTTTGCTCATTGTGATTATCGTGTAATTCGGCCCGCCCCTTACTCCTTGGTTTATCATTTTGACCGAGGTATACATGGGCTTCTTTGACTTGTGCCGCACTCGCTGAATTGGTACTCTGACTTTGGATCACATTAATTGGCTGTACCCAATGCACCTTGGGCTTTGGGCTTGACGTTTCTTTATGGGGTTGGAAAATTCTGTCTTTCGAACTTTATTATGATTCAATATGTCCCTTGCGCATCGATACTGGTTTGGAAATTTGTTTGAGACTAGCTCTATTTGACCCTCGCTCTTAGATAAGAACATGAATAGAGTAATAGTTGTCCTACGCTTTAATTGTTAAGATAAATCACTCATTTGGCTGGATGGTCCTTATTAGCTCTTCATCTTAGAGGGAAATGATATAAACCCTTCTAGGTATGATCCCAGATGACTCACAATTTCCCCTCTTTGATACTACACTTCGGTTTGAGTCTCAATCTAAGATGACGAATTAATTTGAGTAGCAACCCCAATGTTTGATTTATCTTACAATCCTTAGCATTTGTTGGCAGCTTGAAACTTTTTTTCTATGTTCTCGGTTGGGGTGTGGGAGATGATTAGATTGCCCCCTTTCCTCCCATTGAGAGGGGCTTATGATCCCATTGCACACATCCCAACCTTCTTCTGTTCTTTGACTAATGCACATTGCTTCTCTTGGCTGTGTTCTTTGACATGTACATAATACTCGTACGGGAAGGGAAATTGCTCTAAGACTAAGGAAAAGGACTTTGGGCTTGGACTACAGGGGTCTTCACTTCAAACACGTATAAGGGTTGGTGCACTTCTTGCTGATCTTATCAGCTCAAGTGAGGCGGCGTCGATGCGACCCCCCATAGCAGCTTTATGCTTAAATTTTTATTTGTATTTGTATCAATATGTAATTCGCTTGTTGTTCTTATTTTCAGATTGTGGTCTTATGATTTATTCATTCTTGTGACTTCATCCCATAACCGTTACATTATTCTCTTGCTTGCAACCTTTAATTGACTATTGAAAGATAGTAAATAGGATAAGACTAACATTTGGTTAGCAACCCATACCGTAGGACTCATCCTGTTAGTTTTTGAGAGTTTTAGATTTGAATAATTCTGATTCACTACCTATATAGCTTTGATGATTCTTTCTTGTATATACATTTCTCGTACTACTTCCAAAATTCATTTCATACATAGCTTAAGCTTTTAAAATCCATGTTCACATGTATATAATTACTTAGATAGATTCTGAATTCTTTTCTTACATATTTGTTTTATTCGGATAGCTTTTAAAATCCATGTCCACATGTATATCTGTTTATATAGCCTTGGAAATTCGTCTCTACATATCATTTGTTCATCATTCCTTGCCTATGATTTTGTAAGTGTATGGACTGATCCTGTTTGGGCCCATGTAACTCTTGGCCCAAATCTAATTTTGTTCAGGCTCGGTCCATAACCCGCCAAACGGGTTGGAGCAGGTGGCCATAGAATAGCCTTTAGGTTTAGCCACTTATTTCTGGACATATCGAGTCAAGTTTAGAGAAGCTTCTAGGCAGGGATGTTCCTCACTCAAACGGGCCGTAGAGTCTGGTCGGCGGGGAATGCCGTTTTATTTGTAAAATTTTCCAAACAATCCATAATTGTCAGAATAAAATCACAATCAATGATTCGTTTCAATCAATAAAATTCCAATTCAAAACCCAAAATTCAATTCCAAATTTAGCCTAAAAATTTAATTTTAAATCAATCTCTTTCATACTCTCTCATCAAACACACTCCAAAATCAATCCCTCTCATACTCACTCATCATACACTCTTCAAAATCAATCCTCTCATACTCCAAAATCAGATATCTTATAAATTCTTCAAAATCAAAGCTTTTCGCACGCCAACATTAAATACTCTTCATACACTCATTAGACACACTTCAACCTCACAAAACATTTGAAATGCTTCTAAAAGTTCCAAGATCAAACTTCAAACTCCTTCCAAACTCTAATTGTCTCATAGTTTCTAATCATCTTCCAACTTCAAATTTCTACGGCCCAAACCTGGCCTAATTTCAAGGCCCAAACCCGGCCCAAATCCAGCCCTCATTTCAAGGCCCAAATCTGGCCCATTACCTCAATTCGATCCCGATTTAGTTTCAAATCCAATTCAACTTCAATTCTAATTCAATTTCAATTCCGAGTCAAATTCAATTTCAATCCAATTCAATCAAAATTCAATCCAATTCCAATTTAGATTCAATCTCAACTTCAATCCAATTCAATTAAAAAAAAATTCACTCCAAATCCAATTCAACTTCATTTCAATCCCAAATAATTTAAAACGTCATAAATCTCAAGTTCCTTAAAACTTCAAACTCCTTGAAATTCCAAACTCTGGAGAACTCAAGCATCTCGAATCTCTAAAAGTCTCAGCGGCTCAGCAGACTCGAACGTCTCAACAACTCAACAGACTCAAAAGTCTCAGCGGCTCAGCAGACTCGAACGTCTCAACAGCTCAACAGACTCAAAAGTTTCAACAGCTCAACAGACTCGAAAGTTCAACAGCTCAACAAACTTGAGCGTCTCAACAGCTCAACAGACTCGAACGTCTCAACGGACTCGAATGCCTCAGCAGCTCAGCGAACTTCAATATCTCAATAGACTCAGCAAACTCAAACACCTCAAAAACCCTCAGCTTCCCAAACCCGAACACCTTCAAACTTCATAACCCTTTCAAGCCTTGATTGTCCTACTGACTCGAGCGTCTCACAGACTCCGCCATCTCGAGATTTTAAATGCCTCACAGACCTGAGTGTTTGACAAACTTTTTACACCTCAAACTTCAAACCAAAACGAACTGGACAATTTATCAAATCCCACAAAATGACCATAAAACCTCTTTGACCCTTCAAAGACCCAAAAGGTCAAAACCCCAATTCCTTCAAAACCCCAAATCTCCAAAAACCTTGAACTATGTAAGGTCTGATCTCAACGGGGAGTTGAGTACGTAGGCAGCCCACATAGGGTGCAACCCCATTCCAATAAAAAAAACCCCCCTTTCCCACTCTAAGGTGGTATTCATATCTGTTAAACATTCAAATCCCCTCTAACTCCCACAAACCCTCGACTTCTTCAACTCTCAAATTCAGACTCCTAATCTTTCATTCCATACTCATTCGAATTCATCAATTCCAGTTCATGGTGCTGGCTTGGCAGAAAAGCTCGCCTTATCCACTAGTTTTCTCACATCTTGTCCTGATCCTATCCTTGGATTTTAAATGAATCTCTTTTAAAGGTTTTGAAAGAAGGCAATCCCGACAATTGGAGACCGAGGTTTCCTCGGGCACCAATCCGAAATCGTGGTCATTGCCACTTCCGAGGGGTGTAACCTAGTACGAGCCCACATAGAATCTCTGAAATGACCAGATAACTCCTATCCATAGGAAACAAATTCAGAGTCAACCAAACAGTTCTTAGAACCCTCATTCCCTTCCTTCCTAGTAGCTTAGGTCAAACTAGGTGGCGACTCTAGTCAATTCCGCCCTTAGGGCATAAGTCCGCGTGGAGCCCATTGAGAGTGGGTGTAGTGTACACTTGCACTCCCTTTATGCTTTCTGGGAAAGACGGACGATGTAGTAGGTATTTGAGGGATGCCAGAATAACGGGTTTTCACCCTCCAGAGAATGACATTTTAGGATCTAGGCTTTTCAGTCAAGAACCATATTTAGATAGACCCCCCTCATACCGAAAAATCACCCTCCACAGAATGGCGACTTTGCTGGGAAAAACTTGAGTAAGTTTTTCTCAAACTCAAGGAAGACTGAACTCCATTTAAAATTGTTAGGGCTTCCCCACTTCTCTCAAAACCTTTAAGAGATTCATTTCAAAGCCTCTAGGATTATTCTACTTCACACTTAGAGTGTGCTTTGAGAGGTTAGTTAGGACAAGTGTTATGAGTTCGAGATTGACCTTAAGTACCACATGTGTGCTTTGACCTTTGCATGCTTCACTTCTGTTTACTATTGTGTGTTTATTGTCTAAATGTTTACTGCTCTTCATACTCGACAGAATATATTGCTTATTTATGGTTTTTTGTAAATGGGGCCTTCGTTGAAAGAAGCCAACCCATTATTGCATCGGGTAGTTTAGGGCATGCATTCCTTTGTGTCACCCTCACTATCTGCTGTCGGGATTAACAATTGGTCCACAATTGATTCCCTTTGAGTATGGGTCCTTCGTAGCTAAGGAATAAGCCCACGAGGTGGTATGGTCGTAGTTGTCTACACCTTGAAACAACTCAGGATCCTTTCAAACACCTTTTCGAGTCAAAGCCTGCATATAGTAAGCCATGAGCCTTTAGTGTCCAGCTGCCTTATCCAGTGTCTAGGATGGGTTTTATGGGTAGTTGCCCCCTTGTATGTCGTCTGTCTGACCTCCCTTTGCCTTACCCTGAAGATTGCATGGGCTCAGTTCTCCAGGTGTCCTCTGCACCACGGGTGTCTTTAAAGCCCAATGTCGCGCTACAAATTCATAGAGAATCCCGTATTTACAGATACCCATACATGACATAGCGTAGTCAGCAAATAATTTGGACTTTACACACCTTATCGTGCAGACGACGAGATACCCGTTCCCATGCAGTACTTCCCCAAGTTTTCCGAAAAGTGAGTACGTTGTGATAATCCTCAGTCGTGGCTTGTGTGACTGTATCACTTCAGGTATCCTGACCTTTCGAACTTAAACACTTCGGACTTTCTTGATGACCTGCCCCACAAGGCATAACAGAGATAAATCCTGAGAGATGAACAGTGAAGGGACGACGGTTCCCCCGGTGGTATGGAAGCATTGATTGACCTGGAAGGTGATTATCCCAATCATTCACACTCAGCTCCACAAAAAACAGCCAAGATTTTTATTTTTCACTTACATCTATGTGTGATCACGTCTCAAAAATTGGCAAAAAAAATAGTTCGAACACTCTAATGAAATATCTTCAAGGTCGTCCATTTCAAATGATTTCAAAAAACTATGATTTTCAAAATTGTTATTTCCAAAACAGTTTTCAAAACCAGTTTCAATCAAAGTCTTCCAGAAAACAAACTTTATCAAGCAGTTTGCAAAGAACAAATTTCAAAAATCTACTGTTTACAAATGATTTCCAAACAATGTTTCCCACAAATGTTTTTTTTTCGAAACTAGTTTCTAAAACAGCTTTCAAAACCTGTTTTTTGCAAACGAGCTTTAAATAGCATTTCTCACAGATGTTGTTTCGAAATAGCATTTCTCACAAACGTATTTCAAAATAAATGATTTAGTCCCCATGTTGTGACCCTTTTTTTTTTGAAGTTCAACCCACCTTCAAGAGCAGCGGTCATTACCGTGGAGCGTACTAGTCATTTCGTGTCTTTGCAAAAGTGGTGGATTTTCACAATGATTTTGTGCTCGATCATTCACCTTTCCTTTCTCAAAAATATCCCTCATTCCTTCGACGGAGCAAGTGAAGCAGCATGAAGATTGACTATGCGGATCAAGCTGAAAGCCAGAAGCGCACCAACCCATGGAGCTAGCCGAGCAACATGAAGACTATCACCAACCGTTCAAATACAAAATCAGAGGTGTACCAACCAGGATCAAGCGACATGAAGATTAGGAACACCTGTTCGGTTTAAACTGTTGAGAGTCAGAAGAACACCAACCCGTTCTGTATGATCACAGTACCACTTCGAAGCAAGAGCCCGAAGACGAGCAAGCGGCCAATCAAGAGCCCGAAGACGAGTGAGCATTTATTCAACAGCCAGAGCATGAATGAGTAGTCAGTCAGAAGCTCGAAGACGGAGCAGAAGAATTCGAGAGAAGTTTGTAAGCTCAAACTCCCCCATTTAATGACTTTTAGAATTGATGTATAGGTTTTCCCTAGCATTCTTTTCTCTCTTGTCAATTTTTTAATAGACTTTGTGTATAGGTTTATACATTCCCTTTGAATTTGTTTAGATCAATGTGTATAGGGTTCCCCACTCCCTACTTTCTTTGCGAATGACCAGGCATCAAAATTCATATTGAGAAAATCCACCACTTTGAAAGCACACGTTTTCAAAACTGTTTTCCAAAACTTGGTTTCTTTTGGCATGCACGTATTGGTTAAAGAAAATAACAAATAAGGTGACCCCTCACATTCTATCAATCACTCTGAAACTTCGCTTTATGGGGTGAAAATTCATGGTATCTACAGGAGGTATCCCCTAAAATAAACAACACCAATAAATGCAACCGGGCACAAAGCAAAACACATGCATTACCTTTATGTCAAAAAAAGAAAAGGTCACTTGCACTTCCGGTCAGTTCAAATCCATTAATCATTCACGAGTCCTGTCCACCTCAAACATCTGCATAATCATGTGTTCCATTATAACCTTGCCACATACCAGCTTTCATCCCAATATCTCAATATATATATATATAAAAGAAGCCTGATCATCGGAGGGATAACAGAAATACAGAGGAGTTCTAGCCTTTCCAATTTCAGAACTGCCATGGGCACCAATGACCTGAGTGAAATGAAGCAGCCCATGTCATATCAATGGCCCATCATGCGGGAGTTGTCACTCCCTAAAAAGTCCGCACCCCCGAAGCCAACCGCCAGTCGAACATCATTCCGAAACAACTTGTCTCACATCAGACCCAACAACCAAGACTGTCATCAGAGTAAAAAATGACGGGATGAGCTTCATAGACCATCAACTGAACCAACTCAAGCAAGACTTGGTGTAGCCTTACCATTCATGCATTGCATAAAAAAACACAAAAACATTCAGCCAAATCCAAAATCATCCATTGTCGTCATCACCACCACTTCATGCATCTTATACGTAGTAATTCCATATTACCACAACATAATGCATTGTAGATAGTTGCATCTGCATACTCTCATATCGAAACAACGTCCTTGGTGAAAATTTTGAGAGATTGATTGAACAGAGTGCATGAACCACTAAACTCTTGACCCGTCAATGAACACAAGGGTCTAACCAAAACCAGCACCACAAACCAAATGTGTAGCATGTGAAGAGCAGTATTTTCCCCGGAATTTCAATTGAGCATATTGGACGATCTACTGAGCAATGAGGGAAAGTAGAGAGAGAGCCAAAAGAGGTAAAACCACGAGCGACATGCGCATTTCTTCGGCACATGGAGAGGCATAATTCTGAGTGAGATCAATGTCAATAGCAAGTCACGAACTGTGATTCATGCAAAGATCCGAGAATAGTAAGAAGACAATCATTGACTAATGAGAATGACGAGGAACTTAGGATAAAAAAAAACCTCCACAAAAACCAAAAAGCTTTGACTGCCCTGCACATAATTCCTTAGTGAGTCCTTCTGAGCCTTTCATGAAAAACTCTTTTTACAAAAAGAAACTCCACAACATGCCACCCCACATATACTTACTCGCCCTTGCAATAGAGGATCTCGAAGGAACGGAGCCATGGTCTCTCCCCCACCATCTTTTAAAGACAACAAATGAAAATGTTCAAAGGTATCAGTGAGTCAATGCAACTCTAAGGCCAAACACCAAAAAGGACACCAAAAATGTTCAAGAAGATCAGTGAGTCAATGAAAACTCCAAAGCTGAGAGCAAAACTGAAAACCAAAAGAGTAAGCAGAAAATGTCCAAGAAAGTTGATGAGCCAATGCGATTCCAAAAGCAGGAAGTAAGGAAGCAAAAATCATACACCGAAAAGGAAGGAGAAGAATGAGAAAATCGTGCACCCAAGAAGAAGAGAAGAAGAAGAATATAGCAAAGGACCAATGATGTCCCACCGAAACCAACAACGATTCTTAAAGATCGTCTGTCTAATCATTCCACCCGTGGCAAAGGTGAAACACATCCTCTATTGCAAAAAAAAAGCTCCACAATTCCCAAATAAATCCCATAGTCCCGTGTGACATACATCATACCCCTCATCCCCGTTACAACCCGATAAAGACCTCTGACTTATAAGTTAATAAGCGTTAACTGAAAGTATCGGATCTGAAACATGAATCATAAGTTTCATACTTGTTATCAACATGTCCTACCTTATAACAAAGGGACCATGAGCGAATGAGTGCGACATTATCTCACAAGGTCTTTAGAGTGCAAGTGACTCTTCCATTGAACCACCAAATCATGAATAACCTGCCCCATTGCAGGAGAGGAACTTGTAAGGATTGGAAAGTCCAAAACCTCAAAAGAAATTCTAAGGAAAACTGCTCCGAGCGTCGAGAGTAACATCAACTATTAGCGCACAAGACCATACTCACGAGAGATTGACCCACATCCCTCAATGAGAGGAAAGTGACACACATTCCAGTTCAACAATCACTCAAGATCGAATCGAAGATGTCTTATGTTCGTAAACCTCATATTAATAGAGATGGAACCATACCCTCTCTTCAAAAACTACATATGCACTTTGCATCTAGAATTTAGTGTCTGCATGCATCATAATCATTTCATCTTCAACATCTAACCGGTAAGAACTATGCATAGCCTCGCTGAAAGTCGACCTTAGTTGTAGTCGTTGAAGCATAACTTACAATCAAAAGAAGTCAAAGCGGGAGCCATCCAGTGTCATGCTCAAACCTGATCGACACCACTCCCAAAGCCAATTTGGAGCCGTACGGGAGCCATCCTCAAACATCGAGCCCATCCCTAGAGCTACACAATGGCCATCCCAACAGTTTGAGAACAATACAAGCCATCTCAAATCCATGTCGGATCCATTTCGTCACCAGGGCCTTGCCTACCGAGTTTGAACTACGTATGGTCCGATCTCAATACGAAATTGAGTACGTAGGCAGCCCGCCCAGGGTGCGACCACCTCAAAAGAAGATTCCCTTTTTGTTCACCACTATCATCAAATGGAGCCATCTCGTAGCCTCCCCGAAGCCATCCCGAACTATCCCGGAGCCGTTCATCCACAAAAAA
Source organism: Limonium bicolor (assembly GCA_023374045.1). Lineage (NCBI taxonomy): Eukaryota > Viridiplantae > Streptophyta > Magnoliopsida > Caryophyllales > Plumbaginaceae > Limonium > Limonium bicolor. Next base: position 205,691,128 of record CM041779.1, on the reverse strand, counting down.
AAATTGTTTACCATAGTAAATCACATCAACCCACCACTCGATTCAAAATCCATACCAAAACCATTCATCCACAACCAAAAAAATTGTCAACCACATCAAAGTACACAAATCACATCAACCCGCCACTCGACCAAAAATCTTAGTCCAAATCGAAACCCACCAACCACCTCGAAAATCTTTAACTAGATCAAAACCCACCAACCATTTCAGAGTCGTTGCTCATAAGGGAATCACAAATCAAACCGGAGCCATCTGACCGCGCCAGAGCCACCCGATCACATCGGAGCCATCTGAGCATATCAAAGTCGTCCAATCATATCAAAACCATCGAGTTTCCAAAGTCACTCCTTCACAAAAAAAACCATCCATTCAAAGACCGATCACAAAATCACAAAAGCCAAAAACTCAGGAGCCATACCGGAGCCATCTCAAAACTTTAGAGCCAAGAGTCCAACCAAATCCCGAAACTATAGTGCACATCGGGCCAAGACCACCAAAAACAAAAAATGAAACACAAGTCCCACACTGACAAAGTCAAGGGCCACATCAACAAAAAAACATTCGACTATCACATCCCTCACGAAAACACATCAAATCATCCAACCCCAACATATTCAACACAAAATTGCCAAACACCACTACAACCAGCAAAACCACAAATCTATCACTCACACCAATCCCGTAAAACCCTACACTCACGTAGTCTAGGGCATCGACACCAAAGGAAAATTCGTAACCCTTAAATCCCTCGTGAGGGATCAAATGGCCCACCAGAGAGGCCCGACACTAAATCAACCAATAACCAGAATCATCCTCAAATCAACCACTCAAAGCAGCGAGTTTCGTACAACTCCATAAAGTATCATAGGCTCGTCATAAGTCCTACGGCTAGATATCAAGAGGTCTAGCCGAGGCTTGTCATAAGTCCTCGTACTTTCAATTGCATTATAGGCTCGTCATAAGTCCTATAGCTAGATGTCAAGAGGTCTAGTTGAGGCTCGTCATAAGTCCTCGTGCACCTTAATCAATCTAATTGCAAGTATCATAGGCTCGTCATAAGTCCTATGGCTAGATATCAAGAGGTCTAGCTGAGGCTCGTCATAAGTCCTCGTACTTTCAATTGCATTATAGGCTCGTCATAAGTCCTATAGCTAGATGTCAAGAGGTCTAGTTGAGGCTCATCATAAGTCCTCGTGCACCTCAATCAATCTAATTGTTAGTATTATAGGCTCGTCATAAGTCCTATAGCTAGACGTCAAGAGGATTAGTTGAGGCTCGTCATAAGTCCTCGTACTTTCAATTTGCATTATAGGCTTCATAAGCCCTATAGCTAGACGTTAAGAGGTTTAGTTGAGGCTCGTCATAAGTCCTCGCGCAACCCAACCAATCAATTGTTAGTATCATAGACTCGTCATAAGTCCTATGACTAGATATCAAGAGGTCTAGTTGAGGCTCGACATAAGTCCTCGTACTTTCAATTTGCATTATAGGCTCGTCATAAGTCCTATAGCTAGACCTCAAGAGGTTTAGTTGAGGTTTGTCATAAGTCCTCGTGCACCCAAATCAATCAATTGTTAGTATCATAGGCTCGTCATAAGTTCTATGACTAGATATCAAGAGGTCTAGCTGAGGCTCGTCATAAGTCTTCGTACTTTCAATCACATTCTAGGCTCGTCATAAGTCCTAGAGCTAGACAACGGGGTCTAGTAGAGGCTCATCATAAGTCCTCGTGCATTCGGCTATCATAGTATTTCCCGTCGCATTCATATACTCACGGTCGCATCCCAATGCGCCGCTAAACTACATTGAGAATTTTGGCGCCCCGTCAACCTTGATCCAATTCGGTAATGGCTTGCAGAATTGAATCAAGGGGAGCCATCTGTAGACACCAAAAATTCTCACCTCATAAAGCAAATTCCAGAATAAGAAATACAATAAGACGGGTTGTCACCTTTCTTTTTCAAAACATATCAACATGCGTGCCAAAACGAAATCATCATTTTTGATAAAATTCTTAAACCAATTTTCAAAACCTTTTGGAAAAACATAATCCTTGAAAAAATGAATTCCCAACAATAATCCGCTTTTAGACATGCCCTTTTGTTTATTTCATTTCATTTTACTTTATTTCACTTATTTACAGTCATTTGATTTTACTTCAATTACATTTTATTTTATCTTACCTATTTAACCTTAGATTATATTTTATATTCTTTGATTGGACTCACCTCAAATTGTGTTAACCTTCTTTCTTTTTCTTTCTTTCTTGCCAAATTACTTATTTCATGTCTGTCAAACCATTCTTTGTACCGCTCTTTGTAATAGATATACATGAATGTAATAATAGTCCAGTGGTAGAGGTTTCCCCCACTTGCATTCGAATCTGGTTGGGAGCATTGCCAGTATTATTTTCGACTAAGCTCTTCCTTTCGTTTTCACCTTGGTGTATAATCTTCTTCCCCTAACCCAGTCCGGCCCAGTTCAAACTTGTCTGAATCCCTTAAGCCCCCACCCGGCCTCTTCTTTTCTTCCAAGTCCAACCCGATTAATTTCCTTTCTTTGACAGAAAACAACCTCAACGAAAGAACCAATCCATACCCAGTTTTCTAATCATCTCCATTCTTGTGCTATAAATCTGGGGCACGGTAAAAACCCTAGAGGATAGAAGAAAGCAGCCGACACAAAATCCCAAACAATTATGCTCACGCCGGCTTCATTTCCTTCCCTCTGGGTAATTTTGCAAACCCAGTTCCAGAGCCGAGAACCTACATGCTATACCTTCTGCATTCGTTTACTCACGATAATTTGCGACCTCACTGGCGAACAAAAAAAACGCTACCCTGCACCTCCTTCTTCTATCTCCTTCATCGGCTATCACTCCATCTTCTACGACTTCCCCTCCATCCCCGGTGCCACCTCTCTTTCTCTTCTTCAAAAGACCTTGACAAACGGCAACATTCACCTCTGACCTTTCAAATCCTTCGTCGTTATCCGATATCCTCTAACGCCATCTAATAATTCCTGGGCTTGTTGCTTGGTTGGTGATACTCACGGTAGCTCTTGTTGATTGTTATCTCTGAACGCTCTATGAGCGTACCACATTAGGGTGGTATCTCTCTATTGCCGATTCTGGTTTCGTTTCAGTCTAAGTGTTATTCATCCTTTCGGTGCTTGTTAATGCTCGACTCATTAAGATCACTACTGTGTGCATATTTTTGCTTACGTGCTCTGAATCACTTATTATATTGAGCTTAAACTGATCTCCAGTGGTTGAGTTGGCTTCCTCTCGTGGTCATTTTATTTCTCTTACCTTCACGCTCTGGTTCTGATGTTAAGATCTCAGTTTCTTTGTTCTTGTGAATCCATGGAATAAAAGTCCGTGCTATACTCTCAATTATAGTCAGTGCCTTATTCTTGATTCTAACTGAATCATGTACGTTATCTTGTTGGTTTTCTACTCGTTTATGTTGGGGTTTGATCGAAGCCCATGAGTTGTTTGACATTTATGTTGGGGTTTGATCAAAGCCCATGAGTTGTTGTTTGATCCGTCTGCGAGTTTACTAAGGAAAAGAGGAATTAATATTAATCCATTTCTGATCAAGTTTCCTCTAAAAATTGCTTGTGTTGACCCTGAATTTGGAGAAAACCATGTTCATGTTCGAGGCTTATCCCAACATCAGGGGTCATTTTTATTCATATGCCAATTTGACTAATCTTGTTGAATGTTGAGATTAATATTGATATAAAGTCAGGTGGTTTTGTTCAGGCCTCATAATTAACTTGTGGTTGATCGACCATTTAATTACAATCGTTTCGGGTCGATTGCGTTATTTTATTGTCTGAGGCTAATTTGATTATTTTGCCTTTCGGTTGCTGGGCTTTGGGCCCCTTGGAACTTGTTGACTAACGTATGAATTTGGGGCTCTGTGAACCATTCTACTCATGTGCCCGTTGATGCTACTTCTTGGTCTAATGATTTCGTTTTGCTCATTGTGATTATCGTGTAATTCGGCCCGCCCCTTGCTCCTTGGTTTCTCATTTTGGCCGAGGTATACATGGGCTTCTTTGACTTGGGCCGCGCTCATGAGTTGGTACTCTGGCTTTGGATCATATTAATTGGCGGTACCCAATGCACCTTGGGCTTTGGGCTTGACGTTTCTTTATGGGGTTGGAAAATTCTGTCTTCGAACTTTATTATGATTCAATCTGTCCCTTGCGCATCGATACTGGTTTGGAAATTTGTTTGAGACTAGCACTATTTGACCCTCGCGCTTAGATAAGAACATGAATAGAGTAATAGTTGTCCTACGCTTTAATTGTTAAGATAAATCACTCAATTGGCTGGATGGTCCTTATTAGCTCTTCATCTTAGAGGGAAATGATATAAACCCTTCTAGGTATGATCCCACATGACTCACAATTTCACCTCTTTGATACTACACTTCGGTTTGAGTCTCAATCTAAGATGACAAATTAATTTGAGTAGCAACCCCAATGTTTGATTTATCTTACAATCCTTAGCATTTGTTGGCAGCTTGAAACTTTTTTCTATGTTCTCGGTTGGGGTGTGGGAGATGATTAGATTGCCCCCTTTCCTCCCATTGAGAGGGGCCTTATGATCCCATTGCACACATCCCAACCTTCTTCTGTTCTTTGACTAATGCACATTGCCTCTCTTGGTTGTGTTCATAATGCTCGTGGAACGGGAAATTGCACTAAGACTAAGGAATTTAGGCTTGGACTACCGGTGTCTTCACTTCAAACACGCGTAACGGTTGGTGCACTTCTTGCTGATCTTATCAGCTCAAGTGAGGCGGTGTCGACGTGACCCCCCATAGCAGCTTTATGCTTAAAATTTTTATTTGTATTTGTATCAATATGTAATTCGTTTGTTGTTCTTATTTTCGGATTGTGGTCTGATGATTTATTCATTCTTGCGACTTCAACCCATAACAATTACATTATTCTCTTGCTTGCAACCTTTAATTGATTATTGAAAGATAGTAAATAGGATAAGACTAACATTTGGTTAGCAACCCATACCATAGGACTCATCCTGTTAGTTTTTGAGAGTTTTATATTTGAATAATTCTGATTTGCTACCTATATAGCTTTGATGATTCTTTCTTGTATATACATTTCTCGTACTACTTCTGAAATTCATTTCATACGTACATAACTTAAGCTTTTAAAATCCATGTTCACATGTATATAATTACTTAGATAGATTCTGAATTCTTTTCTTACATATATTTGTTTTATTAAGATAGCTTTTGAAATCCATGTTCGCATGTATATTGTGTATATAGCCTTGGAAATTCGTCTCTACATATCATTTGTTCATCATTCCTTGCCTATGATTTTAAGTGTATGGATTGATCCTGTTTGGGCCCATGTAACTCTTGGCCCAAATCTACTTTTGTTTAGGATCGGTCCATAATCAGCCAAACGGGTTGGAGCAGGTGGCCATAGAATAGCTTTTAGGTTTGCCCACTTATTTTTGGACACATCGAGTCCAGTTTAGAGAAGCTTCTAGGCTCAGGGATGTTCCTCACTCAAACGTGCCGTAGAGTCTAGTCGGCGGGGAATGCCCTTTTTTTTGTAAAATTTTCCAAACAATCCATAATTGTCAGAATAAAACTCACAATCAATGATTCGTTTCAACCAATAAAAATCCAATTCAAAACCTAAAATTCAATTCCAAATTTAGTCCAAAAATTCAATTTTAAATCAATCTCTTTCATACTCTCTCATCGAACACACTCCAACATCAATCCCTCTCATACTCACTAATCATACACTCTTTAAAATCAATCCTCTCATACTCCAAAATCAGATATCCTTCATAAATTCTTCAAATCAAAGCTTTTCGCACGCCAACATTAAATACTCTTCATACACTCATTAGAAACACTTCAACCTCACAAAACATTTGAAATGCTTCCAAAAGTTCCAAGATCAAACTTCAAACTCCTTCCAAACTCTAATTGTCTCATAGTTTCAAATCATCTTCCAACTTCTATTTCTAAGGCCCAAACCTGGCCCAATTTCAAGGCCCAAACCCGGCCCAAATCCAACCCTTATTTCAAGGCCCAAATCTGGCCCATTACCTCAATTCGATCCCGACTTAGTTTCAAATCCAATTCAACTTCAATTCTAATTCAATTTTAATTCCAAGTCAAATTTAATTTCAATCCAATTCAGTAAAAATTCAATCCAATTCCAATTTAGATTCAATCTCAATTTCAATCCAATTCAATTCAAAAAAAAATCATTCCAAATCAAATTCAACTTCATTTCAATCCCAAATAATTCAAAACGTCATAAATCTCAAATTCCTTAAAACTTCAAACTCCTTGAAATTCCAAACTCTGAAGAACTCAAGCATCTCGAATCTCTAAAAGTCTCAGTGGCTCAGCAGACTCGAACATCTCAACAGCTCAATAGACTCGAAAGTCTCAGCGGCTCAGCAGACTCACACGTCTCAACAGACTCAAAAGTTTTAATAGCTCAACAGACTCGAAAGTTTCAACAGCTCAACAAACTCGAGCGTCTCAACAGCTCAACAGACTCGAACGTCTCATCGGACTCGAATGCCTCAGCAGCTCAGCGAACTCCAATATCTCAATAGACTCAGCAAACTCAAACACCTCAAAAACCCTCAACTTCTCAAACCCGAACACCTTCAAACTTCATAACCCTTTCAAGCCTTGATTGTCCTACTGACTCGAGTGCCTCACAGACTCCGCCATCTCGAGATTTTAAATGCCTCACAGACCTGAGTGTCTTACAGACTTTTTGCACCTCAAACTTCAAAACGAACCCGACAATTTATCAAATCCCACAAAATGACCATAAAACCTCTTTGACCCTTCAAAGACCCAAAAGGTCAAAACCCTAATTCCTTCAAAGCCCCAAATCTCCAAAAACCTTGAACTACGTAAGGTCTGATCTCAACGGGGAGTTGAGTACGTAGGCAGCCCACATAGGGTGCGACCCCATTCCAATAAAAAACCCCCATTTTCCCACTCTAAGGTGGTATTCATGTCTGTTAAACATTCAAATCCCCTCTGACTCCCACAAACCCTCGACTTCTTCAACTCTCAAAATCAGACTCCTAATCTTTCATTCCATACTCATTTGAATTCGTCAATTCCCCTTCATGGTGCTGGCTAGGCAGAAAAGCTCGCCTTATCCACTCGTTTTCTCACATCTCGTCCTGATCCTATCCTTGGCTTTTAAATGAATCTCTCTTAAAGGTTTTGAAAGAAGGCAATCCCGACAATTGGAGGCCGAGGTTTTCTCGGGCACCAATCCGAAGTCGTGGTCATTGCCACTTCCGAGGGGTGTAACCGAGTGCGAACCCATATAGAATCTCTGAAATTACCAGATAACTCATATCCATAGACAACAAATTCAGAGTCAACCAAACAGTTCTTAGAACCCTCGTTCCCTTCCTTCCTAGTAGCTTAGGTCAAACTAGGTGGCGACTCTAGTCAATTCCGCCCTTAGGGCATAAGTCCGCGTGGAGCCCATTGAGAGCGGGTGTAGTGTACACTTGCACTCCCTTTATGCTTTCTGGGAAAGACGGACGATATAGTAGGTATTTAAGGGATGCCAGAATAACGGGTTTTCACCCTCCAGAGAATGGCATTTTAGGATCTAGGCTTTTCAGTCAAGAACCATATTTAGATAGACCCCCCTCATACCGAAAAATCACCCTTCACAGTAGGGTCAACACTAGAGCTGTGGTTAACCTTTCCTTCAGTGTCTGGAATGTTGTCTCACACTCGTCGCTCCACTGGAATTTGGTCACCTTCTTCATGAGGTTGGTGAGAGGTCTAGAAATCTTTGAGAAATCCTTCACGAACCTCCTGTAGTATCCTGTCAAGCCCAGGAAACTATGAATATAACGAACCTCTGTCAGGTTGCTCGGTCTCGGCCATTCCTTCACTGCTTGGATCTTGGCTGGATCCATTGATATCCCCTCCTTCGTAACGATGTGGCCTAGGAACGCCACTCGATCCAGTCAGAATTCACACTTGGTCAGCTTCGCATACAACTGCTGCTCTCTTAGAGTCTGTAGGACTAATCTCAGGTGTTCCTCATGATCTTCCTCGTCCGTAGAGTAGATTAGGATGTTGTCTATGAACACCACCACAAACCGGTCTAAGTATGGATTAAAGATCTAGTTCATGAGGTCCATGAAGATGGCCGATGCGTTTGTCAGTCCAAAGGGCATCACTAGGAATTCAAAGTGCCCATATCTGGTCCTGAAGGCAGTCTTCGGGATATCCTTCTCTGCAACACGAAGCTGATGGTATCCTGACCTCAAGTCTAGCTTGGAGAAGACTCCTGCACCCTGGAGCTGATAAAAAAGGTCATCAATCCTTGGCAATGGATAATGATTCTTCACAGTGATCTGGTTCAGCTCCCTGTAGTCTATGAACAACCTCATGTTGTCGTCCTTCTTCTTCACGAACAGGACTGGGTGTTATACCCAAAATTTCACCCCCCCGGAAGAGAGTCTCTACTAATAGGCTAGTAGCAAGGGTTCCCAGTTCGATCGGCACATTTCAGAGTACTAGGGACAGCTTAGTCATCTCCAGGGGCATTTTCGTAATTTTTCAATGCTCCTAAGCCCCCTATAGGTTTTCTCTCTCCTCCAAATAAGGGTCAAATCAATTCAAAATGCTTTGAAATTTTAACCCATGATAGAGGATGACATTGAAGCATAATGGCGTTGGAATTTTGATTTTTCGAATTTCCAATAATTTTCTAGCAATTTCTGATTGAATCTGACGAGAAATTGAATTTAAAAATATTCCAATATCCAAAAACTTCGATTCCACTTTAGAAAATTCAGAAATATCATCCTTTACCCATGTGTAAAATTTCATAATCAAATTCCTTTTGGAAGCCCTTGAGCTAAAACGTCGGTAAATCTCAGTTTTTACCGGATTTTTCTATCTTTAAGGAAGCCTATAAGGAACCTTATCCCATGATCAAAGGAGAACCTCAAGAACCCTAGACTCTCAAAGAAGGCAGCCGTCTCTCTCTCTCCACGTTTTTGAACTCCAGAGCCACAATCAAACACCGAAATCTCACCAAAATCAACACCAAAACATATTTTTCAACTCCCACAACATCATCAAACATCAACCAAACCACCTCTAAAACGTGAAGAACACCTTCAACAATCAACAACCAGAAGCTCGGGTCGAACACAATCCAGAACCGGCACCATCGGAGCCTCCGAAGAATCCCGACGTGAAGAATCCTCTTGAATTCGAAGGTAAAACAGGTTACAAATCTACTTTTCTAATCCCCACGACCTTATTAACTCTCTGTCAAATTTTGGGTTCAAACTAACCTTTTTACGCTTCTGTATTGCTGTTTGTTTAAGCTTCTGTCCAATAACTTGTTTACCAAGTTTCGTGCTTAATTCGAATTCAAATTGAGAACTTTCAATCACTAATGTCTTGTACAACTTTCAGGCTACACACCCATAAAATTTGAGCCAAAAACACCTTTTGGAACAGCCTCAACGCCGCCGTCCGAGGGCGGTCCGCACCCACGGACGTCATGTCCGAGGTCCCGGACTCCCTGTCCGTAAGCCCGGACGCCCACGGACGGCGGCGGGATTTTAAAAAAATTCAAAATTTAGGTTTTCAAATAATGTCTGGGCCCACGGACAGCCTGTCCGTGGCCCCGGACTTTGCAATTTTTTGTTTTCCTTTAATTTCGACTCTTCTGTATAATTAGGTTAACTGGGGTCCGTGGTCTCGGACATGGGGTCCGTGGCTACGGACGTAAGCAAAATTCGACCTAATTCTGCCTCGAAACCCTAGTTTAGGTAGCTTTTAATTTCACTTTAATTTTCTGTCAAAAAATGCTAAAAAACACAAAAAAACAGAAGTTCGCGCACTTAGGTTAAAACGACTCGTAATAAGCCGTAATTAAACCAAGTAGAGGAAAAGCGACCTAGGAAGGGTAATGAAAGTAATCTGAACCCTAAATAAGTCGAATACCAAGCCCCCGAACCCGAACTCTACCTTTCCTAATTTACCCTAGGTTATAATTAGGTGGCGACTCATAATAGGTTCCAGTGAGCTAGCTTAGGTTTTAATAATTATTGTCATATGACATAGTTATTAATCTTAGGTTATAAGTGGACCTAAAACCCGGTTAGATCCTAATCAGCTTTAATCAACACAGGATAGGGTTTAAAATCGAGGCTCACACTGGGGCTCCCCACAGTGATACACTCGGATGAATGTACCCCTTCTTTAATAGATCTTCCAACTGTGCTTTTAGTTCCTTCAGTTCTGATGACGCCATGCGGTATGGGGCTTTAGAGATAGGCGTTGTTCCGAGCACTAGATCGACGATGAACTCCGCCTCTCTGTCTGGCGGCATGCCAGGAATCTCATCTGGAAAGACATCGGGGAACTCATTCACCACCTGAATCTCTTCTAATTTGCTTGGCTCCCTGCTCAGGTCATGGATGTGGCGAAGGTATGTCTGTTGCCCCTTCCTCACCTGAGAGAGGATCGACATTGCTGAGACGATCTTCACCCGGGCTTCTTCTCCACGCTTCGCTAGGATACCCTCTGCCCTGACGGTTCTCTGAGGATGATCTTCTGCTCCCCACAATCAATTCTTCCCTTTTACTTGCTTAGCCAGTCCATCCCCAAGATGATGTCGATGTTGGGGAGGACAAATTGAATAAGATCAGCTACAAAAGTTTCTCCCTCTATATCTACCCCCACATCTTTCAGCACATTATTACAAGAGATAACCCGCCCTGAGGGTATAGATACTGCTATGGTCGAAGTCCTACTAGCCACTAAGCCTAGTTTCTCAACAAAATTCTCAGGAATAAAGGAATTTAAAGCTTTAGTATCAAACAAAACACGAGAAGGAGTACCATGAACGGAAAAGGTACCTGCCAACACCTCGGCTTCGGCCTCAGCCTCGGCTCGACTCATAACATTGATCTTCCCAAGAGCTCGGTTGTTGTCTCGGCTGCCTCCATTGCCGCCCCCACCATTGCCACACTGGGGAGCGTCCTCGCGCTGGTTCTGGCCCTGGTACTGATCTCTGCCTTTGGACTAAGAGTTTGTAGGCCTGTAGGTCCGGTCTCCGCCGTTCCTCTTCTACTGAGTGCCTTCCTAGGGGTTCTGGTAGCACTCAAAAGCTCTGTGGCCCTTCTTGCCACACCGGAAGCATGTCACCAGATTCCCTTCATAGTCCTTCTCCGGGTGGTCCTTATGGCATCTCCTGCAATGGAAGTGCCTATCTCACCCGCTCTCTCCCCTCTGAGCCTGCCCCTGGGGTCTATCGTTCCTCCTCTGGTCGTATCTCCGGTCTCCATCAGACCGCCGTCTATCATCTGAGTTAGGCCTCCACCTCTTCTCCTGATTGGGCCTCTATGGTCTGTCATCGCGACTCCAGGATTCCTCCCCGTCCTTCATCTTCCACTTCTGGCCGGCCTAGACCTCCTTCCTCTTCTGCTGCACCCTATACAGGTTAGCAGCTTTTCCATAAGCGTCCTAGAGGGTAGGTATCATCAGCACGCTCAGGGCCTCCTGAAGACTCCAGTTGAGTCCCTCTAAAAATCTCTACACCTTTGATGCCTCGTCGGGAACCATAGTTAGTGTGAACCTCGTCGGCTCTAGGAATTTGGAGTGATACTCCTTCACACTCCAGGTTTGCTATTTGAGTTCAAAGAACTCCAGGTATTTTTGCATCCGGACATCCTCGGGGTAGAACCGCCTTTGCATGGCCTCCTTCAGTGCTTCCCATCCAAAGGCAAGACCCGCCAGAAGAGTGTCTTTGTTGGCAGACCACCAGATGTCGGCCTCTCTCTTGAAATAATACACAGCCGCATTTACTCGCCTGTCAGTAGGGCAGTTGACTACCTCGAATATCTTATCGAACTCGCACAGCCAATTTTGAGCAGCACTGGGCCTTCTTCCCCCTTGAATGCAGTAGGCTTCAGGTGGGCGATTCTCTTCGTGTAGTCTTTGGGCACGTTGTCCCGCTGAGCCTGGCGCTGTACAATTTGGCCTAAGTTCAATGTAAGCTTATGAAGTTGCCTCATAGGATCGTTGGCTGCCATGGTAGTCCTTCTTCTTCGACTTCTGGTGTTGTAAAAGAAATTAAGTCGGTCTGCCAGTCTACTTTACTCAAGGTGAACTCCTGATTATGAGTCACGAATTTAAAGGGACTAAATTCCTACAATTACCCCCCAAGTTCTACTATGTTCATAATACCCCAAATCCACAGGTAGTAGTTCAATAATACATATATGGATACAGATATATATAAACTTATATAAGAATTCTCATCCGTTACTCTTAGCATAACCTTCCAAGCATCAAACAAAGTTATCCACAGTAGCTCCAAAGATTTAAAACACAACATAATAGAACATAGATTCCCCAATCGGTTTAACCCCACATTTTTAGTCTAGTTTAATCCCATTTTATCTTATTTTGAAAAAATGGCTCTGATACCACCCTGTAACACCCTAGATTTTACCTTAAAAGATGGCTTATGAAAATACGGATCCAATGGCGCAAACAGAATTAAAAACGGACTTCAAACGAGTCCTAAAAGTGTAAAATAGTGTCGGTCCGAACTTGTGTCTGGAAGTCGGAAGTTCGGACACAAGCCGAAGAAAACAAACCGAAAAAACACACATGTCCGAACTTGTGTCCGGACATCAATGTTTGGACACAAGTCGAGAGTTAAAAATTTGAAAACCGGAGATGTCCAAGCTTGTGTCCGGACTTCGAAGCTCGGACACAAGTCAAGTTTTTTAAAATCCTGAAAATTCTTTACGCGCATCCGAACGTGGGTCCGAACTTGCAGATTCGGACATAAGTCAAAACTTGCAAGTCGAATTCATCCTAGCGTGCTGTCCGAATGTTGATGTTCGGACAGATGTTCGGATGCGACTAAAACAGCGAATCCTTTTAAACTCTCAGGGCCTGTCCGAACATTGAAGTCCGAACGAACGTTCGGAGAAGTCCCAAAATGTGTTTTTCAGAAATGCAACAGAGTAACAACGGTGTCCAAAACACCACAAAACCAATGTTAGCAGTTAAATAAGTACATTAGTAGTATTTGCAATAGTAAGCTCCGCATGAACACATTGAAAACAATACTTAGATCACTCAATAAAGATTGCCAAAACATTGAAAATGAATGTTCGAATATTATACCAAAACATAACCTCGCTGCAGTGGAATCAATTCTTCCAGGGCATTACCGCCACACCCAATTCCCAAGGGTGCCCAGGCTAATAACCAAATGAAAAAGAAAGTAATGTTAAACTTATAAAGTAGAATCCCAACATAAACACAGTAATGAAAACATAGAATCAATGTTTTGAATTCTAAACGTAATAACTTAGAAGACGTCTCAATATCTCATCCTATTCTATGTGATTGCGCAATCCCGATCCCCAAACTCAGTCATCCATACCTGCGATCAGAAAACCATAGACAAAAACACAGAAAGGATCACACAAATCAGTTAAACTGAGTAAACTCTACCTCAATATGTAAAATACATTTTGAAATCCGTTTTGCATTTTATGAAACAGTCTAGAAGGGAATGACCAGTTTAATAATATTTCCAAACCACATTAGCCAACAGTTCATTAGGGAGTTTTTGACAGGAATCAACACATTTCCAACACGGGATCACCTATGGGATCCCAAACAAAAGTACAAGGACAGTCACCTACGGGACCGTCAACCAACCACCTCACCCCAAGTCCTTAAGTGTGCACACCCCCTATGAAACAGCAGTAACATAGAGTAGATCGAAGGGCTTAACTGCAACAATGTGTGCAGTGCAAATCACAATAATGGGGAACACCTATATGTTCCCAAACAAATAACAATCCTATGAAATACTCCCAAAATTCCATAATTAAATACCAACCAAACAATCCAATTTCTCCACTTCCAAACACGTGGGAATCAATCCCAATTTCTAACCACAAACTGGAATTTCACAAAAACACAACTGAAACCTTTTTCCTCCGATTTGCAAAACATCAACCAATTAGACTCAAGCATAAAATTTACCTGATCACACAATCCACCTCAAGAAATCACTTCTCAGGATTATTGGAAGCACCCGATGTAATCGGAGTCTAGATAATAATAACCACAATCAGAGTCTACCAACACAACGAATAAAATAATTACGCTATCTAGGTAGAACACATTACCCAACGATTCTCTAACTGGCACCAGGGAATTGATTTGACCACATCGGGAAGTAGCGTGAATTCACAAGAGTTGGAGGAAGATGAAGCGTGAATGTTTTACTAGTGGTAAGAACGTAGAATAGATGCGTGAATTTTGAGAGTTTGAAAGTGGAAGAGCGTAATGGCAGTGCGTAGTGGATGGAGAGAAGTGGGGGAAGTCGATGTTTTAAATTGAATGATTTACAAAACAAGGTGAGAGACCATTAATTAAATATTTAATAATCCAATTTAAGGAAAGAAGATATTAAATAATTTGAAAGAGAGCTCTATCAATTAATATTATATATTTATGTAAAAGATGTAGAAATTGTTATCGTTAAGAGAAATCAGCAGAACGATCGCGATGGTTAGCGAAATAATTTTAAGAGAAATAAATTAATAACCCTCAATTGAAATAATAGGAGAACGTGGGTTTAACATTGTAACAGGATAAGGATGAAAAATAAATATCTAGGAAATTAATTTATTAACATTTATTTGAAATAAGAAAAGATTGAAATAAGTTAAATAAAGTATAGTAACAATCCTGGCAAGAGGTTTATTATAACGTTAAAGGGAATTCTAGAATTTTAATTACGACAAAATCAAGAGAAGGATATATTATTAATTTAAGGAAGTCAAAAGGGATTTGAACTCTTGTAATTAGGGATAATTCATTAATAGGAAGTAAAATCGAATTCGAACTCTAGGAATTAAATCAATTTAGAAAAGAATTCTAGGATTGAATTTAAGAGCGTAGAAACAACGTAAAGGTCAAAGTAATTCTTAATAACTATGATGACAATATTAAATAAGGTAAGGAGTTGGTAGGTAATCACAAATGTTTATGTAATTATTTTATAACCATTTTAGGAAGGAAAAGGAAGATAATCTATAAGGATTTAGCTTAACTTCCCTGGGCCACTAATAATATTGCTACAGACTTATTCATTCTTACTATATTATACTATTCCTAGCTTGAAATTTCGTGGGTATTTCACTGTGGTTGCTCAACTTGGAATGAAGTAATAGAGGAAGTTTAATTGGTTAGCTGATTTTGGGGTGTAAAATTTTGAGATTCTTCTTGTTTTTAATTGCTAAATTGAAGTCGCTATTCTGGAAGTGCTGAAACAAATGAGAATATTCACCATCTGAACATTGGTTTTAGCTTTGAGCCTTGGAACGAACTAGATTGAAATGGTTAAAAAAGAACAAGGCAAGGTACTCCGCTGATCCTAAGCATGCTAATTCTAATTCTGATCCAAAAATTTGGCCTCAGCCACTTGGTTATTAAGTCCTTTGTGGTGCTTTATCCCCTAGCTACCTAAGGTCCTTGTGATCTGGGATAGTTGACCCAAAGCCGCTACATGGCTAGAGAGAAAAGTCTGTGGTGAAGGAAATTGAAAGCGCTTTAATTGAAAATTTTATGCAAATGTTGTGCTGAATATAGATTATTATCTCTTATGAATCAAGAGTATGTGGCATTGAAAGGTATGATGGAATATGATCTTACTTCATGCCCCTTTGTCGTTTTTGTGGTTTGGGAAGGAAAAAGGTGGATTGGCTCGAGGGTAAGGGCTAAGATCTTATGGTTTTGTTTCTCATTTGTTAGCTCGAATGACTTCATGTTTGTGGATAGAATGAATTGTTTTGAATAACTTGAAATGCCCCTTGATTGGTAAGACTAACAATATCTTTCTTCTATGTTCTTCCTTTTCTGTTGAGTTCTATTAGCTTGGCTTTACTAGGGCTTGAAAGTTTTGCTTGGGGACAAGCAAAAGGCTAAGTGTGGGGTGATTTGATAAGTGTGAAATTGACATGGTTTTATTGGTGCTAAATTCTTATTTTATGCAACCTTTTGGGCGCTTTCTCTCACTTATCCTATGTTTTTCATGATTCTTACTTTAGGCAAGAACTGATGTCAATTTATATGTTAAAAGCAGGAAATGATGGTGAAAATGCATAGTTCTCCTTAAGAGCTTTCCAATGACACAAACGGGGAGCAAATTAGAGCTTAAACGAATAATCTGGACCCTGTCAAAGTTTGCGGGGAAAAGAGACACAAATATATACATGTCCAGATCTACGTCCAACCCTATGGTCCAGACGGGTGGTCCGGACACCTCAAAATTGAATATTTTACACATGTCCGGATCTATGTCCGGCTAAGTGACCCGGAAGTGTTGTTCCTGTTCGGCTAACTGACCCGGACGGAGACCCGGATGTACCTAGAATGCTGCTTTTCGAATCTTTCACGTGTCCGGATGATGTGTCCGACCCTGTGACCCGGACGTGCTCAGAAGTACCACAATATTTACGACCACGAGTGTTGTGCATGCCACAGATTTCTATTATATTTCTGTCCAGCCCGGTTGTCCGGCTAACTGACCCGGACAGGTGGTCCGGACGTCACACAAAGCGAAAACTCTCGCCTGACGTGTTGTGTCTTGTCCGGCTAAGTGATCCGGACAGCTCACCCGGACGCGTGTATTTTGTGTGCAAAAATTCTATTTTAAGGAGCATTCGCGAGGGCATGAAGGGGATTCAAACACACAACCATTCACGAAATTACATCCTCATTCATGAGGAATCGTCAACAATCCCTCTTCTTCGTTAGTAATGTCGGCGTGACATCCATGTGGTGTTAATTAATTGGTTTCTTTTTTTCACTGACATGACCACATTTAACAGTTCATCCATCCCCTTCTCAATCTACAATCTCAATTCACAATCCATGATTTACTTCTCTACACGTAAGCCCCACTCCCTCCTCTCTTCTCTGCTGGTTCTCGTTGCTACTATGCATTTTGATTCCTTGGTTCCTTGTCGCCCTTGCACTCATCGGTAGTTCTCCTCAATAGCTGCGATTCCGAACCCATTTCGCTTCACTTCACAAAACTTGTTAGTTTACTTTGAACCCTATCAATTTGGTATGTGATTTTCTAACTTGTATTTCTAGGGTTCTTTCTTTCACCTTGTCAGTGGAATATGCATGTGATTTTAAACGTTCACATTATGGTTTTGTCGGTGTTGATCCTTGTCATGCGATCTTGATTGCTAGTTTTGAAGGTGGTTTAGTCCAGTGATTTTGGTATGTGACTTTTTGGTTTGTATTATGTTGTTTATAATTTACATACACTATAAACCTTAGCCCCTAGTATGGAGTTTGCATTGTAGTGTTGTAGCAATGATGGAATCTTCTCGCTCTTAGTTTAATTTAAACCATAAAATATGTTGTTGTTTGTGGTGGATCAAGATTGGTACTGTTGTTTGTTGCTGTGTTTGGGTGTTTTTTGTGGTGGATAAAGATTGGTACTGTTGTATGTTGCTATTTTTGTGTGTTGTTTGTGATCAATAAAGATTGCTACTATTGTATGTTGTTGTTTTTGTGTGTTGTTTGTGGTGGATAAAGAATGCTCCTGCTATTTGAATTTACTAAGTTGGAACTGTTGTTTATTATGGAAAGTAGTCATTCATATTGTGTTTGACAGAGATGGAGAAGTGCTATCTTGAATTCATATATAAGAGTGGACATTTGGAATGCCCTTTGATCCAGACAAATATTTGACTATAGAATCGGTCGATGATTGTCTTCATGAACGTAAGAAACACAACAATGTCAGATTACCATAGAACCCTATGTTCTTCTACAAAAACCCAAAAAGTCAGTAGAACATAGAGATAGTGTGTGAGATAGCTTATGAATATGCTTTTGTTGTTTCATGGAAAGAAATCGATTGAAATAATAGTAGATTAGACTGACAAGGAAACAGAACTCATGTCCACATTCAAAAGATGGTTGGCAGATGCAAACAAAAGATAGAGTGTGGATCACCATGGTAGTGAGCCAGATCTTCAATTGGATGACGATGATATACTTTGTTTGAATTACCAATGAGTGATTTGTCCTAGTTCTTTATCACCACAAACACAACTCTCTCAAGTTCTCCCTCCTCAAGCACACTCTGCTCAGAAAAGACTTCCACTACAGCAGCCAACACCAAATCAGCCAACATCAAATCAGCCGACACTAAATCAGCCAACACCGAATCAACCCACACTAATCAGCCACAAACTCACGATCAACAACCAGATCATTAAAAAAGTCAGAATAGTATAAAAAAAGGGAGGTAGAAGAAAAGGACTCGAGGTCTTAATCTAATTTATGGATCGACCTCCACTCATAACCCACTTCCTTCTTCAGATACCGGAAGACCAGCTTCTGTTCAGCCCATTGGATCAGGCACACCAACATTATCTAGTCCAAGAGTTGCATCGAACCATAACAGTGCTACTAACAATGCAATGGTTGGTGCAATAACATCTGTCAACAATGGGTTACAGATTGTCCCCACAAATCTAAGCGTTGAAATCACTGAAGAACAAACTAATAACCCACATCCCTGCTTTTCCGATGACTCCCGTGATAAAAATATATGACAAAGAGTACGATTTTATCTCAACTGAAGATAGTGGATCTGAATCTATGCACGACGATGAAGTTGATGATGTAGACATTGACTAGTTGGATGCATTAAGAGAGGGTGGATGATTTTTAGGTGATGAAGATGAAGGTGTTGTTGCAGATGAGATGTATCCAAGAGAAGGTAAACCGTTGGAGTTATAGCCTGATGGAACAATTAAACTGGAATCTCGTCAAATGTTCTTGATCAAGGACATATTCATAGAAGTTATTGAAGACTATGTTGTACAAGAAGGGATAGACTTGCATAGGTGGCCAATGATCCATGGAAATACACTGTGTTGTGTAATAACACTGACACTTTCTAGTGGCCACTACATGCCTCTCTCTTAGTGGATAACATTACATTCATGATTAAAATGATTAGAGTTGAGCATACTTGTTCAAGATTGTCCGAAAACCCTCTTGCCACATCAAGGTGGATAATGAGAAAGGTGTTGCTCGAGTTGAGAGCTAATAATTCTATGTCCCCCGCCAATATCTATCAATCTAAATTTGGAGTCATAGTGATCTACATGAAGTATTTCAGAGCTAAAAAGAGGCTCTAAAATTTCTTCAAGGTAACCATCCTAAATCATATGCCCAGCTTCACCAATACACCGAAATAGCCCTTGAGTGAAATCTAGCTTCAATAATAGATCTAAAATTCCTAGAGTCCCTCAACGGACTTCCAACATTCAACAAGCTATTTATATGCTTCAATGCACTTAAAGAGGGCTTTCTTAGAGGTTACATACCGTTTCTTGGTGTAAACGGTTGCCATCTTAAGGGGCCTTACAGAGGTGTGATTTTAAGTGTTGTTGCAATTGACGAGAACAATGGCATATTTCCCGTGCTTTTGCTATTGTGGCAAGTGAAACTATAGAGACCTAACATCCTTCTTCTACAACTTGAGGTTAATTGCTCATGAAGATGCAAGAAAAAAATGGGTTTATTTCTGATCGACAAAAGGTAATATGTTACATACTTCTTCGTTGTTGCTGCTTGTGTTGTTTGTGTCGTCGGTGGCCCTAAAAGGATGTTTGTTTGCTAGGGTGTCGAGCCCGCACTGAATGTTGTGTTACCTGAGGTCACTAGGAGAATTTTTTTTCTGACATTTATATGCTAACTTTAAGAAGGATCACCCAGGTAAATAAGGGTTATACACTTATCTATTTTTTCAGTTTTATGTGTTAATGAAAATTTAATTCTAATTATTATGATTTTTAACATTAGGTGCTTTGTTACAAAATTTATTTTATGAGGTCTCACAGTGTTATACCACAGTTGGGTTGAGGGACGTTATGAGGAAAATTGAGGAGACTTCTATGGGGGCGTTTATGTACTTGAGAGAAGTGGACTACAATTTATGGCCGAGGTTTCAAATGCCAAGGAAAGTGAAGGTGATTGAGACAACTGCAAATTTTGTTGAGTTATTCAGCAGCAAGTTGTCCAGAATTAGGAGCATCCCTATTTTTGTACTCTTAGAAAGCCTTAGACTTATCTTAATGAAGAAAAAAATGCAAGAATGGAATCAATAAACAAGATGAATGGAAGGATCACTCCCTATGCAAGGAAGATGTTGTATAAAAACATTAAGACAGGCTCAAACATACATTATATTGTTAACATGTGAGATAGACACTGCGACTACATGGCTTGGGATGAATCAGGTATCCCGTGCAAGCATGCATGTGCAATACTAAACTAGAAGAGAATAGATAAGGATCAGTTTGTGCACCCTTATTTGTCCTTGAACATGTATGCTTCCACATACACACTAGCTATTTCTCCAATCCCAGACCCCTCATTGTGGCCAGAGCTTGAAGGTTTAAAGATCTTGGCACCACCACTTCTTAGAAAATTACCTGGTAGGCCCAAGAATCACAGAAGAAGGGAAGATGGTGAGGCTAAACCCACCACTATAAGATCAAGTCATGTGACGTGTGCAAAATGTAAGCAAAGGGGGCACAATTCTAGGACATGCTCAACGCAAGTCAGTAGAGGGCATGGTTAAGGTAAGGGTCTGGTTGTTGTCACGGAAGGGGATGCCACACGGGAGGCGATGTCAGCTGCTACAAAGGGAAAAAGGGGAAATGAAAAAGAACTATCATTTCCATCGACTGGAGTTCAAGAGAGTAGAATAAAGACACATTCTCATGGTATTGTAATTTCTTCTATTCACTCCTTAGAAATGGACTAGTTCTTTATGTGTCATTATGACTTCTGAAAAAAATGGGATTGTTTTTGTTTCAGGTCTAAAATAGAAGCGCTGAATGTGAATGAAAAATGTGGGAAAGAAGACCATCTAGATCTTTTTGTTTTAGCAACCTTTTGTTTCGAACTAAGTGATAGTTGCTTAACGCTTCTCTACAAGCTGCATGATGTTTAGACATATTGTGACAGTTGATTAATGCTGATCTTTTGTTTTAGACAGATTATGTAATGTCTGGTCATTGATAGCTTGTATTCTTTTGGTGAATTATGACCGTTAAAGTTGGTTTTAGATAGATTATGTAATGTTTGGGCATTGATATATTGTGTAATGCTGATTTTTGTTTAGATAGATTGTGTAATGTTTGGGTGTTGACAGATTGTGTAATGCTAATCTTTTAGTGTAGACAGATTGTGTAATGCTAATATGCTGATTTTGTTGTTGACAAATTGTACAGCTCTGTTTCATATATATGGTTGTGTAATGTTGGTTAAAGCTTCTTTTTCTATTAGTATTGCTCCCGTTCTCTGATTGGGTCAAATCCCATGGTATCGTTGATTAATCATAGCAAACAAACCATGACACTGTCTAAGTTAGGAATGGTAGGCATATATGCAATCATTATTAATTCAGGATTCGATAATGAAGATTAGGATCAGCTGATAAACCGAGTGGGTATTGGTCAGATCTCTAGTGTTGGCATATGGAAACGATCTGAAATTTCTCTCATACCTTGAAAGGATGAATCTTCTCTAAAGATGCATGGCCTACTATTCAATGATAGGTTTGGATGTTTTTTATGCAGGAGGATTTTCTTTCATCTCTTCACTGTTTTTCATACAACCTCTGGTGGTTTTTTGCCAGAGTTGGCTCCTCTATAAAAGCCATTTATTTGCATCTGTTCATCTATTGCAGGCTGAAGTATTACTGAAGTAAAGTTTTTTCGACAAAGTGTTCTACGTGCATACTCTACTTTCTTTTTGTGTTGATTTATTACTCTATAAAAACTCATTTTTATGCTTATCTTGGTATGGGTTGCTCGAGAGTATCTACTTTAATTCCAGTTCCTTTGCGTTTACTTTCTAGCTTGTCATTATTACTTAAGAAATGTATCATTGATTGTTGAATGTTGTTATTTTGTGCTCTTTTTTCTTTTTATTTCTTTTTTTGGCCTTTCCATGTACAGCTATGTGCCATATTTGTGCACATGAACCTTGTCGAAGTATCAACTGCATAACCTAACTGAAGTTAAATGCTAGCTTTATTGCGCTCCAAATGGCATGTTGTTTGACTATGTGCCCTTGGCTAAGATTTCTTGCATAATTTAACTTCTTCTCTGCCACCGTACAAATTATACAAGTGCAGCTGTAAATGTAAAGACATTGCATGTAGAAGAAATATCTCTCTAGCCCTCTAGCTTTTAGGTAAGTTTTGGTAGCTATCAAACTTGCAGGGAGAAGAAAATGTAAAGAAATATGACAGTTGTTTCGAATTGCATGTAGATGAAATATGCAGAGTTTAGCGCTCTAATTGATTTAAGATAATAGAGAGTACAAAGTTCAAGTTACATAAAACATCAAGTCACTCGCACATCCGAGATTACATACTAAGCTAACAAAGCAACTAAACTACACCAACTTCAAAATCAACACAATCACACCAACTATAGAGTGACTAGCTTATTAATTTCATACTTCAACTCGATTTTATCTCTCTGAAGAAGAATATTCAACTCCATTAGCTCATCTCTAAGTTGACGCAGTTGCCGTTAAATTATCACATCAACATTATGATCATTAGAGTTAACCTCTCCATTCTAAATATCAGGCCTTAGAAGATGCATATTATGCTCCACCTCATACCACCGCTTGAAGGTACCATTAGCACAATCGTATCCATAAAACATTTGCCAGGGTTGTCACATGTCTCCACAGTAAATAACTGAGCGTTCTTCTTACAACGACACTTCATATTAATGAATGTAAAGCTGTTCTCATTGTTTTGGTTGTTTGAGGTTGACATAGTACTGAAACAACTCAATGAAATCAGCAAGACATGAACACATCAAACCATCTAAAATGACCAGTTTCGTATCCAGTAGGGTCACAGCTAACACTCACCACTTATCATATCATTTAAAACAACAACAGTTATCAATGAACAATAATGAGCTCAGATTAGGATTGTTGCCCATCTTCATAGTTTTTAAAAGGCAATACAAACAAATCACATGTCAACATGGATCAATTTTAGTTTCTTTCCAAATGGGCATGAGCAACCTAGGGTATGCTAGTAGTTTCTTCAAACCAAATGAGAAATTTCTAGATTTCTCACATCACAAAAAGAGCACCAAACAATACACCAACATCACTTCAACTAACCAATTGACAAAGAAAGTGATACGACTACAACACAATTTCATATAGGAGCCAAAACACTAGAATCACTTAAGGGGGTAGTTTAAATCATGATGTGCATCATTCCCACACAGGTAGAGCCAACATAACCCAAAAAATCATGTCGAGAGTGCAAAACAAACTTTTAGGGTTCATAGTCGACCCAACACATACAACAGATTGTAGGTCACCATGAAACAAGCAATCAGGACCGCATAACAAAGATCAACACCGACACAACCACAATGTGAACACTTAAAATCCCATTCATGTTCCACTGACAAGGTGACAAAAAGAACCTTAAAAATACAAGTTGTAAAATCACATACCAAATCGATAGGGTTCAAAGTAAAATAACTAGGTTTAATAAGTGGGTTCAGATTTGTAGTTGTTGAGGAGAACCACCGACGAGTGCAAGGGAGACAAGGAATCGAGGAATCAAGATGCATAACAGCAATGGGAACCAGTAGAGAAGAGAGAAGGGAATTGGGCTTATAGGTAGAGAAGTGAATTAGGGATTGTGGATTAGGATTGTCGAATGAGAAGGTGATGGATGAGCTGTTAAATGTTGTCAAGTCAGAAGAAAAAAAGCCAATTACTTAACGCCACGTGGATGCCATGCTGACATTACTAACAGAGAAAAGGAATTGTTGACGAGTGTAAACGTGGAAAACATGATGGGTGGGAATTTTAAATACGTAAACCACGTGGGTGGTTTGTGAAAATAGGTCAAACCTCATGGGTGAGGATGTAAGTTTTGCAATATATTATCTAAAATGACGAGTATTCTGAACCCACTGATCACAGCCACCTCCCGAAGATGATCCTAGCAGCACCCCTATTAGGATTCACACCTTCCAAGTTAGGCCTAAGGTTGACTAATATCAACAGAAGCAAGGACAAGTTGACCTAATGTTGTGTAAGTTCAATAGAAGCAAGGAATAGTTTTCAAACTTGGGTTTATGTATCTAAGGTTGTGATACCCCATCCGACAACACGATATGAGTAGTAAAATGTGATCTATAAGGATAAATATGGGTTGACTATAATAACAAGCCTTCCAGTTTTAGACCCAAGTGAAGATAAAAAGCTTAAAGGGATTAGTTTTCAAGCCCAACTGACTTAAAAGTTGGGTTGTTAGACATTTTTCCATATGAGGTATTACAATGAATCAAAATGATGATATTTATGCACGAAGAGCAAAAATAGAAAATCATAAATGATTGTGTACGCTTATGCCTCAACAACCTTATCAAAATAAATCTATCAAAAGTCATCATTTGCTTTAAGAGTAAGAGAAGACTTCGTTCTCAGCCTCCCTTGTAGTGTATTTAATGAGATTTTAGAAGGGAAGATAACGCTAAGTAAGATTCCAAACAAGAAATATCCAATGACTAAAAAAAGGGAGATATCCTATTCACAAAAGGATTAAAGGAGATCATGGCATAGACAAAAGGAGAGAATTTTTGCAGACTATGGAAGAAATTACAAATTGACCTCCTAAGAGATTATAGTATAAATAGATGGTCATGTTCACAGGAAATGGACAAGCTATGTTAGGTCAGAGAGGTACGCCTCAAACTTCTACTAATGATTGAAGTCTTGTAATTAAC
Organism: Limonium bicolor; assembly: GCA_023374045.1. NCBI lineage: Eukaryota > Viridiplantae > Streptophyta > Magnoliopsida > Caryophyllales > Plumbaginaceae > Limonium > Limonium bicolor. The sequence goes on along the minus strand of CM041779.1, from coordinate 205,666,173 downwards.
ATAATCAATTAAACTTGTAACATCAAATTAAAACCTTGATTGATGTCTTACTGCTACTCTATAATAAAAACTCCAACTAGCCAAAACTCAATTACTAAAGGTCGAATGATGGTCTGAATTGTTAAACAACTATGTCATATAATCTCAAATGCCCAAGCTTTCATATTCATTATTTACAATCATATATCCAGGGGAGGCGCCAAGATATAAATTATGTGGGGTCACAATTGTTCAAAAAAAAAAGTCAACATATTTGATCATAACTGGATTTAAACCTAAGACAACTCACTCAATGCTTCTATCCCTTACCACTATACCAGCAACAACTCTATGATATATGAGGTCAATATACTATACACATATAAAATCTAATTATTATACATATAGGAATCTTTGAACTCTTCAAAAAACGTGGGGTCACGTGACCCCACGTGATTCCCCTTAGATACACCCCTGCATATATCCAATGAAGGATTTATTAGCATTGTTGAGCCCAATGGTTACCGAACATAGCAGGGTCGTGCCAAATGCCAAACCAGTCCAATCCACGGGTAAACAACATTGTTATGCCAATAATTATCCATCATAGTGGGACCAGGACAAACTCCAAACCAATCTAATCCACAGGTTTACTGCATCGTATAAATGACTAAGCGGAGTGCTGGCTCCTTGCATTTTAGTGGCCACATGAGGTGGCAACCCATGTGGTTGCTGAATGGATTGTTGAGTTGTTACTTTTTGATAATTTTTATAAAAATGGATGTTACATGTAAAATATAAGTCCAAAATGAAAGAGCAACTATACCGTTGTGTTGTTCATCTATATTCAAGCTCTTCAAAATAAGATCAGTCATGTATATGTTTTTACTACTTTAATTTTTCATATATATATATGATGATATGCTAAAATGATGATATGATTCATTAAAATTGTTATTATGATTCATTAACTAACAAATAGTGAATTTGATAACAAACTTCAACTAATCATTATTGTTTTATGGAGTATTATTATTGTTTTATGGTGTATTATTGTTGTATAGTGTATTTTAATTAAACCTTATATGGTGAATCATATATGTTCCTAATGTTCGAATTTGACCTTCTGGCAGGTGAGACACCTCGACACAAACTCTGCCACTTCCCTCTTCATATTCGGCCACCAAAACAGCTTCTTTAAATCTTTATACAGATTGTCGCCACCAGGATGAACTGAATACGGAGTATTATGAGCCTCCCACATCAATTTCTCCTTCACCTCTGCACACTTCTGAGGCACACACCATCGGCCTCTGAATCTCAGGCTGCCATCACTATGGATCTCAAATCCCTCTGCTCTGCCCTCTCTCATCTTCTCCTTGACACACTTAAACTTCACATCGTCGGGCTGTCCTTTGAGTATCTCCCCATAAATGTCGGAAGAGACACTCATCTGGAACAACTTTACCTCTTGCTCCACCCCTTCGAATTCCATCACTTCCAAATTCAACTTCTGGAACTCACAAATCAGCTCGTCAGAGAGGACCCATATTGAGTTCACTGAGTGGCCTCTTTTTCTGCTCAGAGCATTAGCCACTAGATTAGACTTCCCCTCATGGTACAGAATCTCCAGATCATAGTCCTTAATTAGCTCCAACCATCTCCTCTGCCTCATATTAAGTTCCTTCTGCGTGAAGATGTATTTGAGGCTTTTGTGGTCGGTGTAGATCTTGCAAGACACGCCATACAGGTAGTGCCTCAAAATCTTAAGGGCAAACACTACTACTACCAGCTCTAGATCATGTATCGAATATCGGGTCTTGTACTCCTTCATCTGCCTCGACGCATAAGCAATCACCTTTCCCTTATACATTAGAACACATCCCAGACCGTACTTGGAGGCATCACTAAATACTTCAAATCCCTTTGTCCCTGAAGGTAGGGTTAAAACTGGGGCTGTGGTTAACCTTTCCTTCAGTGTCTGGAACGCCGTCTCACAATCATCGCTCCACTGAAACTTGACCACCTTCTTCATGAGATTTGTGAGAGGTTTGACAATCTTCGAGAAGTCCTTCCCGAACCTCTTGTAGTATCCCGCCAAACCCAGGAAACTGCGAACCTCAGTCAGGTTACTCGGTCTCGGCCACTCTTTTACTACTTGGATCTTGGATAGATTCACTGATATTCCCTCCTTGGTGACAATGTGACCCAGAAACGCCACTCGATACAACCAGAAGTCACACTTGGACAGTTTGGCGTAGAGCTGCTGCTCCCTCAAAATCTATAGAACTAATCTCGGGTAGACTTGGCAAAGGTGACCCAAACCAGAAAAACTGAACCGAACCGATCCAACCTGATCCGAACCCAAACTTAAACCGAATAGCGTGACCCAAAATGTGACCCAAAAATCCGAACCGAACCAAACCAAAACCGAATCAAACCGAAATTTGGTATAACTGAATCCACCCGAACTGAATTCACCCGAACCGAATCCACCCGAACCGAATCAACCCGAACCGAATCCACCCGAACCGAATCCACCCGAACCGAATCAACCCGAACCGAATCAACCCGAATGTTTTGCTAAATATAAATCTACTATAGTTGTTCCAACTGTAAAAATAATCTTGAAACAAAAAATACATAATGGAGATTTAGACATCCAATAAGTGTTCATTGCTCACAAATGATATATATAATATTGAACATCTTCAATCTTCAAGCATCTCAAGCCTTGTTGTAATAAAACATTCATAAACTGTGTTGTTACTCTTCCCACACATGGATGTTTTGCTACAAACTATAGATGTTTTACTTTTAAATGTTTTATAATACAATTTAATGTGTATCATTACTATTTTATAATACTATACTAATTTTGATTTTAATAAAGTTAGGTTTTTTTATGTTTAGGACATGAGACTTGGGAACGGTTTAAATGTTGATGAAGTTTAATTATAAAACCTAAACTTTTTAGTTGAGACATATGCTATTCAAGATTAATGTGTATGTGCCTAAAGAAAATTATGCAATAAAATGAGGATAATAAATATTCCAAATGGTAGATTATTGTGAATCGTGAGATATACTAGCATTTTGGAGGATGAATAAGGTTTGGAGGATGAATAATCCCCACCTTATTCCATCTACCTTGACAACTTAACCTAAAATGTTTTATAAGACAATGTAATGTGTATCATTACTATTTCATATTACTCTTTATTTTATAAACTTAGGTTTCTTCATATTTAGGACTTAGGAATGGTTTGAATGTTGATGGATGGGCGTGGGCGTGAGCGTGTGACGCATGTGCGAGGCGGTGATGGATGGGTGTAGATGCGTGACACTTATGCGAGGTGATGGCTCAGGGTATGACGGGCGCGGGATGACGGGAGGCATGACGTCGGGCGTAGGCGGGGTAGACTGGACGTCGATTGCCGAATATTGACCACTAATTCATAAAAGCTTAATTTATACTTAGTCTATACAATTAATAGATGTATAGTTTAAATTCATTTACAAAATTTGTCATCCAGTTTGATTTTATCCAACCTATACACAATAGTAGTCTTGATCAACAGTAACACTATATTAAAAGAATTTAGAGCCACATATGAAAATCAATGCAAGTTATGAAGGTTGCTTAAAATTTGTACTTTAAAGTTTTTTTGTCAATTAAACCCGGATAAGTCACCCGAATTTGACCTATAACCCGAAAAAACTGAATGACTTAAAGGCTAACCCGAACCGAAAGCACCCAAACCCGAACTCAACCAAACTGAAATCACCCGAATCTAATTTAAACCATTGAACCCGATCCGATCCGAACTGAACCGAATAATAGATATCTACAAATTGACTCGACCCGAACCGAACCGAACCCGAACCGAGTGACCCGAATTGCCAGGTCTGCTCCTCGTGCTCTACCTCGTCTTTGGAGTAGATTAGAATATTTTCTATAAACACCACCACGAACCGGTCTAAATAAGGAATGAAGATCCGGTTCATGAGGTCCATAAAGACGGCTGGTACATTCATCAGTCCAAAGGGCATCACCAGGAATTTGAAGTGCCCGTATCTGGTCCTGAAAGCAGTCTTCGGGATGTCCTTCTCTGCCACTTGGAGCTGATGGTATCCCGACGTCAAGTCTATCTTGGAGAAGACTCCTGTACCCTAAAGCTGATCGAAGAGGTCGTCAATCCTTGGCAACAGATAACGGTTCTTCATAGTGATCTGGTTTAACTCTCGGTAATCTATGCACATCATGCTCCCATCCTTCGTCTTTACAAACAGGACAGGAGCTCCCCACGGCGATACACTCGGTCGAATGTACCCCTTCTCCAATAGCTCCTCCAACTGAACTTTCAATTCCTTCAGTTATAACGGCGCCATACGGTACGGGGCTTTGGAGATAGGCGATGCTCCTAGCACCAGATCGACGCTGAACTCCACCTCTCTGTCTGGCGGCATGCCTGGAATCTCCTCAGGAAAGACATTTGGGAATTCGTTCACCACCTGAATCTCCTCTAACTTACTGGGCTCTCTGCTCAGGTCCTGAATGTAACAAAAATACGCCTGCTGCCCCTTCTTCACTTGGGAGAGGATTGTCATTGCTGAAACAATCTTCACTCTAGGCTTCTACTCCACACTCCTATAGGTGACTCTCTGCCCCGATGGTCCTCTCAGGATGATCTTCAACTCTCCACAGTCTATCCTACCCTTATATTTGCTCAGCCAGTCCATCCCCAAGATGATATCAAAGCCGGGGAGGACAAACTGGATAAGATCAATTACAAAGGTTTCCCCTTTTATATCTACCCCCACATCTTTTAGAGCATTATTACAAGAGATTATCCGCCCTGAGGGTATAGATACTACTAAGATAAGATTTTACTAGCCACTAGACCCAGTTTCTCAACAAAAATTCCAAAAATAAAGGAGTATGAAGCTCTAGTATCAAACAAACACGAGCAGGGGTACCACAAACAGAAAAGGTACCTACTAACACGTCAGCTTCAGCCTCAGCCTCGGCCCGGCTCATGACATTAATCTTCCCGAGAGCTCTGTCTCGGTTCTCCCCTTAGCCTCGGTTGTCTCTATTTCCACCCTGCCATTGCCACGCTGGGGAGCGTCCCCGTACTAGTTTTGGCCCTGGTCCCGGCCTCGGTACTGGGAGTCTGGCTGGCTGTAGGAATGGTCTCTACCACCTCCTACTCTCTGGCTATCCCCTGGAGGGTTCTTGAAGCACTCAAATACCCTATGGCCCTTCTCGCCACACCGGAAACACGTGACCAAATTTCCCTCAGTCTTTCCCTGGATGGTCTTTGTGGCACCTATTGCAGTGGAAGTGCCTCTCTCGCCCGTGCTCCGTCCTCTGTGTCTGACTCTGGGGTCTGTCACCTCACCTCTAGGTCTGCCTCTGGTTCCCCTCGGACCTTCACCTCTCATCAGAATTCGGCCTCCATCTCTTCTCCTGGTTCGGTCTCTGGAATCTATCATCACGACCCCGGGAATCCTCCCCATCCGTCACCTTCCTCTTTTGGCCTGCTTGGACCTCCCTTCTCTTCTGCTGCACCCTGTAGAGGTTGACAGCTTTCCCATACGCATCCTAAAGAGTCGGGATGGTCAAGATGCTCAAAGCCTCCTGGAGACTCCAATTGAGCCCTCCACAAACCACTACACCTTCGATGCCTCATCGGGAACCATGGTAGGTGCGAATCTCGCTAACTCCAAGAACTTTGAATGATACTCCTTCACACTCTTGGATAGCTGCTTGAGCTTAGAAAACTCGAGATAATTTTACATGCGCACGTGCTCTGGGTAGAAACGCCTTCTCACAGCTTGCTTCAGCGCATCCCACCTAAAGTTAGGCTCAGCTCATAGAATATCTCGGCTGGCCGTCCACCAGATATCAGCCTTACCCTTGAAGTAGTATACTGCTCCATTGACTCTCCTGTCCTCTGGGCAGTTGACAGGGTCGAAGATCTTATCGAATTCCCGGATCCAATCTTCAAGTATAACTGGGTCCTTCTCTCCAACAAAGGTGGAAGGCTTCAGGTGTGCAATCCTCTTAGTGTAGTCCTCGGGCACGTTGTCTCACTGTGCCTGGCGCTGGATAATCTGCCCCAAATTCAGTGCGAGCTCTTGAAGCTGCCTCATTGGGTCATTAGTTGCCATGTTGGTCTTTCGGCTTCGACTCTGGGTGTTGTACGTGAAGTTGAGTCTGTCTATCAGTCCTGCTCGCTAGAGCTCAAGTGAACTCCTGATTACAATTTAAAGAAATTCAAATTTCTATTTCCATAGTCACCCCTCAGGTTATACTACAAGTTCTACTATTCCATTCCGCGTGTGCTAATCATCTACACAGTATACACTATTATATATACACGCAACAATATCCAATAATCCTTAAGCCTCCTTCCAACACATTTGAACAGGAACATCTAATGCAATTTAGCAGATACAATACACATCATAATGTAACACAACTCCCCAAACGGCTTATCCCCAAATTTTAGTCCAGTTTAATCAAATCTTATCTTATTTCAAAAACATGACTCTGATACCACCTTGTAACACCCTGGATTTTACTTTAAATGAAAGCTTACGAAAATACGAATCTAACGGCGTAAATGGGAACAAAAACGGACCTCAAACGAGCCCTAAAAGTGAAAAATGAAACCTGTCCGACCTTGTGTTCGGACGTCTGACGTTCAGACACAACCGAGGAAAACAACTGCAGAAATCCACCTGTCCCAACTTGTGTTCGACATTGACGTTCAGACACAAGTCGAGAGTTGAAAAACCTGAAAACAAAAACGTTCGAACTTGTGTCCGAACATTGATGTTCGGACACAAGTCGAGAGTGAAAAATTTGAAGACAAAGGTGTCCGAACTTGTGTCCGGACTTCGAAGTTCAGACACAAGTTGAATTTTCAAAGTTTCAAAAAATTTCATTACGTGGTCTGAACATTGGTCCAAACTTATAAGTTCGGACCAAAGTCGAGACTTACAAGCTGGAAACGTCCTCGCATGCTATCCGAACTTTGACGTTCGGATGTTCGGACAGCATGCGAGGACGTTTCCAGCTTGTACGTCTTGACTTATGTCTGAACTTACAAGTTTGGACCAATGTTCGGACCACGTAAGGAAATTTTTCAGAACTTTGAAAATTCGACTTGTGTCCAAACTTCGATGTCCGGACACCTTCGTCTTCTTATTTTTCACTCTCGACTTGTGTCCGAACATCAATGTCCGGACATAAGTTCGGACATTTTTGTTTTTCAAGTTTTTAACTCTTGAATTGTGTTCGAACGTCAATGTCTGGACACAAGTTCAGACAGGTGGATTTCTGCAGTTGTTTTCCTCGGCTTGTGTCCGAACGTCAGACGTCCGGACACAAGGTCAGATAGGTTTTGTTTTTCACTTTTAGGACTCGTTTGAGGTCCGTTTTTGTTCCCGTTTACGTCGTTAGATTCGTATTTTCATAAGCTTTCATTTAAAGTAAAATCCAGGGTGTTACATATAGTGCCACCTGATGTTCTTGCCGCTGACTTTGCTTTGGCCGGATAGTACAGCTGGGGTTCCACTTGTCTAGCATGGTTGTATCAGTAGCTGTTTCTGGCGTATGATGCTGGAGACAGTGGTATTGCTGGGGCCCTGGTCATCCTACAGGTTTGGGCATAGGAGAGATTTCCTTATATAGCTCCCATCGTCGACGTACCCGTCATGCTAGTCCACTTCCTTCTCTTCCGCTTGCCCATCATTGGAATGTTGACTTTGATGTGACCGACCACTCTACGCATGTCCTCACTCACTATAGGGAGTCCTTTGACAAACAGTCACTGCATCAGGTGAGTGTCATTTTTTTTTGGTGTGTTGCTTTGGTTTCAGTTCATAAACATTTTGCCTATAACTTTTAGTGTTCGTTGTTTCAAATTATTTGGCAACCCTATACAAAGGAGGTGTTATGGTCTCTTCCTCTGTATTGTTTGGTTGGTCTCCATATTGCACGAGCTCGGGTGCCACTTAAATGCTTTCATATAGTGGAGTGGCATCTCCCGGATCTTGTGATGCGGCAGTTTGGTGGGAGGCAGTTTCCACTGGCTTATGCTAGGACAGATGGGGACGATGCACGAGTAGATCTACACAACATCGACTTGAGAGGCCTCACCGACTAGAACTGGGCAACTCACCATTTGGAGTACATTGCCTTGTGGAACCTATGTGCTGAGAGAGTCGTCAATCTACAGTTGGATGATGCTGGTCCTGTGTACGAAGAGTGGTTCGGTCGCAACACGAGGAGATACACTGGCTGTACGGGAGCTCTATTGGGATAGACAAGTAAATATGACTTTACTTGTTTTATTTTAGTATTATGACATATTATTTTGTTATATTCATATGTTGAATTGTGGTGTAGGGGGAGACCACAAATTAGGTCATCGGCATGCTAGAGGCAATGCGTGTCGATGATGCTCTCACTAGTTTACGGATGATGAGAGACGAGTACAACAACACGTACTACGTCCTCCCACGACCACAACATGTCCCAACAGCTGTCCCTGGCGATGAAGATGCAAAAGCCGTTGCGGATCAAAGTGGAAGAAAAGGGCGTGGTCATCGTCCTCATGGTTGAGGTAGAGGAAGAGGACGTGCACGTGGCCGAGTTGCTGAGCCAGTAGATCACAGGAGGTGTTCGACATCGCCGGTAGCATGACCATGTCTCAGGTCGTCGATCTTACACAGCAGGTCGACACCACTGGGTTTGCATACTACGGGAGCAGCTCGGCTTTCACGGGGTATCATCTTTCGGTGCTGGGATGAGCAGGGACTTTGACCTCACGAAACCAATTGCAGACCTTGCATTAGCTTCAACTTCTACTCCTGGAGCACCACTTAGGGATAGAGATTTCCGAGATCGACTTGATGTAGGGGATCTTAGTGGTCGTGACCTTGATCCTACTCTCGCATCAGTGGTTGAGGATCCTACACCTAGTGGGACTAGAATGTATGTACGACGTAGACATAGATGATGTAGGTTGTTACATTTTGTATACAACTTGAGATTGTATTACTATTATTTATGTTTTTTTTAATCTTATAAACTATTATATTTGGTTCACATTTCAATTTTATGTGTTTATGTAATGTTACAATTGCGTTGAAGTAGAGGTGATCATTCGGGCGGGCGGGCCGGGCCAGAGGAAATTTTTAGGCCCGTCGGGCCTATTTTCAAAAACCAAGCCCGGTTTTTTACATGCTCGGGCCGGGCCGGGCTAGGCCCGGTTTTTCCAGACTTTGCCGAAGCCCGGCCCGCCCGGCCCGGTTTTTTAATTTTTTTAATATAAATTAATAAAAAATTCAAAAATATATTTTAAATATAGATATATATATATATATAACTAAAAATAATTATATATATAACTTATTTAAAATTTATATATTTAATAATTTTTTTATAATTATATAAAAATTAAATATGTATATATTACATTTTAAACATATAATAATAAATAATATAAATTCGGGCCGGGCCGGGCTTGCCCACAGGCTCAAAAAATGTGCCGCGGCCCGGCCCGGTTTTTCATTCGGGCCTAATTTTATGTCCAGGCCCGCCTGGAAGCCCTATCGGGTTCGGGCTCGTCGGGCTTTTTTACGGGCCGGGTCGGACCGGGCTGCCGGGCCGGACACATTATGATCAGCTCTACGTTGAAGTGTTTATGAGTATCGTGATTGTGTGGGAGTTTATAATATGTACATGTTGTTTCTTATGAATTTGTGGTGTTATAGTCCGTGGAAGATGTTCCAAGTGTGTGTTGTTAGATTGAGGTGTTGCAACACTTGGAAATTTTTCATATTTATTTCAATAGAATCGTCTGCACCTTTTTTAAAAAAAAAAACACCCGCGGGGCGGTCCCTTGGGCGGTCGAAACTAGAAAGTTTTGGTCTATGAATCAAGAAATTGTCTTTGAAAAGACGATTTCACTTGTTAAAAAAAACAGACGCGGTTGTTTATTAGACGAAAAATCATCTGCTGCAAATCATTTTTAGAAGAAATGATTTATTCTTTCCCTCCATCTCGCTGAGTCAGTATCTGACGTTGCATAGGGTGAAGTGAAATCCTCTCTTGCCGATTTCTAGATTTATAATCGATTAGAAGAGACGATTTTTCATGGAAATGTTATTTTGAGAATTATTTTGTTTGGGAGGTGAATATGAGTAATTATTTTTCGGGAGTGTTAGTTGTGAATTTTTTTCGGCAAATTTAAGACAACGCACCTACTACTGCTTCGGAGCGCTCTTTTCTCCCTCTGTCGAGTTTTTGTGCTCAGATCTGTGCTCGAGCAACCAACTATACAGAACAACACGGGGGCAGAGGACTAGAGAACCAGAGACACTTCTCCTTCTTCACGCTCATTGAATGTGGGAGTCGGCAATTCAATTCGGTTTCTCGCTTCCTTCTTCCGCTTTGTGGTAACCTGAGCTTGAGCTGACTCGCTGCGTTGGTGGAGAAATGGCGTCTCCTACGGGCTCCATAAGCTTCAAGAGTTTCAGTTCAGATGGAGCAGCAAGTCAGACTACTTCTGTCTTGGGTTCAGCGAAAGGCTTGAACATTCAGTACGTAGTTCAGCTCACCGATGTGGGGGAAGGGCTGCTGTCCAAAATGTACCGTTTGAATCAAATTCTTGACCACCCTGATCCAGTTGCACATAATTACTCCGACGCATTCTGGAAATCTGGCGTCTTTCCTAATTTCCACAAGATCTGCGTCTTGGTTGCAAAGAAATTTCCCGAGCATACTAGCAAATTGCAAATTGAACGCGTATGGATAACTTCATGCAAACTGTTTTCATGATCAGATTTACTTCCCCGAATTTTCAATGTTGATTAAAATTTTTGCCTTGGAATTGACCAACTTTGCAGTTGGATAAGTTCGGGTATGATGCTCTTAATGATGGCGCAGAGGTCTATCTACAAAATCTGGAACCGTGGGTTCAGGTGCGTGGTGCTCGTATATTTGAACGCCATTTTATCTCGCTTGCGCACCACGAGAAATAATATTATTTTTTCCTCTCACGAGAGAGAGGATAAATCTGTTTGTGAGCCTTCAATGCTTCCCTTACTTATATACATGGAACTTGGAGAAATAGCTTTAAAAACGAATTTAAGCCGCGAAATGAAAGCTCTTTTGAGCTTTTTTGGTTGGATTGTTTGTTAGTCTAGAAAATGTGAAGCAGACAGGTCGAAATGACATTTTTGTTGCTAGAGTGCTAGTAAGTCTTCAGAATCTGACGCAGGGAGGTCTTGATGACATCCAAGCTTGATGATGTGACATATTCAATTTACGTGCTGTCAACTGCTTATTTGTATGATTTATACAGTTTTACTGGATGGTTAGTGAGGATAATTGTTAGAAAACTCTGAGAATAGATTGAAAGTTTCTTATTCATTCAGTAGGTTAGTCTGTACATATTTATAGGAGAAAAGAATAGGAAAGGGAGGAATCTGGACAATAGAGAGATGCCTAGGAAGATAGTCACTTAATAATCACACCCACTAATAATAGTAGTACCACCTAATAATAATATCTATTTAGCTGGTGGACAACTATTAATTACGGAGATAAAGAAAACCGGCAGTAATAGTATCTATTCGAGACTCCCCTCATGCTGAACGGTGAATACCATCCATTCCAAGCTCGGAAATTAGATGGTGAAACCGAGTACTGTGAAGGCCTATTATGATTGCATCTGCAACTTGTTTTTTGGAGCGATATATGGCTGATCAATTATCCCTTGCTTAAGTCTCTCTCGCATGAAGTGTCAGTCAATCTCAATGTGTTTGGTCTTGCCATGCTGGATTGAATTCTTGGCAGTCTTAATAGCTGTTTGGTTATCACATGATAGCTTCTTTGATCCCTTCCAATTTAGCATCAGGTCATTCAATATAATTTGGCACCCTAGTAATTTTCATACACCATGTGCCACATAACAAATTTTAGGCTCTATTGATTTTCTGGTGACAACACTATGTTTCTTGCTTCTTCATATCACAAGATTTCCTGTAAGAAGCGTACATTATCCTGAAGTGGACCTTCTATCTATTACGGATCCTGCATAGTTTGCATTTGTGAAGGCTTCCAGAGTTGGGTATGTTACGTTCGAATATGATCCTTTTCCTTGGACTACCGTTAAGATAGTGCAGAGTTCTTTACGTTGCAGTGAGATGGGATTTCCTTGGATCAAGCATGAACTGACTAATTACCAAACAAGGCAAGTGATGTTTGGTCTCGCGTGGGGGTAAGTAAATTGATTTCCCACACAATATTTGATACATTTCCTTATCTACAACAATATCATCAACAACAACTCTGAGCTTATGATTGGGATCAATGGGTGTGTGGACTGACTTGCATCCACTCTTACATGTTCCCTGTAATAGGTCAGTTTTATATTTCTATTGTGAGATAAATATCCCTTGGAAAAGCAAGCCTCCTCAATTCCTATGAAGTATTTCAGCTCGCTCAATGTTTTAATCTCAAATTCTGCCTCCAACTCTTGTTTAGCTTCTCGTTCTGTCATATCATACCCCAGCAATATGGTTACCTTCTTAAAGAGGAGTGCTTTACAAATGAGGTGTGGTCTCCTTGGCTCTACTTGTAACCTACCTTCTGAATTACACTGGCAAGTCTGCCAAACCAGGTGTGAGGGGATTGTTTAAGACCATGAAGGACCTTTTTTTAGCATACTTTATTTGCTAATGGTGGAGTAAAATCTCGTGGAACCTTCATGTAGATTATCTCTTCTAGATCCCGATGGAGGATCCTTTTGCCTACTTTATTTTTTGATGGTGGAATCTTCGTGTAGATCTTCTTTTCTAGATCCCCATGGAGAAAGGCATTATTGACATCAAATTGTGACAAAGTCCAGTCAAAGTGATTAAGGTGAAGAAATTTGTATTATCTTGAAACAATAGAAGAGAGGGTACAACCCTATTTATAGATATCTAAGACCTAGTATGCTTGGAGAATAAGCCATCTAACATAATAAAATACAATGACTAAAAGGACTAACAAGGGCAAGGCCCATAAGTAAATAGACCCATAAGAAAATTATAAGAAATACATAGAAATATATATATGACAACACTCCCCCTCAAGCTGGACTATAGATGTTCTGCATTCTAGCTTGGAGATAAGATCATGAAACCTAGGACTATGAAGAGGCTTGGTGAAGACATCTGCAACTTGGTCTCCAGAAGCAATGTGACTTAGTTGAAAGCCTCCCCCTTCAACCTTCTCTTTTATGAAGCGTGGATCAATCTCGACATGCTTTGTACGATCATGTTGCACCAGATTGTGAGCAATGCTGATGACACACTAATTGTGACACCGAAGCTTCATCATGCCTTCTCACTTGACTCCAATATCATTCAATATGATCCTTACCCAGAGAAGCTCTCATAGTCCCAGAGCTAGAGCTCTGAACTCAGCTTCAGTAGATGAGCGAGATACTACATTCTGCTTCTTGCTACTCCACGTGACAAGGCTTCCTCCTAGAAAGATACAGTAGCCTGTGGTTGATCGTCTGTCAGTTAACCAACCTCCTTAATCAGCATCAGTGAAAGCTTCAATGGCCAGTTTCTTTCCTCTTTCAAAGAGGATCCCACGGCCAGGTGCACTTTCTGATAATGAAGACAATCTGTCCTGTGTTAGGTGTGGTTTCTGGATCATGCATAAATTGGCTTGAGACATCAACAACATAAGCAATATCTGGCCGGCTGTGAGATAGATAGATAAGCTTGCCACACAATCGCTGATACATAGAAACATCTACCTTGGGTTCATCTTGAGCCAGACCTAGCTTATATTTGGATTCATAGGTGATGTAGCAGGGCGACATCCATTTTTTCCAGTATCACGTAGGAGATCTGAAATATACTTCTGCTGGTTGATGAATATGCCCCGTGATGACGGGCAACTTCATGCCCAGAAAGTATTTCAGGGCTCCCGGACTTCATTTCAAACTAGGATCTTAATTCTTTCTCAAGGTCTTTATGCTCTTGTAGATCATTTCCTGTGAGAATAATGTCATCCACATATACAAGCAAGATAGATACTCCCCTGGGTGAGAATGCCTGATAAAAAGAGTATGATCGTGCTGACTCTGCTTGTAGCCTGCAACACATATAACACAAGCAAAGCGCTCAAACCAGGCACGAGGAGACTATTTTTAGCCCATAGAGAGCTTTCTCAAGGCGACAAATCTGAGTGGAATCCCCTTTCTTATTAAAGCCAGGCGGAAGACGCATATAGATTTCTAGATGCAAGTCACCATGAAGGAATACATTCTTCACATCAAACTGGTGGTGTGGCCAGTCATGATGAGCAGCCAGGGAGAGAAGAATACGAACAATGTTGAGCTTGACCACAGGTGCAAAGGTCTCCTGATAGTCAATGTCATATGTCTGAGTGTAGCCTTTCACCACAAGACGAGCTTTGTATCGTTCTAGAGAGCCATCAACATTGTATTTGACTGTAAAGATCCACCTGCAATCAACAACATGTTTGCCAACTGGTTGGTTAATAATCTCCCAGGTGATGTTCTTTTCCAAAGCTTGTATTTTTCTCTTGCATAGCTTCTCTCCATTCTTTTTTATCTAATGCCATAGTAACAGTGTTACGGATATGAATCTCATTCAGGTGCTTAACAAAGAGAGCATAAGATGAAGAAAAATTGTCAAAGGAAACAAAGTTAGGCATAAGATAAAGGGTGTTTTAGTACAAGCTCTAACCTTCTTCCTTTGAGCAATAGGAAGATCAGATGTTGAAGATGGAGCATTGGATGTAGAATCAACACTCGAGTCGGATGATTGAACACCATCAGGCATTGGGACCGTCTTGATCTTCCTGGAGTATACCTACGGAAATGGTTTAAGGGAGTTTGATTGAGGTGGCTGGGAGTCAATTGATGTGGAGGCAGCTGGAGAAGGAGAGGATATGGTGGTAGGAGTCCACAGAATATGATAACTTGAGTCCACAGAATATGATTCTGTCCAGTAAGCTTGTAGCAAGTCTGGACACTGAAAGTCTCCCTTATGAGGGTTTGAAGAGGAAGATGTGTCGTTGGTGCTGTTGGAAACAACAGACAAGTTTTATTGAATGAAGAGCTAAGGGAATAAAGAGTGAAACAGTGTAATGACGCTCTGAGAGAGAAAAGAACGATCAGCAACGAAGGATAGCGTTGAGAAGAACAGCAATGAAGGCTGTTGGATGAAAGAACCTATCAGCAATGAAGGATGAAAATTCAAGAACAACAGCAATGAAGATTTGTGAGAAAAAAGCTGAACAGAAATGGAGGCTGAACGGCTGAGGAAATTAGGGTTTCGGCATCATTGGCTCTGATTTCAATTAAGAGAATTGTTAGGAAGCACAGAGAATTGATAGAGAAGTCTCTTATTCATTCAGTAGGTTGGTCTGTACATATTATACAACGATCAGACAGTCACTTAATAACAGCACCCACCAATAATAATACGACCTAATAATAATACTAATAATAATATATATTCCCAAGGAGGGACGGCTAATCATTACAGAGATAAACAAAACAGACTGTAACAGTTTGAATGACAGTTAAGAGTAGAATTACTGGTACAAAACTCATCATCTATATACATGCTCCCTGGTGCACCTCCTCTGCGTTGCATTGTTAATCAAAAGAAACAATCACTTTATCAAATGGAACAGTTCATGTTTCAACCGATTTCCTCCTACCACCCCGGTCATCGACACCCTATGCCTGAACTGATGGTCTGTCGTACTGCTACCTTTAGATATATTTTTTTCCCAACTGTATTGCTGTTGCTAGATTATGCAATATGTTCGAAGTTCAAAGTTCATTGTCTTTGATAATTAGGTATTTTGTTGATTTAGATGCCAATTAGTCTTCTGTGGTGTTGACCAGCTGCTTCTTGACTTGATGGCATTCCGGGAGCAAGCTCTGCGCCTTTTGTTAGATTTAAGCAGCACCGTGATTACTTTGCTGGTGAGTTGCAAGACTGTATTCTAGTCTTGATTTAAATTTGATAAGAAGCTTCATATACATTGCCATGGATCATTCTGTTCAATGACATGAAATTCCTTATGTTACGTTTATGCTTTGTTACCGCTTACAAGTGTCATCTATTCATTTATGATGGGATATGTTTTAATGTGTGAGCATGCAAAATATTGTAGAGAAGCTGGTTTAGAAGTGTAAGTGCTGTTACTTGGAATTCTCTAACCATTTGGCAATTCACTGTGCAGCCTCATCAGAACTCACTTATACTCCATGCATTCATGGATCTCTTTTGTTCCTTTGTTCGTGTAAATCTGTACTCTGAACAGGTAAGTTAACGTTTCTCTTATACTTATTGCTGTCCACATACTTCAGATAACAATTTAATATGCCTGAAATACCTGTTTCTCAAGTCCATTTATGTGAGGATTATGTCTAATTGTGTTAAATTTAGTTACTCGAACAAGGTTTGATGGCAAGTATAATGTGGGAGAATGAAGTTTATATTAGTATCAACTATTTGTTATTGAAAAATGGTTCTGTGGGTGTAAGGGAATGTGATAATAGGAAAAAGTTGGGTGAGATGCAATCATGTAATCAGGCTGCGAATATTAGGTGGCTTGATGTGTATAGTACTTGAAGTGAAACTTGGAAACCTAGCATATCATGTATAGTTTGGAAGGAAAGACGTAAATGCTTGTGTTGAGCCTATATTAATTGGTATTTTGCATACAACATGATTATGTAAGTTGTGTATATGAAGGTATACCCTCTGACCGGGAGAGGTTGAAAGACTCGGACATTTTGGATGTACAATGGTGCAATGATCCCATAGCCTGTAAAGGCATGGATGGTGTCGGAGACAAGCATAACTAGACACCCTGTCTTGGCTTAACGCTATGCCAATCACACCCAATTTTAGACGAAGCTCTTTATGGAGTTTTTTTTTTTTTTTTTTAATTTGTGTTCTTGTATGCACATAGTGCTCATATGTGTGTATATTTGTTAAGAATTTTTAGTTAGTTACTTTCCTGGAGGTTACATTAGTAATTGTCTATGTTGCTTACCTGTCCTAGGATGTATGTGTTATCACCTAGTACTGAAGGTGGATTGATCCTATGCTTGGTTTTAAAATGCGTGATGCACTCCGATGCGATTAGGCTCCAGAAGTGATGCGTGATGCGCGAGGCGTCGATGCGAGCGCATCCCGTTTGTGATGCGATGTTTACTAAAAAATCACATCTAAATTTTTGTATACAACATTTTAATACATATGAAGTAATATTATGACACAATGGAATAAAAACTTCCAAAAACAAGTCTAAAGTAATCAAGTGTCAAAGTATTCAATCCAAACAACATAAGAGAACAAAAACATCCAACACAAGTATAAAGTAATCAATCCACACAAGAGAATAATAACTTTTAAATATAACAAAATTATGATTAGACTACGTTTAGATATCACCACATGAGCCTATTGGATGTCATCAACACAAGATCAACTAAATCATCTTCAACATTAGGAGAGCCAATATCCTTTTCAAGTTCTTCCTCCTCATCACTCAAGTTCGTCCTAGTATAAGTAGATGAAAAAGCAACAATTTTTCCTTAGAGCTTGAAGGATTTTCCCTTCCCCTACTTAATGATATAGTTTTTCTAGATTGGATCATTAACCCCTATGAGTCTCATAATCATATCATATCACCAATTGTACACAAGAAAGACATCAAGCATACACACAAGACTCATTCAAGCTTTAAGGTCATTTCTAATGTTCACGAGTTTTTGATTGCTCTGAACCCAGCAATAAGTGCATTGGGTCAAACTAGGTTGATATATGTGCATGTAGGAACAAGCAAGAATAAAAACGGACTTCAAATGAAGAAATTATGGTAAAAACAAGCTCAAGGAGCATCGGGGTGGCATCGGGCACATCGGAGCGCATCGGAGTGCATCACGGGCGCATCCTGAATAAACTCGCCTCGCTGTCATGGATGCGTTTTGATGCTCGCATAGCATCCAAAACGCATTAGGCGCGCCTGATGCGCGCATTTTAAAACCAAGATCCTATGTATGTAGCAAGGTGTGATTTACCTAATAAGATTGGCTGTTAGAGAGAGGATTTGGAGGGTGGTTCGCCTCCAGTCGTATTGATATATTCTAATCATACTACTCCTAAACTATTGTTAGCTTTTTGTAGATGCCGAGGAAAATGATTCTGCAGATGTACAACCTTTTGCATGCGATGTTGAGGAATGATCGAGATTGTGATTTTTATCATCGGTATGAACTCTGCTGTTTGTTATATTAGAGAGGGTATCTGCTTTAAACAGTTCTAGTTTGGCTGGTTAACCAAGGGATGTCTTCTTTGTTTCAATAAAAAATATAAAATTAATTGAGAATTGGGTAAACACCTGACTTTAAGGGACTGCTCGGACCCAAAGTACTAGGCTGTTCAGTTGAGTTAATCAGTTCGATTGTTGACTAGGTTAGTTTTGTTCTCGTCCATTTCATATGTGATTGATGTGGCCTGGCTGTTTGCCACTTTTATGTTATCTGTTGATACTAATATCAACCATAGCCTGTTTGTTTGCATTTACTTTTTTTTGATAAGTATTGGCCAAATAGCCTACAATATTCAGATGCTTAGTAGCCACCCATACAGACCTTTTCTACTAACCAAGCCCTATGTTAGAGCATTACAAAATACCCAAGTACTTAGAGATAGGTTAAGATACAATTGACACCACAAGCACAAAAATCTGCCCAATCTATAGTGAGCACCCATCATCAGGTTATTGTCCTTCCCTCAGCCTGATGAGCATGCTCACAAGAACGGCCAGCCACACGCTACTCCTTAGTACTCGTTACACCCTTGTTTACCCATATTACTTACAGACTTAAAGATCATCACCCCACTTTTATATGTATGGTATTATATTCGCTTTCCAATCCCTTTATCCCCACAAAATGTGGCTGACGAAATGGGAAAATCCCTCCACCAAGTTCTTGTCCAATTCCAGGTATGGAGCTTTAGAATTCTGACCGTGAGCTCTAATACTGGTGTCCTCCCCTCGAAGATCATTTCATTTCTCATTTACTTACAACTATCGTATTTCTGTCAAGTACAAAAATGGTATGATCTAGTATGGATGAGAATAAGAAGGAATATAGTTCTTTTTGTTCTTTTCTTTTTTGTGAAGTGCGTAAATGTGCCTTCTATGTCACATTGATCACAAACCCTTAGGGAGACGGCATTTTTTGTTTTGTGCCATAAATTATCATGCCCTGTCAAATTCATTAAATTAGAAAGAACCAACATAAAATCATTCTCTTAAATTTGTTAATCCTTGATAGTCCCACTGCCATGTGATTGCTTCTCTACAATGACAGGTTGGTTCAGTTTATAGATTCATATGATCCACCGGTAAAGGGGCTTCAGGAAGATCTCAATTTTGTCAGCCCTCGCATTGGAGAGGTTAGACAAATTATGGTTCCACTCTTAATTTGAATGTATTTCTGAGTATTTTGAAGATGCTTGTGTGATGTTTTCTCATTGTTTTTCATTCTTGTGCATAATTAGCGGTATGAAACTTTTATCTCATTTTCTTATTTCTAAGTTGTCTCTGTGAGTTTAGTTTGAGCATTGTTACTTGTTTGAGAGCTTCGAAAAATGCTCACAACATATAATTAGTTCATGATACTGGCATCACTATGCGGTCTTGGTGACTATCTTCGGTAGAGATAATATGCTCTTTAAGGTTTTACCTACTGGCAAATGACAGGCCTAATTTCTTACAGTAAACAGATCAAAGCTATATGCTTTTGGAAAATCTGTCATTTTCTTCCACGTTACAAATCTTTCCTCGTTTGCAGCCATACTTACTGGAGCATGATAAATGTTTATTCATCCTGAAAGTGTTTTCTATGATATCCTGAACTCAATCCCTTTGTCCTTCGTGTATCGGGCAATTGCTTTTCCAGGTCCTTGAAGCTGTTGGTCCCATCATCTTTCTTTCTACAGATACGAGGAAGCTTAGAAATGAGGGATTTTTGAGCCCTTTTCATCCTAGGTATCCAGACATTCTGACAAACTCAGCACATCCTATGGTAAGTCTTATTCACATGTCATGTGTTTCTACTTTTCAATCTGGTTACATGCTGAATTTGGTTTATTGTTAAGCAAGCTATATGCTGCATCATGGAGGAAATGGTTTCATTTAGGATGCTGATTTTTGATTTTCAGAGAGCTCAAGATCTGGCAAATGTTACTTCCTACCGTGAATGGGTTCTCTTTGGTTACCTAGTTTGTCCAGATGAGCTTCTGCGAGTGACCAGCATTGATATAGCTCTGGTAATGTTAGTATTATTGAATTCGTTATTGAAACTTATCTGCAATAATTTGAATCAATAATCGGATCCATCTATAATTGGGTCAATTGCTTCCTTTCAACTTTTCTCTTTATCCAATTCCCATTCCCTTCATAACTCTATTTCAAATGATCTAAAGTTAAAAGCACAGTTTCAATGTGGTGGAACTTGTAATTTGATTGCTTTTCAGTGAAGTCGGACAAATCATTCATGCTGTATCGGAGCTAGATTTTTTTATAGTGGTGGCAAATGCCAAGTACAACAGCCTAACGGCTTAAAGAAAACAACCTCATAATACCTCTACAAAACAACCCAAAATCCTACCATAAACCAAAACAAAACCAGCTCTAGTGAGAGTTGTACCTCCAATATGCCCATAGTAATACTGAACCTCTCAATCTCACCTTCAAAACAACAGATAGAAAATTGACAATATAATCCTTCTTATCAGTACCAGCCTCATCTTGTAATCACTTTATTCAGCAGCAACAATTCTCCAGTAAATGATTCCAGCCACTTCTAAGCACCAAACTTGCACAGCCACCCTTCATCCCTTCCTCTGCCCCTCACAGCATTCTAAACCGGCTAAACTGCTCACCACTTGACTCTAAAGCCGCAGTATATTCATTCTGCATACTGACCCAACATCCAACCAATCAGCCCAAGGATCCTGGGAATAGCAACTCCACTCCATTGTGATGCCCCTCAGATCCACTTTGCTCTCCTCCAAACTCTACAAGTGATTTCTGGGTATCCTTATTTTCCCCTTCTCACTCTTCATGCATCTAGGTCGGCATGGACCTCTATTCCCAGCCCATTTTACCGTTCATACACCTTATGCATTTCTGTTTCGACCTGTGCAATTTGGCTGTATTCAAGTTAAGTTATTTTGTTTAGGACACCATATGCTTATATGTTCTACTACTTGTCTCTAAACCTTTTTGGACCAATGATTGCTTATCATATTGTTTGTTTTGTTCCTCTTAACTTATCTGAAAATCACTAATTTACTCAGTGTACATTTACAGGGTACATTCTTTCTCTGCATATTTTGACTCATGAGTTAATTAAATGGGTGTTCATCAAGACATACTCATCTAAATAATATCTTATCTTACCTCAATTTTTTTTTTATTAAGTGATGCCAATGTGAATGTAGCTTACCTCTAAAAACAGAGAGTTGTCTGTTTTTTTGTGTGTAGAAACTCTAATATTCTACGAGTTGGCTTCTCTATCGAATAAACTTGTTCGAATACCATTTACTCAATCTTGAATGTCAATGTGCATGCAGGTTGTATTGAAGGAAAACTTGGTTCTTACACTATTCCGGGATGAGGTATGCTATATATATACATTTTTTTGGTTAAAAGTGCTTAGCTAAGTGCTGAATCACATTATCCTGTGTTTGCAGTATATGCTATTGCATGAGGATTACCAACTGTATGTCTTACCCCGGGTATTAGAATCAAAGAAGATGGCAAAAGCAGGTCGTACTAAGCAAAAAGAAGCTGATTTGGAGTACAGTGTAGCAAAGCAAGTTGAAAAAATGATAAGGTGCTGGCTCAAGCTATATATGTATAGTGACTACTTGTATAAAACTAGACAAATGTTCCATTGTCTTGCTAAGATAAATCAGTTTGTTTGTATGTTTGTTGCCCTTACCTAAACTTTTATTTATAAACTTACCTGTTTATTTATGAAAATTAATATTGAGTATAGCTTGAGGTTATTTCACACTGCCGAAGAAGATAGTGCTGACTTGGTTCTCTAGATAAATCCTTACTAGCAAATTTCAGTTACCCACTTGAATTGTAATACAGAAAACAGAGAACCATCGTGCTTGTAATCATGCTGAAGAGATGGATAATGCTGCTGCTTTAGTTATTAGAAACTTTATTTCTGTATATGTTTTTCTCTCTTTATTTTGAAAATGAGTATGAAGTGGTTTATAGAGGTGATTTGTGAAAAGAATATAACTAGTGATTTTTAACAAAAGGGAAGCAATCTATGACCCCTTGTCCAATTAGAATCATGGATTGAATATAATAATATGATATTAGATCTCTAAATCAGAGACTACCTAGAAATTTTTATTTCTCTTGGGAACAATTAAAGGGTGACTTGTTCTTAAACATTGTCCCACAATCTTATACTTCTAATTGTGCTGGGATCCTGATAATCTATTCCTACTTTAGCTAGACGGCATTGTAAACATGTATTAATATGCCATTTTCCTAAATTAAGTCCTGTACTTCTGACCCCCTTCAGTAATATATCACACTCGTCTGAGATATCACACGTTTTAAATCTTTTGTTTGTATTGTGCACAAACTGTAATCGACCTTTGTTGTCATATACTTATGAAACATGATGAGTATGCGTTTCTTCTGCAAATTCACTCGTCTTATGTATTGTTTTTCCTTGCTTTCAGTGAAGTGCATGAACAGGCATTGTTATCTTGTGATGCAATCCACTATGAAAGGCGGTTACTATTAAAACAAGAAATTGGTAGAATGGTGCTCTTTTTCACTGACCAACCCAGTTTATTGGCTCCTAACATCCAGGTTCACTTCATACTTACTATGTTTGTTGTGCCTATGTCTTATACCCACTCATATAAGTAGTACTGCGACTATATATTGAGGTGGTAACAGATTGAAGGATATTAAACCCTCGGATTTTGACTTCAGTCTGGTGTTCTATTGGATGCCTCACTCTTTTGACTTGTTATTACTTAGTTGGTTTCTGTGCGACTTAAGAAATTAATTCTTCTTCAAGAATTTTCACTTATGCAAACCTTCTGTGTCACCCTCTTCCTGGTTTAACCTAGTAAGAAGCTAAAACCCTTGAAAGATGTGCCAAGTCTTTTAATCTTACCGTCTGGGATTAGCTATTAATTTTAATAGGTCTGTTAAGACACCAGCTGTTAATAAGGGGCATTTTCGGCAAGTTTATAGGTGAAAGAAGTAATATTGTTTGTAGTGCTTTCTAGTAGTTGTTATGCCTGGCTGTCTTGTTATTGTTGAGTGATTAGTTGTGAGCTGCTGTAATCAGTACTAAGCGCGGGATTGTTATGTTTGATGGCATTGAGAAAGATAAAGGAAGTCTTGTTTAGACTGTGGAGGGTGTTATGCCTTGAACTGTAACATAGGTAGCAAAGCCTTCTCCCTAGGCTGTGGATGGTAGTAACTCATCGTGGAAAGGAGACTATAATGGATTTGTGGAAAGGGAGCAAGAAGTCCTCAAGAGTCAAATCGATGGACTAGATGGAAAGGTGGATAATCTCTCTGCGGCGATGATGCGGATGCAGATGCAGTAGGATATCCAAACTTCGCGTCATCGATCGCCTCAAGTATCTGAAGAAGTCCAGCCACGGGGTTCTCCCAATACCCTGGGCCGTTCAAAGGGAGGCCATAGAGAAATAAAGATTCACAAGTTGGAATTACCGGTGAACTTGGGAGATGATCCCTGTGACTGGTTGTGTAATGCGAAGAGGTATTTCTCGCTGTGTGGAAGAGAAGGTTCAATCGGCGTATGGACGACACAACTTTACATTGGTTTATGTGGTTGAGGTGTTATGATGGACTGCTACCATTGAAGCAGTTTAAAGAAACACTGATCAAGCGCTTTAGATTGACATCCTGGGGCGATCGTCTAGATCTTTTGTGTGACCTTCGCCAAGAATCTACGGTCGAAGACTGTAGAAGACGTTTTGAGTTTTATTCGACTCACATTCCTGATGCTCCTGACTCTGTTTTGAAAGGAATATTTTGCAATGGTCTTGAGAAGGAAGTAAAGAAGGATTTAATCCTTTTTTAGATTCGTGATTTACAAGTGTTGATGAAGTTGGCGAAGCGTATTGAGGAGAGGAATGATATGGGCGATCTAACGAGGAGCGCTGGAGTTCCGGATCGAATCGGGGAACAATCGCTTTTTGAATTATCGATTCGTAAACTGTCTTGGTCTGCAAATTCGTTCAATCCCGTGGATCAAATCAAGGAAGATTCCAGTACGAATCCTTAGTCTACCTCATCATCCATTTCTTCTACTTCTTCAAGTCAATTTCGTAAGATTCCTGATGAAGAGATGCAGCGGAGGAGGTCGCAAGGTTTATGTTTCAGGTGTGGTGAGAAAGGGAACGCTGAAAATCGTTGCTAACTTGCGGGGCTGCAACTTTTGTTGACGGTGGGCGACAATGGTGGGGAGGATGTGTTTGTAATTGTTCCTATCGTTTCGACAGAAGCAGGAGTTGGGGATTTCTTTAAGGCCGATCTTTCTCAATTGTTGTCCCTGGGTTTTCCTTTGCTGAAAACTCTGAAGTTGATTGGCACGTTGATGGATAAGCCTCTGTTGATTCTTGTGGATAGTAGTGCTTCCCACAATTTTATCAAGAGCAGTGAGGTTAGCAAGTTGGGAATTCTAGTCGATATGTCCACTCGATTTGGGGTCATTATTGGGAACGGGGAGACTGTTCTTGGTCAAGGAATTTGTAGGGGATTACAATTGTCCTTGCAAGGGGCAGACTTTGTTGTTGACTGCTTTCCTTTTGGTTTGCTGGTGTGGACTTATTTCTTGGCTATGATTGGCCTTCTTTGGGAGACACTCAGATTAATTGGAGTTTACTGCCAATTAAATTCTGGTGGAAGGGAGAATGGGTGCTGCTTCATGGTGACCGGTCCTACTCTATTGTGGAGGCAGGTATTAAATCTACTCTGAAGGCTATCAATGACGATGGGGAAGCTTGGATCTGTTATCTCTCTGAGTCTTCAATTATTACTTCTACCGAAGTCGAGTCCGATCTTTCTGTTGACCATGATTTACAGCAAGTTCTTGGCTCTTCCCCTGATGTTTTTCAACCTTTAGAATTGTTACCCCCAAAAAGATTTCATGACCATCTTTCTTTTGGAGTCAAATTCCGTTCCTCCAAATATAAGGCCTGATCGCTGCCCACATTACCAGAAAAATTAAATAGAAAAAATTGTGCAAGAAGTGCTGTCTGCGGGTTCTATTCAGCCAGTAATCGTCCCTTCTCTAGTCCTGTGTTGTTGGTGAAGAAGAAGACTGGAGATTGGCACTTTTGTGTTGATTGTAGAGCATTGAATGGTATAACTATTCCGGACAAATTTCCGTTGCTGATGATTGATGAGTTACTGGATGATCTTTTTGGTGCGTGTGTGCTCTCCAAGTTGAACTTGAAGTCTGGTTATCACCAGATCAGTGTAAAAGGACGCGATGTGCAAAAAACTGCATTTTGAACCCATGAGGGTCATTATGAGTTTTTGGTGTTGCTCTTTGGGATGAAGAATGCACCAGCTTTTTTCCAATCCCCATGAATCATATTTTCAAGCTTCTATTGCGACGATATGTTTTGGTGTTCTTTGATGACATCTCGGTCTACAACAATAGTATTAAAGATCAATCTGAGGGAGGTGTTGTCCATCCTGTCTTCGACTCAGTTGAAAGTAAACTTGATGAAGTGCAGTATTCTGAAGTCAAAGTTGGATTATTTGGGTCATATTATTTCTGGGGATGGTGTGGAGGTTGAGCCAGAAAGATTAACAACATATTGTCTTGGCCAGTCTGTTCTACTGTTAAGGAATTACGTTCCTTTTTGGGCCTTACCGGATATTATAGGTATTTTGTTCAGGGGTATGGAATTATTGCCCGCCACTCACTGCTTTACTGAAAAAGGATTCATTCCTTTGGATTGATGAAGCCCAGCTAGCGTTTGATCGCTGGAATGTAGCTTTATCTTCTCTTCCTACATTAGCTCCTCTTGATTTTACAGCAGCTTTCGAAGTGGAGACAGATGCTTCAGGCAAGGGTATTGGCGCTGTATTAATGCAGCATGGTAGACCCATTGCATTCCTCAGCCAACCTTTTTTTGCTCGAACTTTATCTAAATCAGTTCACGAGGAGCTTGTGGCAGTAGTGTTTGCTATCCAGACCTGGAGGCATTATCTGTTGGGGAGACATTTTCTGATTCTGATAGATCAGAAAAGCTTGAAGTATTTGTGGGAGCAGTGGTTAATTTCGAAGATCAATACAAATGGGTGACAAAGTTACTTGGATTTGACTTTGAGATCTGTTACCGGCCGGGTAAGGAAAATATGGCGTGATCCCTTATCTCGTGTAGAGGGAACATCCACATTGTTTCCTATGCTTTTGTGGTTTTTGATGGATGAAGAATGGTTGTTGGTGAGGTGGAGAATGATCCTACTCTCAGCACAACTGTGCAGGAGTTGTTACTTGCTACTGGTAGTCATCCTGTCTGTATCCTTAAAAACAGTCATCTGTTTCGTGATGGGAAACTGGTTTTATCTAGCACTTCTCAACTTATTCACCATTTTATAGGAGTATCATGTCACTGCTTCTGGTGGACATTCAGGATATTTAACCTTTAAGCGAATTGCTGCTGTTGTTTTTTGGATGAACATGCGCAGAACTATTAGGGAGTTTGTAGCTGCTTGTGATGTGTGTCAAAGGATTCTGTCCCCAGCTGGTTTATTACAGCCATTACCAATTCCAGAGCGTGTGTGGGAGGATATTTATATGGACTTTATTACTGGCCTTTCCAAAATAAAGTCTATCAATACACTAATGATAATGGTAGATTGCTTTACTAAGCTTGCTCATTTCTTGGCTTTGAAGCACCTATATACTGCCAAGGATATTGCTGATGTGTTTGCCAAGGAGGTGATCAGATTACATAGGTTTCCAAAATCCATCGTTTCTGATAGAGATCTGATATTCATCCGCAGTTTTTGGAAGGAGCTGATTCATCTTGCTGGCACGACATTGTGGTTAAGTTCTGTCTACCATCTTCAGTCAGACGGTCAAACCGAAGTTGTGAATCTATGCCTCGAAGACTACTTGCGCTGTTTCTCTTTTCAGAAACCGAGGCAGGGGCTGAAGGCATTACCATGGGCTGAATACTGGTGTAACACAACCTATCAGCAGAGCTTGGGCACTACTTCCTTTAGACCTTTATATGTGTGTGACACCCCACCCCACCCCATTTTGATGCGTTATAGTCCCTTGGGATCTTTGATTGAAGCTGTGGATGTTCAGCTTACTGAACGAGATATGCTCTTAGATGAGCTCAAGGCTAATATGCTTAAAGCCCAGCAGCGTATGAAGGTTCAAGCTGATTCGCACGGCAGGTATGTTTAGTTTGAGGTGGAGGATATGGTATTTTTAAGGATCCATCCTTATAAATACAGGTCATTGACTAATGACTAGAAAGAGAACACCGAGCACCCTCGTTACTATGGACCTTTTGAAATAATTGAAAGAGTAGGTGAGGTTGCTTATAAGTTTCTATTACCACCTACTGCTCAGATCCATCTGACGGTGCATGTCTCTCAGCTTAGGAAAGCTCTTCCTTCTTCTTTTTCCCAGCCTATTGGTCTCACCAGTGATTTGGAGCTCATTGTTCAACAAGCAGAGGTATTGGGTTATCGTCACAGGCAGAATGAAGAACCAGAAGCTCTTATCAGATGGGCAAACTGTCCTGAGACTGATTCTTCTTGGGATTTAGTTTCTGTTCTTAAGGAGCAGTTTCCATTTTTACATCTTGAGGACAAGGTGTTAGTCCAGGAAGAGGGTGATGTTACGAAGCCAGCTGTTAATATGGGGTGTTTTGGGCTAGTTTATAGGCTAAGGAAGTAATATTGTTTGTAGTGCTTTCTGGTAGTTGTTAGTATGTTATGCCAGGCTGTCTTGTTATTGTTGAGTGATTAGTTGTGAGCTGCTGGTAATCAGTACTTAAGCGCGGTACTGTTATGTTTGATGGCATTGAGAAAGATAATAAAATATTCATGTTTAGATTGTGGAGAGTGTTACACCTCGAACTGTAACAGATTCTAACCTATGTGTTCTGCAGACTTTGGTTTCTTTATGTTTCTGGCCATCCTCTTTGTTGCTTAGACTTCCATGACAGGCAACTTTCCAAGCATGGTTACTTAGTTCTTTATCTAGAGGCTAAGGTGGACGCCAAAACCTATTAGTACCATTGATGAGATTCTGTAAGTTCAGAATTAGACTAGTTATTTATTTTGTCTTGGTTTTCTTTTATATATAAGATGTATAGAACTGGGAATAATGTTGGTAGGAAGAGATTAGCGACTCCCTAGAGGTGAAATTTTGAACTTCAGTTGTCAATGTTGACGTTTTGGTCTGTGAGGTTTTTCCAAATGGAACTTTGAAATTTTCACTCTTCTTCAAAGCAGATGAAAGTTTGCTTCATTTCGGTAACTCTTAGTTGTCCCCAAATTCGTTTTTGATCTAGTAGTAACATTGAATTACTTTTGGAAACTCACGCAGATGGTATTTTCAGCTCTGGCTTTGGCACAATGTGAGGTCACGTGGTACTTCCAACATGTAGGCATTGCATCATCAAAACCCAAAGGGACTTCTCGGCTAGTGTCAGTAGAGATTGTGAGTAAACTCATTCTTTTTGCTTAAGAAAGGTGCTGAACCCCATCATAGCTTCGAAAGTAAAGATGAGGCAGAATTAGTATTTTTGCTTCAAAGTGTTACTGGGTCAATGACTGCTCATCAATGATTGCAGGATTCTAGTGACCCAACAATTGGATTCTTACTCGATGGGATGGACCGTCTTTGTTGCTTGGTGCGCAAATATATAGCAGGTTAGATTGGTAAAAAGATCAATAATCTAAGTGGGCTGTCTTTTTTAGCTCATTCGAGATGTGATTTATTTTAAGTTGTTTTTTAGTTTTGGTTCAATTTGGACCATACTAATTCTGTGTAACATCCTACATGGACAACTGTCCAACAACCTAGCTGTCAAGTCATCTAGACTTGAAAACTTGCTCATTTAAGCTCTTTGTCCTCACTTGGGCCTGAAAGTGGAAGACCTTGTTGTACTCAACCCCATATGTATCCATATAGACACTTCATATTACTACTCATATCCCGATGTGGGATGGGATATCATATTCTTTCTTCGTAGTTTTGTATGTAGTAGAAATATGGAAATGATTCTTGTGTATAAGAGAATCCTTGCTATTACCGAAGATCAGAATCAAAGGCATTCCAGTACTGAACCTCCCATGTCTTGACATAGTATAGGCTCTGCGTATCATATTCCCAGCTATTCTTTCGAAAGCTAGGGCATCTCATGCTTAAAAATCCATCGTCTTCTGAGCTAGTACAACACTTGGTTAACAAACTAAATTTTGACTTCCAAGCTATGCTCTCTATAGTGCTTTTGAAGGAACCTTGAATTATAAGTACTAAGGTAGGGTATAGAGTAGTGTTGTGCTCACTTTTGTATGTAGGCCTTAACTGCTTTGCCAAGGACTATTAGATCATATATTTATAGTATCAATTGAACACCCCACGCTTGGCTTTCACATAACCTGACACATCACCTCATTGGTTTTATCTCTTCTATGGATGTTACGTTTTAGCGGTTATGACTATGGAACCATCCTACTTGTCTCTTTTTTATCTGTTTATTGCTCTAGTCTCTCTCTCTCTCTCTCTCTCTCTCTCTCTCTCTCTCTCTCTCTCTCTCTCCTCTCTCTCTCTCTCTCTCTCTCTCTCTCTCTCTCTCTCTCTCTCTCTCTCTCTCTCTCTCTCTCTCTCCGACTCCTCCAACCCTTCCTTCCACCCTTTTTCTTGCTCTCTCAGAAGCTAACATAAAACCTGCTAAGGAGCTTCTGTATTATGAATTGCAGCAATCAGGGGGTATGCGTTGTCATATCTGTCATCCTGTGCAAGTAGGATAAAGTATTTGCTGAGTAGTCCGGGTATGGTTGCCCTTGACATTGATGTTAACTTGAAAGGATTTCTTCAGAAGATTGTCCAGCATCTGGAAAACGTACCAAAGCCAAAGGGTGAAAATATTTCTTCCATCTCATGCGATCTATCTGTAAGTGGTTAAGAAATTTGTTTGTCTTTTTTTTTTTTTTTTGTGGTAGCATGCAGTTCATTACTCCTTGAGCCTAATTGTGTAATTTTGGATTCTTCTCAGGAGTTCCGTAAAGATTGGTTATCAATATTGATGATTGTCACCTCAGCGAGGTCCTCCATTAACATTAGACATCTGGAAAAAGCTACTGTCTCCACTGGAAAAGAAGGGTTGCTATCAGAAGGAAATTCTGCATACAACTGGTCCAGGTTATTTTTTAGTCTCTTTTAGATTTTCCGCCTCATTTTGCTTTAATACTTATAAGTTCATATGGGTCTGCCTTTGAAAATTTCCCTATTGATATTAAGGCAACCCAAGGAGGCGATGATGTTGTGACCTGTGTCAGGTGGCTAATTTTTATAAAAAGGATTGGAAAAGCTAACAACGGGGATGATAGGTGTTGTTTACTATGGTCAGTGATGAAATCAGTTAGGCCTGCCCTTTCAGTCTTCATGTTGGACAGAGGGGTCAAGGCTAAATATTTGGTGTGATTGATGTTACTTGGACCTTAGACTAGGTTGGGACTATCAAACCCCTCACCGAAGTGTCCCAGCTTTGTATCAGATGACTGTGACACTGTGTTTGTTGCAAAATGAGGATGCCGCTCTAATCCGTGAGAAAGTATAATATTCCACTTCGAGATACAGGGATAAGATGTACATATGGAGTTAAATATTTTACAGTTCCTTATTTCATTGTTGAATTGTAGGTTGTTAACATCTCCATGCCCTTTTGGCTTGAAGTTGAAGGTGGGCCTAGGTGCTAGTTCTTGGTCATGGTCTGGTTGTGATTCAGGACTAGTTTGGGACTATTAGACAACTGCCAGGTTGAGTGTTGTACCAGTATTTAATGACAAACATACCTGTTCGTGGTTATGGCAATCACGTCTAACTGTAACACATGTCTTGTGTACCCTCAATAGTACCAAGATTATGATTTGGTGTTATGAGTTATCAAGAATGTTGTATTAGACAATGAATATGAGTGATGAGTTGCTCTGATTTAGATGTAAGCACATGTAAATACTGTATGGGGTGTGATGTGCAGGTGTGTAGATGAAATTGAGTTGCAGTTGTCGAAGCATGGTAGCCTTAGGAAACTGTACTTCTATCATCAGCATCTTACAGCAGTAAGTTATTTTTCTTGATCCTCTTGTAGAATCTTCATTATAGTTCTCATGGTGCATCAAATAAGAATTTTTATTCAAACAGGTGTTTAGGAACACCATGTTTGGACCAGAGGGACGTCCTCAACATTGCTGTGCATGGCTTGGTGTTGCTAGCAGTTTTCCTGAATGTGCTTCGCATATTGTTCCAGAAGAGGTATTTTAATGACATAGATAATCTCTTCGCTGCCGTCATATCATGCCTACAATTTGCTTGAATTTTCATTTTTACCATTGTTAGTTGGAATTACTCTGATAAAAAAATTGGTCTGCATTCCGTTTTGGATTCTTGGAAATCAAATATTCTAGTAAAAGTCGCACCTTCCACAGTTGCACTGCATGTTATCTTTCACTTCTTAATTCTTGCTTCATTGTCCCTATGATAGCTTTCGTTAAGCATCAGCTAAATTAAGCACATACGAGAGTGAGCCATGATACTTCCCGGAATGTATGGATTTTGTAGTTTAATGATGTTCCTATGTTAATGAAATCATCACTAGATTGCATGTTGTGCCTCTCATTCAATGCAATATACCATTCAATACTTTCTGTATAATTGCTTGGTTGGTGCAGTTTGGAATTCCATCAAAAATCGCTCTATTTAGAGCAAATTTTGTCGGTTAGTAACAATTCTCACTGCTGGCAGGTAACTAAAATCGGCCGAGATGCAGTTTTGTATGTAGAGTCTCTTATTGAATCAATCATGGGAGGGTTAGAAGGTCTAATCAATATTTTAGATTCCGATGGAGGATTTGGCTCATTGGAATCGCAGGTTGGTACTGGTTTCTGCAATTAAAGTATCGATGAAGTATTATATTAGTCATTCTCGAATCTAATAACTTTTCACATTTGTCAGCTTCTTCCTGAGCAAGCTGCTGCTTTCTTGAACTATACATCAAAGCATCCAATCTCCTCTTTCAAATCTCCTCAAGCTATATCTGCGTTTCGCTTGCCTGGTTTTGAATGCTATCCGGAAAATATTAGTTCCATCAAAATGTAACCCTCGTGCTTCACTAATATGTCTAAATGTTGTATATAATTTTATGTTGCAAGAGATGGCTAAATCATTTGATTGTTGTTTTGAAGGTTAGAAGCTGCCATGCAGAGGTTGACGAACCTTTGCTCGGTGTTGAATGATATGGAGCCCATCTGTGTCTTGAACCATGTCTTTGTTTTGAGGGAGGTGAAACTTCTGCACCCCATCTGTTTTAGCACGTGAAGATAGCTTGTATGCTTCATAGCTATCATTGCGTGAACCTATACTACATTTCCTGCTTGTGTTTTGTTGAACAGTTGTTATTAATATTAGATGTATTCTGTCCATTTGTATTTCCTTGTAATTAGTTACGTATTAGGCAGATTATTTAATTATTATGTTTCCTAGGTAGTGGGGTATTCCAACAGTCAAGAAACCCAACCGTCTCATCCTTTATCTTCCCTCTAGCGTAGTCTACCCCCTTGTATAAATATGTATCTATTGTCTCAATAATAGATACACAATTCTTCTCATTTCTTTTCATGGTATTAGAGCTAATACCCTACTCAAATACTTGTTTTTACTTCAGCCGCCAGCCTTCATTACTGTCCGGTTCGGCAGCATTCACTGCTACTTCTCATCTCTTCTAAATCAGTGTTATCCTATTTTTAACAGCCTTCATCGCTGTTTCCTTCAACCTTTCAGCCTTCATTGCTGATTGACAGTCTTCATCGCTGTTCCTTCACCTTTAACAACCTTCATCGCTGTTTCTTTGTCTTCAACATCCTTACAACTATGTCGGTTGATTCCAGTGTTACTTCCGCTGCTCCCACAAATCCTGATAAATGTCCTGGCTTGTTACAAGCTTACTGGACAGAACTACCTCTTGTGGACTCTAGTTATCAAGAAATACCTCAAAGGGAAATTGAGTCCCTTAACTGATTCTCCTCCAGCAAAGGAAGAACCCACTTTTCCAGCATGGGAGGAAACATATTTTATGATTGTTTCTTGGCTTTGGGATGCTATGAATCCAAAGATAAGTGTCAACTGTATGTTCCTTGAGACAGCAAAAAAGGTGTGGGATTTCCTCTTACTCTAAATAGGCGGATGAGGCGACCATCTATAAGCTAACTGTTAGAGCAGTCAACACTAAACAAGGAACTCAATCTATTCAAGAGGCACAACCTTACAACATTTATGGTAAGAGCTTGACCAATGTCAACCATTGGTGATGAAATGTCTAAATGATGCTACAAAATTCAAGGAGTTTGTGGAAAAAGGTAGAATCTATGCCTTGTTAGCTGGATTAAATCCTGATTATGATCAAGTTAGAGTCCATATTCTTGGCCAGAAAGGTAGCACGCTTGAAGAGACCATCACTACTATCAAAGCTGAAGAAAAAAGGAGATCTATCATGTTGATGAACTCTGAAGATTCTGCTTCTGCCTCTGCCCTTGCTGCTGGTCAAGGAGGGTACAAGGGGTCCAAGGACAATCGTTGGTGCTCATATTGCAAGAAATCTGGCCATAATCGGGATAGATGTTGGCAACTGTATGGGAAACAACCTTTCAAGGAGATGAAACA
This sequence comes from Limonium bicolor, assembly GCA_023374045.1. NCBI lineage: Eukaryota > Viridiplantae > Streptophyta > Magnoliopsida > Caryophyllales > Plumbaginaceae > Limonium > Limonium bicolor. The sequence continues at coordinate 205,632,097 of CM041779.1, read as the reverse complement.
GCAGACCAGTCGTCCTTAAGCTAACCTAGCAGCTGAATCTACAAAGGAAATTGCAATAACAATAGCTGAGTTAAGTGCTGCAGATCTTGAGAAATTCAAGGCCTTTATGAAGACCCTTGAGAAACAGCCGAATGGTAACCCATCTAGCAACTATTCTTTCTCTTACTCAGGTAATCACCCGGTCTCCTTATGCTGTAATGCTTCAGATAAAACCCAATCTAGTTATTGGATACTTGATTCAGGAGCCACTGATCATATGATCTTTTCCAAAAACCATTTCCATAGCTATGATTCCACCCCAAAACAAATTATTACAGCCAATAGTTCCCTTGCACCTGCTGCCGAACAAGGGACTGTTTACCTCTCAAAGAACTTGAAACTAAAATCAATTTTACATGCTCCTACCTTATCTGTTAACCTAATGTCCATTTCAAAGCTAACCAAGGATCTTAATTGTTATGCTATTTTCTCTCCTTCTGAGTGCATTCTGCAGGGCCTACACTCGGGGAGGAAGATTGGTCATGCTAAGGAAAGGAATGGGCTGTATTTTTTGGAGGTGTTATAGGAAAACCGATCTCCAACCTTATCCACCACTGCCACAAACAAAACCATCTGGTTGTTTCATCAAAGATTAGACCACTCACCATTTAGCCTTCTTAAGCATATGTTTCCTTGAGTTGTTCCAAGGGAAGAATGTTGCTGATTTTATCTGTAAAGTGTGTACGAAAGCTAAACACACTAGGGTTTCCTTTCCTTTGAGTAATATGAGAAGTGCATCCCCTTTTCAACTTGTTCATAGTGATGTTTGGGGTCCCGCTCCTTTAGAAAACATTTGTGGTGCGAAATGGTACATTTCCTTCATTAATTATTGTACTCGAACCACATGGGTCTATCCCCTAAAACACAATATGAAGCCAGCAATATCATTCCGCCCTTTTGCTCCATGATTCACAATCAATTGAATACAAAAATTCAGAAGTTCTGAACTGATAATGCCGAAGACTATTTCAAAGTTGCTGAAAGGAAAAATTATCACATCCTTGAAGTTGCCCGTGCTCTCTTATTCCAAGCCAATGCACTCAAACACTATTGGGGGGAAGCTATTCTAACAGCCATTTTCCTCATTGATAGATTATCTTCCTGTGTTATCCACTACAAAAGTCCTTTGGCTTTCCTTAAAGAATTCCACCCTTACTTTCATCCATCTCCAGGACTTGAACCCAAAATGTTTGGTTGCATTGCCTTTGTTCATTTCCACAACACTCAAAGGGGGAAATTTGACCTAGAGCTCTCAAATTCATCTTCCTTGGACATCCCACCACCAAAAGAACCTATGTCACCATTGATGTCACTTTCGATGAGCCTAAACTCTTTTTTTTTGCAATCCTACTACTATAGGAGATGGGTCATCATCTTCCACCTTTGAGTCACTTCAACCTTTAAGATTGCCACCTCAAGAATATCCTCCAACACCTGACTTGACCAACAATCCTAACACCACCATTGAGAGAAAATAAACCTCTACCACACCATTGCACAACACAGTTGAACAAATAGAAAAATCAACCCCACCATTCCCATTTTTTCCTCTAATTTATAGCAGAAGAGCACCCATTACTGAACAGACGCATGACCAAGTTTCCAACCTACACGAAGGTCCAAGGATGCAACACCAGATATGGCAGAGAATGTAGCAACAAATCCTTCATCCTGTTCACCCTCCTTACCTCCACCTGATTCAGACATTCACCTTCCTATTGCCCTTAGAAAAGGTACTCGAGAGTGTACCACTAACCCCTCTATTAGCCAAATTCACCTCCACTCACAAACTTTCCCCTACACAAGCTTTTCCTCATCAAAATCCAAGAAATTCCTATACCTAAAACCGTAACTGAAGCATTCCAACATAAGAAGTGGAGGGAAGCCATGAAAGAAGAGATGAGTGCTCCAGAGAGGAACCACACTTGGGAAATTGTGGACAGACCTACTGGAAAGAATGTAGTAGATTGTAAATAGGTCTTTGCTTTAAAGTATAAATCTGATGGCAGCGTAGAAAGGTATAAGGCTCGTCTTGTAGGCTAAAGGTTTTACAAAAGCCTATGGGATTGTGATGAAACCAAGCAGAGAGCTGGGTTCCTTGTAGGAAGAAAGGAAGAGTAACGTTTGCTGATAAAAGGGATGAAGAGGGTACTGAGTCTTACACAAAAGCATGCCAAAGATGGACAAGAAGGGGAGCAATATCTTTTCCTGAAGGAGCCTAGCAACCTCAGGGCAAGCCCTGCCTATTTCCACGATGTGGCCGAAAAGTGTAAAACATCCAGATGTCTAAACCTAGCTACCAACTTCCCTTCTTATAGTGACTAGACGACATAAAAGGAAATGCAAATCAGAAAGTAATACTAAGCAACAATAAAGCGACAATAAAGTAATAAGGATAAGGTTTGTTAGAGTGGTTCTCCTTTCTACCTCAGCTACTCGGTGGTGGCACCGCTGGCTGCCTGTTGTCTCTATTCTTCCTTCTCCTCTCATAAACCTTCCATGTTTTACCTTGAGTGGTCCCGCCATTCCCATCATTCTATTAGATTGACTATGTGGAGACTTTTGCTCCGGTTGCCAAAATGAACACAATTTGTATTCTAGTCTCTTGCTGCTCATTTTGATTGGTGTCTATCACAGTTTGATGTGAAGAATGCCTTTCTCTATGAAGACCTTGAAGAAGAGATCTATATCAAGACTCCACCAGGTTTTGCTCCACAAAGTGTGCAGATTGAAGAAGGCTCTTTATGGCCTTAAACAATCTTTTCGGGTATGGTTTGACAGATTTGCTAACTAATGAAGAATGCAGGTTACAAGCTAAGCCAAGGTGACCATACCCTATTTATAAAGCATTCATCATCAGGGGAAGTAACTATACTTTTGGTATATGTGGATGATATCATTGTTACCGGCAATAAATATGGGTGTGATAGAGCAGCTGAGCAAAAGATTTGAAACAGTTTGGAATCAAAAGCTTGGGCAAGCTGAAATATTTCCTTGGAATTGAAGTGGCATGATCTTCCAAAGGTATATTGATCTCGCAGCAGAAATACATCATTGATTTGTTGCTGGAAACAGGGAAGAGTGGTTGTAAACCAGCTCGCACATCCATTGATCTTAACCATAAGCTTGGAGCGGCCCTTTGATGATCCGGTAGTGGATAAAGAAACATATCTAAAATTGTGTGGAAAATTAATCTACCAGTCCCACTCAAGGCCGAACATTGCTTATCCTGTCTCGGTTTTCAGTCAGTTTATGCATGATCCTAGAGTATCTCATCTCACAGCTTAAATCTTTCACCATTTTTTTAAAGGGTTGTTCGGGAAAAGAAATGTTATGCAAAAGGGATAGTGAACTAATTTTAGAAGCATTCACAGATGCTGACTACGCAGGATCAGTGGTAGTTAGAAGATCTACCTCGGGATAGTGTGTATTTTTGGCAGGAAATCCACTAATATGGCGAAGTAAGAAGCAGAGTGTTGTTGCTAGAACATCAGCTGAATCTGAGTTCCGTTCTCTTGCACAGGGTCTATGTGAACTACTATAGTGCCAGATTATTCTAAATGATCTAAGAGTGAAGTGGAAGGGAGCAATGAAGCTGAAGTGCGACAACCAGTCAGCCATCAAGATAGCTAGAAATCTTGTTCAGCATGAAAAGACCAATAGATTGACATTTCATTAGAGAAAAACTTGAACAAGGAATTTTTGTTTTGAGTTGTATCTCTTTAAAGAAATAGATTGCAGATGTGCTAACAAAAGGTCTTCACTGTTCTCGATTTCATCAACTGATTTCCAAGCTTGGAATGGATGGCATACACCATTCAGCTTGAGGGAGTATTAAACAGTCGTTATTAATATTAGATGTATTTTGTCTGTATTCTGTCCATTTGTATTTCCCGGTAATGAGTTATTAGGCAGATTATTTAATAATTATGTTTCATAGGTAGTGGGATATTCCAATAGTCAAGAAACCCAACTGTCTCATCCTTTATCTTCCCTCTAGAGTATTCTACCCCCTTGTATAAATATGTATCTATTTGCTCAATAATAGATACACAATTCTTCTCATTTCTCTTCAGTTTTATTCATGGTTTGTTTCCTAGGCATGCCTTTTTCTTTTCTCCCAGTTATTCAGGTTTCAGAGTAAGCTCTGTCATGGTCACTTGCAATGTATGTATTTCTGCTACATACTAGCCCCCTTTTCCCACTGGTGGGTTCAGCGTCATATTTTTCAAAATTTTGCATCATTTTCAAGGTGTGAAGACTGTTCTCTCTCTTTTTTTTCAAACTGGTTTATTCATTATGAGAGAAGGCTAGTAGTCCTTTGAAGTTAAGGTGTCTTTTGGTCCTTTGACATGGAGTTGTCATTTTCATCGATTTAAATTACGATATACTACTTATTTATCTAGTCATTGCACTTGCACTTGCTGCAATTCTGGAGACAAACCAGGAGAATAAATTAATTCATTATTCTGGAAATTGCTTGTTCTCAAGCTCGTATTATCTACTGGTTCAATTATTTTTCTCTGTTTGACATAGTTGATGTGCCAAATGCAGTACATGAGGGAATGTATCCTTGGAAACTTCAGAAAGAGACTACTGGGGCTGCTCAAAACTGACAGCGACCTTCAACGGCCATCTGTGGTGGAACAGCTAATCCTTAGACACATAAGCATAATCCATCTTGCAGAACAGCATGTTAGCATGGACCTTACTCTTGGGATACGAGAAATACTTCTGACCGAGGCTTTCTGTGGGCCTATATCGTCTCTACACTCTTTTCAGAAACCTGAAGATATACACAGTGGCTCTGCTGCTGAACTCATCTGCAACTGGTATGTCGAGATGATTGTGAAGGACTTATCTGGAGCTGCAGTCTTGTTTGTACCAGCCCTGAAGAGCTTCAAGAGCGCAAGACCTTTAGGGGGTTATTATGCCCAGTCCATGACAAGTAAGAAGGAGCTGAAGTCTTTTGTTCGCCTATTTGGTGGCTATGGAGTGGACAAGCTTAAAAGAATGATGAAAGAGCATACTGCTGCCCTCTTAAACTGTATTGACACTTCATTGCGATCAAATCGGGATACTCTTGAAGCTATAGCTGGGAGCATTTTCTCTGGAGACCATGTTGAAAGAGATGCAAATATAAAGCAGATCCTGGATTTAGAAACGGTACTTGGGTTCTGTACTCAAGCTGGTCTGGGTCTTGCTTTTGATGAGCTACTTTCTGAAGCTTCTGGGGCTGTTCTTGAAGATGGGGCGAATCTCATTTTTTCACTACTAGAAGGAACTGTTAAGCATTTGCCTGAGGAAATTCCTGAGAAGAAGGAAATTAGGGGGATTAAGGAAGTGGCTGATAGTGTTGGTTTGATCACTGATCATGACTCTGAGTTTGTGAGAACCATCATGCATGAGATTGGGGGTGCAAATGATGGTGCATGGAATTTGTTGCCTTATTTGCTTGCTTCCTTTATGACCTCCAATATTTGGAGTAGCACCGCCTTCAACGTTGATACTGGTGGTTTCAATAACAACATCCACTGCTTGGCAAGGTCTGTCCTGTTTGAAGTTATCTTGATAATTTCGGCATGCTGTCGTCCTTACAAGTTTTACTTGCATTTTTTCTTCTTCTGTTGATATAGGGTCATAATCTTGCATTACTTCTGCTATTAAGATTGAAACTATGATAGTCAGCTCCTAGCACGTAAATTTATATATACTCCGGACCTGCATATGCCCCTGCCACATGCTTACTCTTTTGCCTTGTAGATGCGTAAGTGCAGTGATTGCTGGAAGCGAGTATGTGAGATTGGAAAGGGAGCATCAGCAAGTAGAGTCTTTCTCCAACGGCCATGCTGGTGACAATTTGGACAATGGTGTGACAAACCGGTCAGCTGCTGAAGCTAGTGTAAAATCTGCAATGCATCATTTTGTTAAATTATCAGCCGGAATCATTCTGGACTGTTGGAGTGAGAATACCAGGTAAATTCGTCAAGCTTACAAAAGGAAAATTTCCAGTTATCCGTCTCTCTGATTACGTTGTTTATTCAATAGTTAATGACGTGTCTTTTACTTCACAGATCGGATTTGGTGCCAAAGCTCATCTTCTTGGATCAACTTTGTGAGATTTCTCCCCACCTCCCAAGGAGCACTTTGGAGGCTCTTATCCCTTACACCATTCTCCGTTCCATATACAGCCAGTACTACTCAAGCTCTCCGTCTGTATCACTTGCTTTACCAAACGCTTCACCTCACAGCTCGCCTGCAGTGTCTCTCTCACATGCTTCTCCTGCCCTTCGGCATCACCACAGAGTTGATCCTGCTTCACCATCAAACTTCGACCATTCTGGTTTTGTTAAGGTGTCTTCAAGCTACATCCATGAGCAGCTCTACGATGGTGAAGGTGGTACCCATCGGGCAACCACTGACCACAGGCATAGGAATGTTAGAGGATCTGGGCCACTGGACTATGGTTTGACATCCCGCAGGGTTAAGTATGCCGAAGGATCAGCTGCTGGTGGCAACAGACATAGTCCTCTACCAAGATTTGCTGTTTCCAGGTCGGGTCCCATCTCATACAAAGCCTGAGCTACATTGATTGAAGAAAACTCAAGGCATGATTAACTTAGATATTCGTAATGGGGGTAGTTCGTTTTTATTTTCCCTGGTTCTGTGTATATGTCTCTTGTAATTTGCCGTTTTTATGGGACAGTTTCACTCATGGTAATGTATGGAGGAGCTGATATGCTACGCTGAGTGAATTAAGCTCTCTTGTGTGTTGCTTTAGTATGAGAAGCTTGCTTGGATTAACGATGGGTTTTCAGTTCTATAGTTTATTGAGCTTTTGGGATTTTTTCCCCTCTAAGAATGACATAGTGAGTGTTGTGTTTACGAGTAGGGTGTTCACGAACCAGATAATCCGGTTTTTCAAAATTTGATACGGTTATCATTCGGTTTACATCGGTTAATCGCATTTAGGTTAGCCATCTAAGGAGAGGTTGATTGTTACCATTTCGTTTATATTGTCTAAGAATATAAGACAATATCAATTCATTTAGATTCGAACAACATAATTTACATCTTGTTTTCTTAATTGAGTGATAGCAAAATAAATCTCAAAAGATTTATCAAAACATAATTACAATATACACTATATTGTTTACCTTGTTCTTCAAGGCATATAACACATTACGTTATAGCTAAGCAGTGTTCTTTTTACAAAAGACTGTCACCTAACAAATAATTTCAAAATATGAAAAACTAAATAGAAGACTACCTAAAAGTGTCATTCTTTGCTTCAATGACATAAAACATGTAGAGTGTTTGTTACATCATACAATAGACATAGTGAGTAAATAAAAAAGCTATCGTAAAATATTCAATTTAGTATAGCTTCAGTACAACAAAAACTAGAAAAATATGTTTGTTATTCATTTCAATTAAGCTCAATATAAACATAATTAAACTAACATCTCTTATCAACTTACAAACAAATGCTATAACATGCAATTAACATGGTTTAGTTTCTGTATAAGAGAACCTGAAAACCAGTTTGTAATTTTATTCAATGCAACTTCTTTCAAAACAAATAAACTAACATCTTTGTTTTAATCACCAAAACAAATATATCACAAACTATTCAATTCAGCTTGATTTAGCTCCTAAACATAAGAAATATGATGTTATGGTTAGTAGTACTTATATATATATAACCGGTTAACCGCAATAGAGAAGTTACATACCATTACCTAAACCGTAATTGTCTTGTTATAACAGTTCGGCTGACTGTATCGTCTTTGACGGTACAGTTAACCGGTTAGACTGTATGGTATAAATACTCGACGGTACGGTACAATGGTAACAAATTATTTTGGACACCCCTAATTACAAGTGGCACTGCTGATTGACCATGAGGAAAAGTTTCCAATTTTTTTTTGAAAGAGATCTTAGAATATAATAATATGTAGGCTTACATACTATTCTCCATATCCAAATACAAGCTGTCCTAATCTTTAAAGGGATATGATCCCCTTCCTGGATTCGAACATCTTGTGGAAAGCTATTGAACTTTTTAGCAACAAGCATATTTGGGAAATTTACATCTCTAGAGTTATCATTACAGACATAAGAGTATAAACCATCACAAGTATTCCTAAAAACTTGAATTTCACGCTTGATGATGTCATCTTCTTCATCTTCAAAAAGAAATGTCTTTGAGTAACATCCATATTGTCAAAGCAAATATAGAGGTTGTTCGCATATAATGCAAGTTCCACTGTAGTTTTTGCTACTTTGATAACATTTAATTGCACTAAAGCAGTGCTTTGAATCTTCTTGTTATAAGCCTTGATTGGAATACCACCACTGTTTCTCATCAACACATCGATCTGGGTAGGGAACTTCTTAATTCTGAACACTTCCATGGAAATAGAGATATTGCCATTAGGAGGAGGTTTCCAAGAATTACCCAAATCAGAATCCTGCACCTGATCAAAGAGAGAACTTTTGGTAAGCCTCGATACAATCTTTACTATTCTCTACCACTGTCCACCAAACAAGAGTTGAGTCATGTTTGCATCTGTTCCTAGAATCATAAATAATCCACATCAAATTCACCACCAATGATGTAATACCCCCATCCCACATCGGGATATGAGTAGTATTGTGAGTTCCTTATATGTAAACACATGGGTTGACTACAACAACAGGCCTTCCACTTTTAAGCCCAAGCTAGGATTGAGGGCCTAAAGTGGCTAGTTTTCAAGCCTGGATGGTTTGAGAGCTAGGTTGTTGGACAGTTACCCATATGGGGTGTTACAAATGGTATCGGAGCGGACTCGGGACCGTGTCGGGATGGGTAACCCGACACCTACCGAGGAGGTCCATGGGACTTGGATATTAGACTTGCGACGAGGACGTCGCGTTCTTTAAGTGGGGGAGTATGTAATACCCCCATCCCACATCGGGATATGAGTAGTATTGTGAGTTCCTTATATGTAAACACATGGGTTGACTACAACAACAGGCCTTCCACTTTTAAGCCCAAGCTAGGATTGAGGGCCTAAAGTGGCTAGTTTTCAAGCCTGGATGGTTTGAGAGCTAGGTTGTTGGACAGTTACCCATATGGGGTGTTACAAATGACAAATTCATTCTACTCCACCCTTTAGCTTTTGTCAATGAACCAGTCAATAAGAGTTTCATTATCCCCTTCAGGGATAAGGTTTAAATCACCGGAAGAGCACCACAAATCAGTCACTGCACATCATTGAAAAAAAATAGTGCGCCATAGTGTCAATACTACCACAGAAAAAAAAAACATTCTTTGTGGCCACCTATCCTTTTGCTAATGTTTCCTTGGTAAGGAGAGGTGCCTTTTAAGAATTTCCACAAAACAAGCTTAACTGTAGGAGGGAAAACACTAGCGAGAAGCTTCTTGATAATCTCAATACAACCATTTGTCTTTGACGATTGTCCTGTCTCACTATCTAAACTATCTTTGATCAGAAGAAAGAAAGATTTGACTGAATACAGTTCATCTCTATAATCATGCCAAATCCATCTATATTTGAGATCAAGATTATTGGGAAGAGTAGCAACATACTCACTCTCTTGAGGAGAGCATCGGATATAACTTTGAAATTAGAAATATCTGAATTGATGAAATCCCCAACTATCGAGTCTCTATCATTGTTGCTAGGCTTAGGAGAAGATAAAATGATATCTCCTCATCCAGGAACCTATGGAGAGTTCCACATTGAAACAGAATCACCTTTACCAATCTGTTTCCTAATACCTTTCTTCAAGGTAGTGATGTTTGGCACTAGAAATTTCCAAAGAGGACCATCCATCTTAGAACCACTAACCTCTGTAATACAGGATGTAAGAAAATAGAGGCTCTTGAGAGTTTTAGACAAAATAGAATTAGGCAGGATAAAATTCTCCATAACTGCTAAGTCATAGTGCTTGGTTAAAGATTTCCACATCCCTGAACCCCAACCCCTCTTGAATTACATTCTTACTTCAGATATTTTATGGCTCCCCACCAGAAACCAGAGATAATGGAATTTATCTTGCCAAAAATTGACTTAGAAAGAATGAATAAAGACATCGAGTAACATAGATTAGCTTGGAGAACACTGGAAACCATAACAATCCTAGCAGCCTAAGACATAGGCTATTCCAGAATGCAATTCTTTTTTGTATAGCTGCGATCAGGTAATCAAAGATTTGAGACTTATTCGTACCCATCTTCAGAGGTAATCCCAGATACCTAGAAAGATATGTAACTTCACCGACTTCCAACATATTACTAAGATGATTTTTGATAGAAGGACAAAGCTTCCTACTAAACAAAATTTATGATAAATGATGCTGTCGACGAAAGCCAAATGAGAGGTAGAAGGACAATCATACTTCATCCTAACTCCTTTAAAATTGCCTAACCTTTCTGATCTATTGAGGAAACTAGAAAGAGACTCTTGAACTAAGATGAACAAGAAAGGAAAAAGAGGATCTCTTTGCCTAATTCCTCTCGAATGATGGAAGAACTGCCCTGGGGAACCATTAATTAACATAACACACCTCACTGAGATAACACACTTCATCATAAGAGACAACCAGTTCAGAAGAAACCCCATAGCTATAAGGATTTTGAGAGGAAAATAACCTTTCTTCGTAGCTTTATTCTTATCAAGAAAGTTGTGAAGTTCCCCTGCTAGGATAATACTATCTAAGATTAACCGACCCTTGATAAACCAGTTTGATTTTCTGATATGATCGAAGGAAGTTTATCTTGAATTCTCTTAGCTAGGACCTTGGAACAACTTTATAGATAAAATTACATAGTGCTATAGGTCCTAAATTAGCCATATTAACTACTCCTCTAATCTTTGGAATATGGGAAATGAAGTAATCATTAAGAAACTCGGGCATATCATCACCTCTAAGAACAGAAAACATAACATCAGTAATGTGGTTACCAATTGAAAACTAGTAAGTTTTAAAGAACTTACCGTAGAAACCATCAGGGCCTGGGGATATCTTTAAACCAAGACTGTTAATATCTTCCACTACTTCTAAGACAGTGTAACCAGCGTTCAAATCCTGGTTAAAGTTAGAGGATAGCCTACCTTCAACTGCTGATTCAAAACCTGGATCACTTCTTGTCCAAAGAGAGGTGAACAAGTTCTAGAAATATGCTCTAGAAATAGACTGAATCTCATCCCACCTATCACTAGTAGAAAAAATGTTTTTAATGACGGCGTTTAAACCACGGTTAAAAGGAAAACCGTGGTTTAAAGTTTATAAACCACGGTTTTCATAGAAACTATCATTTAAGGTACACGCCAGAGTGCATATACCACGGTTTTTGGAGAACCGTCGTATATAGGTTACTTATATACCACGGTTTTCCGAGCAACCGTGGTATATAGTACACGCCAGAGTGAATATACCACGGTTCTTGGAGAACCATCGTATATAGGGTACCTATATACCACGGTTCCTAGGCAACCGTCATTTATATTGCACATCTTACTATATTAAACCACGTTTTTTTGGTCAACCGTGGTATATAGTCTAGGCGGGATTTTTAATTTTCGGCCCAAATTTAACGCGGCTCTTTCTATCTATTCTCTTATATTCTCACAGTAATTTTGGAACCCAAACCGACGAAGCTCTCCAACTCTTCTTCTTCATTCTCTTCAATGTCACGGTAATTTTGGAACCCAAACCGACGAACATGCTCTGCAACTCTTCTTCATTCTCTTCAACCTCACGGTAATTTTGGAACCCAACCGATGAACATGCTCTGCAACTCTTCTTCATTCTCTTCAACTTCACGGTAATTTTGCAACCCTCACCAGCGCACAAGGAACATGCTCCGTCCTCACTCATTCTCTTGTTTTTCGGTATTTTTTGCAGCGTATACCTAGAACAAGGAACACGTGCTCTGCATCATCTCCACTCACTGCAATTTTCGTAACCATAACCTGCGAACAAGGAATATGGCCTACGCCTCCATTCTTCATTCTTCTCACGGTAATTTTGCAACCCACCGCGAACAAGGAACAGACTACGCCAGAGTTCTTCACTCATTATTTTGCAACCCTAAATCGCAAACAAGGGACATACATGTTCTATAGCCTCTTCATTCTCTTCTGTTGCTCTATTTGAGATCTGTGAAGCGGCGCTTCTAAATCGCCGACGATTTTGAAAAAGAGTTCATAGACTATAAACCACGGTTATATGTATAACCGTGGTTTATTCGTTGATTTTATAGATAATATACCACGGTTTTGACCTTTAACCGTCGTATAAAAGGACTTTATACCACGGTTCTGACCTTAACCATCATTTAAAACCGGTGAGGACCGCGTCCAAAAACGGTCTTAAACGACGGTTATAGCAAACCGTGGTATATAGTCTTCTTTTAAACGACGGTTTTCAACTGTGGTATATAGGCAATTTTCTATATGCGACGCGAGCATAAACCACGGTTCCTAACCGTGGTATATAGGCAAAATAACCGTGGTTAAAAACATTTTTTCTACTAGTGTATAACCCATCTTTTGATCCGGGTCTCTCGGCCCGAAAATAAAATTACCTCTTTTAGCTCATGAAGCCATCGAGTGAAAATAATTAGAGTTTTATCACTTTAATCCAAGAATCTCTTGAGCATTACAACCACCATATCTATTCTTTAAGACCCAAAAGTTCAATCTTTATTAACAATCGATTTCTATTAGAATTCAAGCTAGTAGAAGGAATCCCCACAAAAAGGAATTTCAGCTCATCTTTCTTAAGCTTCATATTCCACTTAATCTTTTTCTTAAGCTTCATATTCCACTTAATCTTTTTAATCGACCATCCCTTCCACTTTGCCAATTTGTTTGCTCACTCCTTAAGTTTGTGATATAAATTCATGCTAGGCTTCCCTAAACTTCTACCACATTATCTCCGCACTTTGTTCCAATAACCAACCATTTTCAAACCTTAAAAATTTAGTTGGAATTTAGAAGTAACAAAAAATATGATAAAGATAGGGTAGTGCTCAGAATTCTCTTTGGGAAGGTGCTCTACTGATATATTAGGGAATCGATATAGACCTAAAGGGCAACTAAATGCTCTATCCAGTCTCGATAAGGAGTTTATTACATATAACTGACAAGTAGTATAAGTGCTACTCTCTTCAAAATAGCCCAAAAAGCTTACAATCATTAACCATTCTCTAGAACGGTTTGATTTGTGCCTCAGTTCTTCTTCTACCTCAGTCTTCTCATGATCATACAAAATCTAATTAAAATCTCGTGCAACAACCCATGGAATCTTCACCTGTTTCCTCAAAGTTTAGAGGAGTCTCCATGAGATGTAAAGTTTTCTCTCCATGGAAGGTAACTTCCATCGCCATATGATGATCCGAAGAATTGACCATCTAAACATCGACACTATCCTTCCACATCATAGCTAACCCTCCGCTCCTACCTATACTACTAATCGTAGTTCCAAAATACAAAGAAAACTTCTTAAAAACATATCCCTGTCCTCTTTAGATCTGTGGGTCTCAATCAAGAAAATCAAATCTGCTCTATAACTTGAAATCAAGCTCTTGACCCAGAAAGCTATATCAGGCTGACCTAAACCCTACAGTTGAAAGATATACAAGTCATCACTCTTAAAAAGTTTCCAAATTAGTAACAAATATCTGATATGAAATTAAGAGATGAAACGATGTTGAAGATGATTTTTAAAAATCAAATCTAGCATTAAATCTTCTTTTAAAAGACGACTTCAATGCTAACTTAGCAGGCTGAACTAGCTGGTAAAAATAGAAGTTGTGTTTTGAATAAACAATTTCATCTTCAATCATAACATTTTTCTTAAGAGACTTTTGGTTATAATTTATGTTCATGGTTCTTTCCCTTCCTTCTACACACACACATATATATAAATATATATATATATATGTATATATAGTTTGTGGCACTTGTCTATGTATACTAGTTGTTGTTTTCAAGGAAAACTCTATAACACCTAACAAAATAGAGTCAAATATTTCTCTCAGTAGACAAATAACTAACAACTGGCGAACTAACTAAACAGGTACAATCGCCCAAAGACAAAAGTCTTAGTGATCAAATCCCTTTCTTTTGGGAGTGCGGCTTATGACTCTCTTACCTTAAAGGACCTTATGGATCAGGCAAACTTTGCTGAGATGTAAGACTGTCCCTCAAAATGAGTTGCATTTTGTTCAACTATAGGGGCTTAGGTCACCCAAATGTAGCTTTTTTGGGTCAAAAGTTTTAATCCAAAGCTATAGATCAGACTTTTTTTATGAAGAGCCACAAATCTCAGGATGTTGAGTCTGTTTTTCTATAAGTTTGTTGGTTTTTGTGATGTGGCTGTTGGTAGTTTTGGCAAGAGTGGAGGGTTGGCTATTATGTGAAAAGATGGTACAGTTATTAAGCGAGAGAACTCCTCTCAGCATCACATGTCTGTGGAGATCACTTTTCTGGGTGGTTCTCCTTTTATGTTTACTAGTTTCTGTGGGTGGTAAGACTAGAAGCTTAAGTACCTTTCTTGGAAGCTGTTGAGAATTTTGAGAGCTCACATTGCTTTACCTTGGATAGTGGAAGGTGGTATTAATAAGTTTCACTGGTACAGGCGGGTTCATAAGCGACGGTTTTAAACCTATAAAAACGACGGTTCCGAACCGTTGCTTACACCGCTGTCATTTTTGTTATTTTGTTATTTTACGACGGTTGAAAACCGTCTTTTAAGGGCGCCCTAGGGGGCGGGATTTAGTAAGTATAAACGACGATTAAGCTTGTTAACCGTTGCTTATTATACACTTTAAACTACGGTTGGTGATCAAACCGTCGTTTAATTATCCTTTTCGACGCGCCTAAAATTGTTTTCAACGACGGTTGTCGTGTAGAACGTCGCTTATTATGTACTTTAAGCTACGGTTCTATGTGGAACCGTCCTTTTTTCTATTATTCCCTCTAACGCCTACCTAATATAAACGACGGTTATATATGAACCGTCACTTATGGTATATTGATTTTTTCCAGTTTTTCCCTATTTCCTTATTACGTATACACATCCAAAAACCAGAAAACCTGTACAGCAACAATTCCAATAAATCACACACTACATAGATACCTCTGCAACTTGTTTTTTCATAGATAACAACAGTACCACCAGTACATGCTTCAGGTGCAACATTCAAAAACAAAACACTGATGAACGACCAATGTAAGTACCACATCTGAAAATTAAACTACCAATTTCCACTTCAAACATAACATTCGTTCGACCAACATAACAAAGCTAAACAGAGATATCCATGTTTTTACATTAATCAGTCACTGTACTCGTCATCCTAGCAAGCTTGTTGGTGGCAAACAATGTCAAGCTGTGCAGCTCGCTCAACAATCTCCTTTCTCTTCCTGGTTGACACATTGTGTGTAATCTCAGCAAAATGCCCTGCACCCCATTTCCATATCAATCAATATTTTTCTACAGAACAAGTAACAACCAATGAAACCCCATAACTACAAAAATCATACCAAATTTTGAATTGTCAAATTCAGAGTAAATCATATAAATACATGTAACTCACCAACTTAAGTAGTAGTCCTGACAGCTGCTTCACTAGTTTGTCCTTGTTCTGGATCCTTGAAACACTTTAGGATGAACAAAGATGTTTGCTCTCTGATTAATTGCAAATCTTTAGGCGAATAAGTTTTGCCCTCGTTCTTAAAATATGCACGAACCTGTAAGAACAAGCATAACACACCATATTGAATATTTTAGATAGTTAAACCGGACGTGTAAGATGCAGCAGCCAACCGTTAGATGCACAAGAGAAGAGGCTGAAGCCAACACAGTACACATGCAAGAGAGGGAGATTGAGCTATTAACATACTACACTAGCGACCGAACTCAACAATAAAACTGTGAGAAATATTAGATTAACTACAGCTTGGATTGGATAAATTCCCCAGAAAACACCAGCAATGTGTATATATATATATATATATATATAGACATTTATACACGTTTTAAACATAATGGTGAAACATAAATATATATAGAAAACATATTTGAAAGTATTAATACCTCATCATCCTTTGTCAGCTCCTCTATATGCGTACAAATTTCATACATGTATCGTAGTACAAAAAAACCGCAACTCCTCGAATCATTTTGCCTTGGACACTGTGACAAGTTTAAAAGAAAAAAAACAAAGTTTTTACTTTGTAAGTATACGTAATCAACTTATTGTAGAAAAGTATATATATGTTTCAGTACTATGTACCTCAAGATGGACGACTGAAAATCGATTGAACTGTTCAAGGACTGTGTCCGTATGAGCGCTATTACACACAAAAACAATTCATTAATCCGTGTGCTTCTTCAAATAGAAAGTTATTTTGAAACAATTACTTACAGATATTAACGAATAACACTTACGTTTTGATCAACTCATCCACGTGGAGCTCACGATACATTCTTAACGGGTCAAGCACAAGCAATTGAGAGGTATCCACAAAGAGCATAAGTAGTAGCCAATGGTTACTACAATTGTAATATTTATAAGAAGTGAAATTAGTAATAGAATTCTTACTCACAAATTAACCACAACGAAAGAAATTCAATGGGAAGAGAAGTACTACTCACATCTGATGGAAGGGCATCATGAGGTATTTACTACCTTTATCAACAGCCTTCTTTATGCAGTGTGTGACATAGTGCTGGAATGTGGTGGGGTCTCTATTAACCACATCAAGCGATAAGGACTCAGGGCATAAGAATGTCAGCATGCCACCCAATTTTTTATAACGCAATTTAGCCATCAGATACCTTTAAAAAAATTAAGCAACGGAGAGAAATCAGGGAAATCGTCAAAATATTTATTTTTAATTGATTTAAAGATATTTTGAGATGTGAGAAACAAACACTTACATGCAATATACTTGGATGATAGATATATTCAACATATCTCTGCACAGCATCTCCTTGATGTCCACAAAGTCTATCAATGTCGTTCGTTGCTCATCGTATTGGAAAACCCATGGAGCCAAACATTGTCACGCTCGTTGTATGCTTACCCTTTTCCAATAGCATCTCATACAACATTTTCTCATACTTCCCCAAATTCTTGATCACTGAGGGAGGCAATAAACTTCTTCCGCATATCATCAGTTATCTCTCGCATAGTTTTCTTTCCCGTGGATGTCTGGTTGCTTTCAGCCACTTGCGTATTCTCTTGGGCAACAACCAGTGATTGGTTGACCTGAACATCACGATTTTCTAGAAGTCTACCCATTTCATCAGGAACCTACCATAACATAACAAACAAAAGAAACAAGTTAAAACAACGTAAATTTAAATGTTGAACAATACATAAAATATTTATACATACCTCATCAGTGATAACAATAAAACCGGCAGGCCATGGTATAATAGCACCTTTTCCATCGGAAAGTGTGACTTTACCATCAATATCCATGGGAAGAAAAGCGGTGTCAAATCCGTCAATGATATACCGCAGAATCACTCGAGCATAGAATGGCGGAAGCCGCTTGAAATTAATCAAAGATGTTGGTCCCGATTGTAGCACAATACCGTATGCAGCATCCACAGGATATCCATCAAGTGTGATTTGCAAACGACATGTTTTTTGTTCCTTTAACAATTAAAACCACAAACAAATGTGTATAATTTGATTAAATAGTCAAAAATTGCAATGACAAAAAATATTCAAAAATACTACTAACCTTGAGACTGGCAAACGGATACGGATCAGGAGAGACATTACAACTTGATGAAGAAGACGGATGGCCGGTAAGTTCAGATTGTCTATTTCGTTCTCCATAACCTTACTCACAGCCTCGGTCACTTTCCCGCTACAAGTGTGTCAACGTCATGCTCCGTCAAAACTTTTGAGGTAGACTTTTGAAATACATACTTTTGACGCACTTGTCCCCCGAAACCTCTAACCCTTCCAGGATGATCCTTTGCTCCAAGAACTTGATTAAGAATATCTTGTTGACTTGGTGGAGCAAAGACAGCTTGCTCATCTCGTTGGGAGGCTTCCGTCTATTCCATTCAAAGGATAATCAATTAGTTAAATAATTTAAAAACCAGAATTTTCATCTAAAAATGGTATTATTTAAAATTTTATACTTACAATCTTAGCAGCCAACTCTGCTGTCTCTGGTCGAGGGTGTTCTATCTGCCCATCTTATTTACTTTGAGTGACCCAACACATAAAGCTGAACTCGGTTCGCTTCATCGACATTCTCAATGGGAGTTACAGTGCCATCGTCATTCTTTTTTGTCAGCAAACCAGCAGCTTTCCATTTGGGAATACTACCAACGTATCCCTTTCGACCCATATACTCCTGATGAATTTTTCTCTTTCGGTTTTCCCTTGCTTTTTTGGATTTTCTATTAATACAAAACAATACAAAAAATTCATAAGCGATATAAGATGTTATAAACTAAAATTAGACAATGAATCAACGTAAATTATATACCTTGAACTGTTCAGATGTGTGGTACACATAAAACTCTTTCCATTCTTCTTCGGTGATCATGCCATCATAAAATACCCATGGTGGCACGTCACGTGTTTTGTTGATCCAGTGGCCACCAAGTAGGATCTGAATTGTCTACTCTGTGTAGCTATTAGTGAAAGAACAGTGTCTCGTGCTTCATTTGGTATTTTGTACCGTTGTTGTACATGTTTCCACATGGACTCTTTCACTTGATCATCTTCATCTTTCCAAAATTTATTAATGCAGCAACGAGACTTCGTAAGATTTCCTAACATACTGGCGAACTCTGCTTTACAGTCTCCCCAGCTTCTGAAATACTTGTCCCAAATTAAATCAATATCAGCATCTTTCTTCAACCGCAACCCTCTGCTAGGTCCCCTACCCTTTCGTTTTATTGTCGCTGCCGTCTCCTGTGGCTGCTCCTGTGGCTGCTCCTGTGGCTGCTCCTGTGACTGCTCCTGTGGCTGCTCCTGTGGCTGCTCCTGTGGCTGTTCCTGTGGCTGCTCATGTGGCTGCTCCATTATCATCATCACAAAGTAATCTAACTCATCTAGATCGATATCCATTATTATGAATCCTGCAATATAAATAGAAATTATATTGTAGCTAACAAAAACTGAAAGTAAGAAATTATAAATATGGACATATATATATATGTGACATTATCAATATATTTTATCAGAACCTTACATTAATCAACCCACATTCCTTCACCATGATCTGACCGCACAAAATTTGTAATATGATCTGCCTCCGTTGGTAGGTGGATAGAAAGATTTGGTATTTCATCTTGCATGTCGTACTCATCCTCATCGACCACACCATCTACACCGACTATCCCTCTTTTTCCTTGAAGTACAATGGACCATCTAAGATTAGATTGGTCAGGAATGTAAAATACTTGGTTGGCCTTCGTTGCAACAACAAAAGGCTCAACTGTGGGTGTTGCACCACCAAGATGCACCCGTTTCATACCATGTTTCTCCTCACGATAGCCATGTTTGTTGTCAATCCAGTTGCATCGAAACACACAAGTCTCGTAGTTGGTGTAATCTAGAACCCAAATATCTTGTATCACACCATAATACGACTATTTCATTTCCACTGGATTTTGACCCACACCCCTGACATTGTACACTCTGGTAAGCAACAACATTTATGCCACTGTTTTGATTCGTTGATCTTTGATCTTGTCTTTCCGTGTAAAAAGTGAATCCATTTACGTCATATCCTTCATACGAAACAACATCAAGATTAGGACCAAGTGCCAATGTCCTCACTATTTCTTCCACTCCGTTTGAATGTTCAGAAAAAATTTATCCTTGAACCATCTGACAAAAGTTTTATTCTGCTCCTTTTTCAGTCTGATGTCACTCATGGTAGGATTTTGTGCCCTGAGCATGTTCAGGTGCTCATTAAAATATGGTTCTACAATTTCAAGGTGACTCAACACAACTAAGTGAGCTTTGTTCAGAGTTTCAATATCAATTCTTTTCAGTTTTCTTCCAACAGTACCTTGTCCCTGGAGTCTGCCTTCATGTCTAGATTTAGGCAGACCAATTGATTCAACATTTTCCAAATAGTGAGTACAAAAATCAACAACTTCCTCTGTTACGTATCCCTCTATAATACTTCCTTCAGGACGACAACGATTCTTCATTTTTTTCTTCAATATACCCATGTATCTTTCAAAAGGATACATGTAACGGAGATATACAGGTCCACACTCTTTAACCTCTCTGACCAAATGAACCAATAAATGTACCATGATGTCGAAGAATGAAGGAGGAAAATACATCTCCAACTGACACATTGTGACAATAAGATCGGCCTGTAACTTTTCAAGATTATCCACATCGTGAACTTTAGCAGAAACTGCTTTGAGAAACACACAAAGGTTTGTAATTGCATTCCTTACCGCATCAGGTAGAATCCCACGAATTGCAACGGGTAAAAAGTCTTGCATCAACACATGATAATCATGGGATTTCATTCCAACTAATTTCAGATCAGACATCGACACAAGATTTCTTATGTTAGATGAATACCCTGATGGCACCTTGATGTTGTGAAGGATACTGCACAAACTATGTTTCTCTTGTTTTGATAATGTGTGACATGCAGGGGGCAAGAATGTGCGTTTTCCACGTTCTTGCGGCCAAAGATCTTGCCTTATCCCTAACTCAATCAAATCTTTCCTCCCATTTAAATGATCTTTTGTTTTGCCCTTTATGTTCAACAGGGTTGAAGTAACGCTTTCTCCGACATTTTTTTCGACATGCATTGCATCAATACAATGTCTGACATCTAAATGTTGCCAATACTCAAGTTCCCAAAAGATTGACTTTTTTTCCATACACTTTTCTCGGTGTTCCTTGTCGGTGGACCGAAGTTGTTGACAATATGTTGCACCTTTCCATACACCTCTAATCCTGATAAAGGTGGACGAGCTACACTGTGATCAGTCTTTCCATCAAATTCAATCGACATCTTACGATATTTGTGACTCTTTGGAAGCATCTGTCGATGTCCCATATAAACATTTTTACCACTATGTTTCAAACGGATATTGGATGTACGCTCGCCACAAATTGGACATGCACATGCACCTTTGTTTGTATAACCAGAAAGATTACCATAAGCAGGAAAGTCATTGACGGTGCAATATAACATAGCGTGCAAGAGAAAATTTTCCTTACTGAACGAGTCATACACCATTACCCCTTCTTTCCACATAAGTTGTAGGTCCTCTATTAATGGTTGTAGAAAAACATCTATTTTGTTCCCCGGCTGTTTTGGACCAGATATCAACAGTGACAGCAAAATGTGTCTGGGTTTCATACATAACCATGGTGGTAGATTATAGATCACCAATAATACCGGCCACGTGCTATGTATACTACTCAATGTACCGAAAGGGTTCATCCCATCAGTGCATAGACCAAGTCTCAGATTTCTTGGCTCGCTACCAAAGTGGGGAAATGTTTTGTCAATGTTTTTCCACTGTGATGCATCAGCCGGATGTCTCAATTTTCCATCTTTTTTTCTGTGAGTTGAATGCCACATTAGATTCTCCGCATCTTTTTCATTTGCAAATAGACGCTTGAATCGTGGAATGATGGGTAGGTACCATAATACCTTAGCAGGGGATTTCTCTTTACGACCACCAGATTCATTTTGTTTTTTCTTCGTATAACGAGATTCTCCACATTCTGGGCAGCTATCAGCAAACTCATAATCTTTCCGGTACAAAATGCAACCAGATGGACAAGCGTGGATCTTTTTGTACCCCATACCCATTGGACACATCAACTTTTTTGCTTCGTAAGTCGACGTTGGTAAAACATTATCCGCAGGTAGTAGCACGCTCTTCATCAGCTGTAAAAGAGCAGTGAAACTCACATCGCTCCAACCATGTTTTGATTTTAAATTGAAGAGTTTCAAGACAGCACTCAATTTACTCAACTTTGTAGGATCACACCCCGGATACAATGGTGTTTTGGATGAATCCAACAAAGTCTCATAGGTGTCTGGCCTGTTGTAAAACTCTTGTTCAACATCTTCCAACATTGCAGCAATGTCATCGAAATCTGGTTCATTGTCTTCTGTGTTGTGCTCATCGACCACAGTTGTTTGGTTGTCTTCACGATAGTCTTGTTCATTACACATGACATTTACTGCACTCTCACCATGCCACCGGACTATAGCTTCATAGTCTTTCGTAAAACCACGGCGAATCAGATGTTCTTTTATTTTTTCTATCTCTCGATACTTCAAATAGTTTTTGCAGTCCACACAAGGACAAAATATGTACCCCTTATTGGCCGGAGTCAAATTATTCACCAGAACATTGCAAAATTTGTCGACTCCTTCGAGAAATTTATTGTCCAATTTCCCACTATACATCCATGAATTTGTCATCTTCTTCCTCCTACAATATGTTACACATTAGTAACCTACACATACCTTACTTCGGTTCGGTTGATTGTGGCGGATGGTTGTGTAATATTGTGGTTTATTCTCGGCTTAACAACGATATGGTTCAGTTTGGTCAAGGTCGGTTTGTTGCTGATTTCGGGTCAATTTTCAATTTGAGAGAGAGTATAGTCTTGTGTTGCGGTGGTGTATATTAAAACGACGTATAGAAGGTTTATGTGATGTTTTCCAAGAATCTCAACGTGGTGTAATCAAACTTTTCCTCCAATCACCAATTAGATGATTCATTATTACTATATCTCCATCTACTTTTCCTAATATATACCTATATATGCATATACTAGTTGTATATCCTAATACCAAATAATATAACAATATTTAAAATCAGTAAGTTCGAGTGTATTACCGGTTCCAAGATGATCTGTTTTCAGCCCTTAATCAATTTGGTGTGTATGAGATGTAGCAGCCAGTGACTTATCACTGTACAAGGCCAAATTCAAGTAGAAAATGATGACAACGCACAACATGTATATCCTAATACTAAAGACAATAACAATATTTAAACACAGTAAGTTCAAGTGTATACCGGTTCCATAATCAGCCCGTAATCAAAATTGGTGTGTGAGATGCAGCAACTAGCCCAGTGACTTTTCACTGTAGAGGTGCAAATTCAAGTAGAGAATGATGAGAACACAGAGCATGTACATCCTAATACTAAAGAAAATAACAATATTTAACATCACTGTAGAGGTGTAAATTCAAGTGTATTACCGGTTCGGGATCAGCCCGTAATCAAATTGGTGTGTGAGATGCAGCAGCCCAGGGAAAGTGACTTTTTTCACTGTAGAGGTGTAAATTCAAGTGGCAAATGATGAGAGCGCAGAGCATGTATATCGTAATACTAAAGAAAATAATAATATTAAGAATCATTAAGTTCAAGTGTATTACCGGTTACGCAATCAGCCCGTATTCTAAATTGGTGTGTGAGATGCAGCAGCCCAGTGACTTATCACTGTACAGGCGCAAATTCAAGTAAAGAATGATCAGAGTGCAAAACATGTATCGCAGCAGTATTGATGTTGAAGAAATGGAGAAATAAACAAGAACTGAAGCAAAGATGTGGTATTAATCAAATTTTGACAGCAGCAAAAAAATGATGACATAGCTACCTATGTTGTAAGGGAAGAAAAGCTGCCTCAACAGATTAATATATAATCAGTAGTAATGCATTGGTTGAAACCGACCATAAAAAGCAATTTAGAAGCAACATTATATGCTGATGAACGGAGAAGATAAGTTGAGAATATTACCAATTCAAGCTAGCGCCTTCGAGAAGAAGGAAGCTAGCAGGTCGATTGCATCCAGCGGTGGTGGAGACGGCGAGCAGAGCCTTGCCACCTTAGGTCTGATTAAAATAACTAGAGTTAATCCAAGGGTTCAAGCAGAAGAGAAATTTACAAACATAATAAATATTTAAAACCTACTGAAACAGTTCATGGCGTTTGTGAGTGTTCTGTGGGAATTCAAGTGTATTAGTTTTTTTGGGGGGTTGTAATGTAATCTAGTGGACATGTGTTTTATGACTTGATCATGCCACTTAGTAGACTTGTGCTTTTTGGGAGTTGTAATGTAATCTGGTGGACATGTGTTATTTGGGTTGATTATGCCACTTAGTAGACTTGTGTGTTTTAGGGGTTGTAATGTGATGGAAAAAAATTTGGTGTGGTTCGAACATCTTTTCGGGATGTAAATACAAGCTATACTATTTTTTGGGATTTTTTTTTTCAATATATGCGATTTTTTGAATCCAAGTGATTGGCCTTTACTATGCATCTGCTGTTGTAAGTATTCTTCTACATAGAATGTGTATGTATGTGCCGCTGTATGTTTCCTTGGTGTGTTGGAGCAACAGATCGGTCATGGATGTTTATATCAATTACAAGTATGCTCTGCTGCGGTTATAGATTCTGCTGCTGAATGTGTCTGTATGGCTTTATGATATGTGTGCAGTTGTACTCTTTATGTATCATTGCAATAGCTAAAGTGCAGTTTTTACTGTTGTCATGGATGTTTATATCAGTTAATGTCCTTCTTTTTCAATGTATTAATGCTGCTGAATGTGTAAGTATTCCGCTAACTGTATGTATAATTATTTTGCTGTTGATTGGTAAGTATTCTTCTGTTTAATGTATTCTACTGCTGAATGTGTACTTCTTTTTCAATGTTTATTTTTTGATAGTTTCTTTTTCAATGTTTATTTCAGTTGTTACTGTATGTATTGTTCTGCTGCTGAATGTTTACTTCTTTTTCAATGTTTATATCAGTTTTTATTGTAAGTATTGTTCTGCTGCTGAATGTGTACTTCTTTTTCAATGTTTATATCAGTTTTTACTGTAAGTATTGTTCTGCTTGCTAGTTCCTGTAAGAATTATGCTGCTGAATGTGTATGTATGCTTTATATATGTGTGTAGTTTGTATTGTAATAGAAATTCAGTGTAAGTATTCTGCTGCTGATTGGTGTTATTTTTCGATGTATCACTACAGCAGTTTATTCCAATCAATCATTGTTGTTTGCAAATATATTGTTACAGCATTCAAGTGCTAATCAGACCTTTATCAGTTTAGCTACTGAAGTTATGCTTCCTGCTGCTTTTATTTTAAGCATTCCATGCCTTTTACTTACTGTCTGATTCTGGACATTAAAGGGTGATCATGAACATGCTCAAGGCTGCCTGTCTTGACTGCAACAATTACAATTTACTTCAGTAACATTTTTTAGTTTACTGCATTTACACTGCATTACTAAACTATTACAGCAGGAATTTTTACTTTGAAAGCTACACTATTCTGCCTCTGTTTTTGGATGGATCATGAGTAAAAAGAGTTTCAATCAATAGAAAACTAGTTTACAATAAATCATAATGCACCGGACGAAACTAGCTATAGCCTAGCTAGACCAATCAATCAATGGAAACCCAGGTTAGTAGGACAAGAGGGTTGTAATCCAAGAGAGGATGTAGTGCTGGAATCCAAGAGCGATAGACTCCCATGTTTTATGCAAATTTACAAACAATTTGAATACAGTTTTTGATAAATGTGTCAGTCACAGACAGTTGTAAACGAAAATATAGATGGAGAATGAGGTGGGAGGAAGTCACAACTCACGGAGAAAATGAATTAGCAAATGGGTAATCAATATGAAATAGAGAAATTATGAGGAATGGAGATGATTTACCCAAGATGGGTTGGAATCGATACAGTACTCCAAACCTTGGAGCTGTTCCATAGGGGATGGCTTATCTCTTCCACCTTGAGAGGCGCAGCCATGAATGAAGTCTATCTGTGTATCTATCAGTTATGAATTTTAAGCTTCTGCGCAGATAGATATGTTTTCGACTTTATATGTTTCTCTATGCGTGTATACTCGAACAACTGACAACCAAAACCAGAAGAGAATAGTAATTCCTTAAGGGAAGTGTGAAAGCAGAGGAAAATTTAGAGTTCAAACAGGTTTCAAGAGCGTAGAAAGAGAGTCGTGGCACAACAGTAAGGAGGAAGTGGTAGAGTGGTGAGGTGGTGGGGGGTGGCGGTAATGGGATTAGGTAGAAATAATGTTCGTGGACAGGTGGGTTAATTTCTTTCTTTAATATCTTATGTTAAGCATTTTAAATCTATGCTTTATGTGTCACGAACCTGCTTTTCACTATATGGTATTTGGTGTTTCTTAGCTGGTTGCATTATGACTTATTGTAAACAAGTTTCATAATCTCTTCATCGCGCTAGACCAATCAATCAATGGTCCTAACTCCTAACCTACATTTATATATTCTAGTTACTACTAATATACTGTAATCGGTACAGGGGATAAAGATTCAATCGGTACAAAACCGATTACCTAGCTAGTACATACTACTAATCAATAAGTATATACTATCACATCCCGATTAATTCATCAGAAAAACAGGGCACAACATTATTAAGACAGAATTGACATAATTCATCGGTACAGAACCGATTAATTCACGCTAATCAGTTCCATTGTCAATACAAATTTAACAGCCTAGCTTACTAATTTCACAAGGGGAAAAGATCGTAGATTATAAGCTGAGACTATATATTACCAGAACTGGCGTGTCGACGATCGCGTGCCGCGGTGGAGGAGACAGACGACAGTAGTAGAGCCTTGCGCGGTCGAGAGCAGAAGCAACAAGGTGCGGTGGTGGATGGATGACGAGAAGAAGCTAGCAAGCCAACATGCAGGTCGCGTGACGATCTCTCGCGCCGCGGTGGTGGAAACAGACGGCGACCGTGCAGAGCCTAGCTTTACGCGGTCGACGATTACTAGAAGCAAGAATGTGCGGTGGTGGATGGACTGACGACGACTGAGATACGGTGGCGACAATGGAGGAAGAACGACGACACCAAAATTTAGACGGGGACAACGGTTGATCGAGAGAGAACGAAGCTTTCGGGGGCTTAATTTAGCGTGAGGAAGAAGAAAGAAATATGCGCGGGTGATGAATAGGAATTATTAGGGTTTAAGAGGCGGGTCAAAGTAAAGCGTCTTTTAAGAACCCCGTACGATGATCCAAATACATAAAACGACGGTTATTTGTAAACGTTGTTTATAATAAGTATTAAAAATGACGGTTTAAGGATAACCGTAGTTTAAGGTTAGTGGCGGCGCGTATTCAAGCAATGTTAAACGACGGGTTACACAAACCGTCGTTTATAACTAGTATTCTAACCCCGCGCGTGCGCCCCCTCCATGCTTAAGATACGGTTCTTCAATAAACCGTCGTTTTTTAGCAGTATTTTGAGAGCTCACATTGCTTTACCTTGGATAGTGGAAGGTGGTTTTAATAAGTCTGTTCAATTTTGAGAAAAAAGGTAGGAGAAGAAGACATGAACACAAAATGAAACCTTTTAGATTAGTTGTTGCTCATTGTTAGCTTCATGATCTTGGTTTTTTTAGGAGTACGGTACTTGTACAAAGTGCCAGCTGGATGATAAAAGCTATAATAGTAGACTAAATAGAGCTTTCGTTTTTCTTTGGTTTTGAAAGATTTTCCTAATGTATCAGTGTAACATCTATCTCGTGAGAACTCAGACCACTGCCCGATTCTTATCAGGTTCTTTAGTCACCACTATTAGAAAGCAGCTGATTAGCTACAGAATTAGTGACAGATTGTTTTCGGTTGCTAATTTGTGAAAGATTGGTGAAGGATTGACAACGGACGCCGCATTCCACAATTGGGGATAGACTTGAGGTGGATTAGCGATAAAATAGGGGCGGGGAAGATGACACGTAATTTTTTGATGTTGGTGCCAGTGTTAGCGATAGACTAGTGACGGAATGCGTTCCGTCGGCAGCTCACCCCAAAAAAATAAAAATAAAAATTAAAAATAAAAATAAACTAAAGAAAAATGACGTTGCTTTTTTTCTTTCTTTTCTCGCGTTAGCTCAAGTCTTACTTAACAAAACGACATCGTTTTATTTTATATTTGCTACGGCTGGTCTGTCACTAATTGTATTAGATTTATCGGGCGTGCCCACCTCCTTTTTTTTTCTTTTCTTTCTTATCCTTGCTCGAGCTCTCCACTCCCTCTCACACCAGTCTGGTAGTTTCACTCTGAATCTCACCAGTCACCTCCACCACCTGATTTTCCGACCACTGTGAGCGGTAGCGGACCCAAGAGCTTTGTTTAGGGGGACAAAATTTTTTTTACACTATCATTCTTTAAAACATTGTCATTTTGTATTTTTTCAAAAAATTATAAGAATATTTGACTGATTTTCAAAATTTTCGGGGAGCTGGACCCCCCTCTAGATCCGCCTCTCACTGTGAGTTCCCCACTGGCAACCTTCTTTCTATGCCAATTTTCTTCATTTCAGGTAAGTGTTTTAAAATCCTAAATTGCAAAATTGAATAGAGGCAAGACAGCTTGTATGTTCCTTGTTTGCCAGTTAGGGTTGCATAACTACCATGAGTGAAGTAAATTAAGAAAGGCGCTGCATTTAATTTGGTTTGGTGAGTTATGTGAAACTGCGCACCTTGCTTCAAACAAGTTAAACACTAACTAGGAGTATTATTCAGTTCACGTTTTCTTCAGATAGTTTTTGTCTATGCCTCTTTATTGTGTAGTTGATAACGTTGTAATCTACAAACTATAGGTGAAAAATTAACAAGAATATGGGGAGGAAAGGAAACTAGTTTGTTCCGTGAATAAAGCTCTTGGGAGCCCCCATGGGTGTAGCGTAGTTGGTAGTGGTACTCAGGGCGATGACATTACGGACAAACCTCTTGGTTCCGATTCCTGTAAAAAAAAAAGACAAGGTATAAAAGCCACACCGCATTTGCACTTATCTATAATATGACCTTAATCAGAATATGTTATCTTTCCGTGCCAAAACTTTAAACGGGAGTAGTCAAGCTGGACTGCTTTTTATTATATTAATTTTAATTGATTATAGTTTTTAAAATATAAATCTAAAAAAAATATATCATTATTTATCTAAATTCAAGCTCTTCAAAACAAGATCAGACATGGATATGTTTTGACAACTTTAAAATTTTATATTATTTACAAAACAATAATTGTAACACCCCTACTCTAATCGGCTCCCAATCATCTTACCTAACATTATAATCGCAGCGGTAATCTCGACAAATGAACTACTGGTGTCACCGTTCTTACTCGCCCTACGAGTAATAACGTGCTTACAGATACATTCTTAAATACGAAACAATTTCCACACAGTGACAACAAGAGATAGACCATACCTTCCCAAACCAATATAAAATACATTCACAGTGAGCATTCTAGGTATACCAATCCTGTACACGTTCTAGTTCGTAACCAAATACAACAGTGCATATTTACACAACTGTAATGTAAACTACCCAGCGCGTCCTCTCTTTGCCGACACCGGAAGCTGCATACCTGCAAAAATGGTTGTTTGGTGTATGGAATCAGCCCCTGCTGAGTAGTTACTACATGACTGTCATGCCCCCTCGGACCCTCAGTTATTTGGTCGAGAGCATGCAATTCATTTCCATGCAAATAGTTTAATGTTAAAACTGTAAAGCAACAAATATATTGCAGTGAACTCAAATAACAAACAAGCCCCCGGCTTCAACATCGCATCGTAATAACCACTGAAAGCGTTACAACGCTTACATGAGTACAGAGACTCCATTCCAACAAACACTTAATAGTTCATAATTGAGTTCAGCGACTCACCTGACCAAACAATCCACCATAACCACACATGAGTTATGCGACTCGACACAACCAGTTCAACACACAATATGAGCACAATGCTCGTTCAACAAATCCACCAACTACCACACATAACCACAAGCACAACCAATGAACAACAAGGCGAAACAACGAGAATTATAGACGAGTATAAACACTCGTCTATGGCATGCAAGCCCAAATAATGTTCGCCTAATGTACGAGTTAGCATAGTCGTTCGTAATTGTTCAGTCATGTCTAATGACAACGTCTCGTTAGAACGACGTGTCTCTAAGTTACCCATCTCTTATGGCGGGGTCACCCACGGCAGTAGACACTCCAGCGGTAGTAGAGTCTCCGACCTACGAACGTACTGTAGTTCGTTGGAAATTTATCCTGATACTTACGGTTACCACGGTATCCTAGTATCGTTAATGGATCACAGTTCACAGCAAGCCACGTCCTCTTGATAACTTATCTATACCACGCATCGTTTTACCTTTTTTTTTAACACAGTTAGCCGACTAGGTCGTAGTCCAATCCTGAGTATGTCGACTCGGGATCCAGTGCTAGATACGAGAGCGGCGTTAAAGAGGCCAATGCTCCGTATAAGTCTCAGATATTTTTATATATCTTATTATCCTAAGCTACAACGTTTTACTTACATATCCTTATATCACACATATAAGATAGCATCATTGCCGCTAGTTCGTTTTATAATATGTTCATATATACGAACGTACTGTTATCGCACAACAGTAATATATAATAAAGCAGCATTAATACGCAACTCAAGCATATTAATTCACACAAGCAGACATTCAATCTTATCACAGATTTTCACATGTCTGAACTGAGGAAATCCTCAGAGACAATCAAGCCACATAAATAACATACCGTTCACCCTGATGAGTATTACGGTGGAGTATGAATCAGCAAGTTCCTATGCTCCGTGTGTCGTCTCTAACAGTCTAAACAATACATAACGCTACTGATTAGCATCCCGTATAACAACATACTCTACGGTACCCCGTACCGTCACTAACACCTCCCGGTTAATCCCCCGTTATTAACTGTCAACGCTTGTCGGGTTTTCGGCTTAACTCGGGATTAGAAAGGTGTTATATTACATGCGTAGTCTTGTCTTGTATGTTAATATACTTATTGTTGAACTTGTTATCGCATGTAACTTAACATACCCTTGGATGTCGTATAGTTTGTTTCTATATTGTACGCATGATTCTTTGTCATGTACCATTCATCTCACCTTAGTATTTATTATTTTTTTCCTAAGGTTTGTGTTTTTTTTTAAGTTCAATGTGGTATAACTCATGTGTAAACAATACTTTCAATTATATGAATCCTTATTATCACATGTACACTCTTAACATTAGAATTCCATGTCCAATGTTTGTAATTGTTTTCCCTTTCTTATATCACTTTAATCATGAAAATACATGGTTATTAGACCATATTATATTTTCCACATCATAACATATATTCATTTTATACATGTATTATGGAACTATTTATTATATGGTAAGTCTTATAATATATATCATTCTTTTTAATGAATACCTCTTATATTATAAATGTTATAACTCTTATAACATTAAAAACCATATTATAAATTCCATTTAAAAATGTTAATATTTCCGAACAGCACCAATGTTCTTAAATATTTACAAAATCCACCACATAATTAATAAATTACATTTTAGTTATATAACATATATTATGACATTTATGTCATTAAAACAATTATAACATATAGTTGTAAATTGTTATATATTGCCAAATAGCCCCTTATATTTTCGGCTTTCACTATAAACCACTAAACTTCTATAAATCACAAATCAACCTCAAATATTTCATTGTTACACTTATAACATATACCTTATATTATAATCCTTAAACCTTAATATAATTATAACCTATGGTTATATTATTATTTTTTTAAATAACCGAACAGACCCCCTAGGTCTATTCTAATTACTTTTCCACCACTTAACTTTCTATATTCACCAAATTCCCCTCTTTATAACACATAGTTTTCTAATATCATCAAAACTATATATTATACATATATCTTGATAAAACCTTATATA
Organism: Limonium bicolor; assembly: GCA_023374045.1. Lineage (NCBI taxonomy): Eukaryota > Viridiplantae > Streptophyta > Magnoliopsida > Caryophyllales > Plumbaginaceae > Limonium > Limonium bicolor. The sequence goes on along the minus strand of CM041779.1, from coordinate 205,600,212 downwards.
TAACTCCAAAAATTACCAAACTATACCAAAAGGTTATAAACATCATTACTAACCTTATATTTTCTCTAAATCTCGGTTTTACCACATATGTTACCCATTTGTAACAATATTATGAAATACCTTATATTATACTTATATAATTCATATAAACTCCAAATTTAACCAAATCAACTTCTAAAAATTCTTAATAACCCAAGGTTTGTACTAAACTCCATTTAGTACCCCAAGTTTTGGAAATCACAATATAGCCCCATCTCTTATAAATCTTTTACAATTTAATACTTATCTTAATATAAGGTAGTATTTTAATTTCTAAAATTCTCCAAACTTGGTCAAAGTCTCCTATATAGTCAACTTTGACTTCTAATACCAAATTGGCCAAACTTTCGGTAATTACAAAACTTCACCTATACTTTTCTTTTTACAATTTTGACCCAAAACTTTATAAAATGTTATTTTTTATTAAATTCATTTAAAAACCCTAAATTCTCTAAATTAAGCCCACGGCTTTGTATTTTCCATAATTACGGTTTGGCCCAAACTTAATTATATAAGCATAAATCTAACTAAATAAGCTTATAAACTTAAATTAAAATGGCCTAATGACATGGCCTTATTACAACCTTGAACTTGCAAAATAAATTACACTTTAAATGTCTCAAAATATAGTATATTCTCACGGCCTCACTTTGGTTTATTTATTTTTTCCACATAATGTCATAATTTGACCATTATGTTAATTAAATCACTTAAATGACTAGCTTAATTTATCTTAGCCATTTTTTTCCATTTCTAGGTTAATATAACCCATATGTTAAACTCCACTCTCGGCACAATTTATATATGTGCTTAGAAATCATAAAAATCATAAGTTTAAGGTGTTTATACCTTGATTTCTCCTTGTATGAGCTCGGAAGCTTAGAGGTAAATTCACCACATCACATAGACATGTTTAATACACCAAAATAAGGTATGGTTATACTCCAAGCTTGAGCTTAACCATAAGGAATAATTAATGTAAGATTTAAGGCAAAAATCACCTTAAAATGCAAGGGAAGTTCCAATGGGTTTCGGCCTGTACCAAGCACACCTAATGGTGTTAAATTCACCATATCAACATAGGAAATAGCTAGACAACAACAAGCTGCTATGGTAATTGATTTTACCTTGGCAAAATGCCTTAAAAGAGGGTATTTCCTTTGGATCTCGGCCACCCTTGCTCCAAATGGCTAACCAACTGAATGAACATGTAAATATGAAGATTATGAGTGTATAAACTCATAAAAATCCAAAGAAGAAAACCGGATGGAGAGTGGAGAGGCTTAAGGTATGTTTTTACCTTAAAATGCAAATTTGAACAACCTTGGCCCCTAGACTTGCTTCAGCCGAGTTTGGATGTTGTTCTAACCTTATAACACTGAGAATGAGCCATAGGAATTGATGAGCCACGAGATCTAAGTGTAGGTAGTGAAGAGATGAAGAAAAAGAGCTAAAAATGACCTTAAAACCTTACCTTAAGAGCTTAGGAGTTTGAATTGCCTTCCTAACTCAAGAACAAGGCTTGAGAGGTTCTGGGAACTCAGAGAGCTCGGCTGGAATGGATGGAATCGGACAAGAGGCAAGGAATGATTGAAAATGAGAGTAAAATAATGGAAAAGTAGCTTTTATTATAATAATGTGGTATTAGGTAATTGATTAGCAGCTAATGGTGTGTGAGCTGTCCTCCCACCATCCTTGCCTGCCGACAGCATGAGGGTCAATTGGGTCATTAATTGACCATTGACCATACTTGGTCAATATTGACTCAAACGGGCCCCACTTTAGGGTTTTATTAATATTTTAATATTAAATTTGTAAAAATTTGTAAAATTTGGAATTAAATTCCTAATATGATATAATGTGATATAATATCATATTTAAAGGTAATTATAACCTTTAAGCTCATTAAAAACCAATTTAGAAGGCAATTTCACAAAAACGTGCTTTAAGGTGTTTTAGTGCACATTTTGTGTTGCAAGGTGTTTCTGAGCTTAGTTTTCTTTGAGAATAGTTTTGTTGTGTCCTTACTTCATTATAATACTTAGGAATCCACTTTGGATCCTATTTGAGGTCATACAATCTTTATGGTGCTTTAAAGCACATTTTTGGCTTTACCGATCTTAAGGCATGTTTTGCCTTGTTGAGATCTTTTAGATTGTTCCCCAATAATATTTAGATGTTCATTAACCCTCTTAGATCATTAATAGATCATTTAATTAAGTTTTTAAGGTTAGGGGTATTTCAGTCTACCCCCCTTAAAAAGGCTTCGTCCCGAAGTCCTTAATCATCTACAGTTCACCTAAGGAATCAAGTTCCACTAAGTAACCAAACAGTCCATCGCTAGGGAGTAACTCCCACTAGGTTCAGACCTAGTCTATACATACAACATATATCAAATAGCCAACTCATGGTATAAACTCATTCATATCACAGCACTAAACAAGGTGCACATCCAAGTCATCAACAAAAGTACTCAGCGGTACTTTATATATTCAAACAGGTGCAAACTCATAGTACACAGCACTAGACAAGGTGCAAACTCATGGTACACAGCACTAGACAAGGTGCAAAACTCACAATACACAGCACTAGACAAGGTGCAAAACTCATAAAGTACTCAAAGGTGTTTGCAAGGGATACTCCACGCATCCCTATCTACATGTTAGTATCTCGCGAGGATACTCACACATCATTCCACATGTATGTGTGCACATATAGTTAACGTTGACAAACCACAGGGAAGCAGTCTTAAAGACCAGGACTTGACGATCCCCAACCCAACCAACGTCTACTACCCGCGGACACACCGGTTTAATAACGAAGGACACTGCGGTCCACGGCTCCTCGGACAGTATCACCTTATTTCCTTAGTCACCCACAGACACACCGGTCTAATGACAAAGGGCTCTGCGGTCCACGGCTCTCTGGGTGATGTCACTCGCAGACACACCGGTCTAATGACGAAGGACTCCACGGTCCACGGCTCTTCGAGTGACGCCCTAAATTCCAATTTCTATTCATATCTGTGTCCACTTGTAGGAAGTTTCGAGAATCATTCAACCCCGACGTGGTCAGCGTCAGTGTTGAACTATCTCTCACCTCAATTTGTGTTCGGTTTCCCTTGATCGGACCAGGATCAAGTTCAACTTCCCACGTCGATTTCAATCAATCAATTGTTTATTCACTTCTAATCTTGTTTCCTCTTGATATTTGCCACCTTGTGTTCTATAGATACACAAGTCAACTAGTGTAATTAATCTAGTCACCGGCATATAGGATCATGTATCCTAACCATGTACCAAGTTCACTCGACTTATAATTATTCATACAATTCCTAGAGGTTTTACCTCCACTAGGTTACACATTGGTCTCATGCCGACTCACTCATCGCATTCCAACAATCGGTTTCATACCGAGTCACAAATCATATAGTATGGAGCTTTCTACTCCTTCCATTTGACATCTCTCACAGAAGCTACCAGATAGACCTACTTGAACTCTCGACTGGAGCTAACAAGTTAGGCGTTTATGTGTTTTAATGTTCGCAACGTTTGCATCATAATCGAAAATAGGATAAGAACACTCTATTTGTTCTCCCTTTCCTATTCACCACAACTAATGCGAACTAATATATATATATATATATATATTCATACACCTAATACATCATAATATTACCTCAAGTAATATAACACAGTCATAATACTTGCACTCTACGTACAATAATAGTTTGCAGCATGTGTACCATGCGTTACGTACTCCTACGTACGGTATATTTTAAGCGTGCGAAATCGCTCTACCCCCCTTAAAAATGATTACGCCCACGTAATCTACGAATATATCATCGTGAAGTAATAAGTTCAAGATGTTCCATTCCAGTGGAATTATTCGTGCATTGATGTGCTACATATTCATTACCCCTTTTCTATAGGGTCGGGCTTTAGCCCTTCAGGCTATACTGCCTATCTCGGTTAGGTGATGTAATTTCATATACGGTTTGATCGGGAGGTATAAACACATCATTGGTTTTCCCCAAACCCGCTAGGTACGTCAAATCTAAGCAATATGGGCCCACTCGCTCCGCAAGCAGTCTGCCCAACTACTATATGGTTAGTTTACCCATTTTAGGTGGTAATTTCATGTCGGTTTCAACTCCATGTGACGGTGTTTTCTACACGGTCTTCCATAATTATGGGAATGGAGTAATTTATTCGGCTGCGTGGTATCGTTAGTCACACACGCTTATTATTTCAACTAGCCATTCTATTCAGCCCTCCTGAATTCTATACATGCTCATGGTATATTCCCATGAGTTCATGCCACCCTACCGAACTAACCTTCGGTATAAGGGTTGTCGAGCTATGCTCTAGCACCTAGTGCTTGCAATAGTTGTCTCTAAAATATCAAGCGAGTCTGATATGCGCATCTAACTGGCGCCTCATGACTCCAAGTTATTTCCCTCTGGAATGAGTTCGTTCTTTGGGTACCTTGTAGGTCCGCTTTTGCTAGTGTGAACTCGTATCCCTCGTGTGTTGGTACTGGAGTATCCACATATATGGTTCATCCCTCTTCTCGATTAGGGGAATCCATTTGTTTATCTGATGCTCCACCTTCTGATTCTTACCAACATTATTCGGTTAACAGTTATTATAATGGTCGCTTGTTGCGCACCATGTACCAGTCGATTGGACGGTTATCCGCCGTTGCGGTTTGCATGGAGTATCTAATCTCCAGCTTAGAGTATCTCTTGTAATGCTCGCTTTTGCCCTTCGTCTGTTGTAAACATACAATACGACTGTGGGTTTTAGCTTGGTATTCATTTTCCGTTCAGCCCTAATTGGTACTAACATACTAACGTTTTATGGCTTGAGCATGTGGTTATTATTATTTAGTGCGACATCATCGCAGCGCTTTCAGCGCGTGGTATAACTCTCTCTGTGCCCCCCTTTTTGGGTAGCATTTATTATCACAAAGGTTTCTCTAATATAACTTCCTTAGATACCACAATTCCTCTTCTCATTCATGGGTTCAACTTGCCATTTCCATTAAATTGGCCTTAGTTTCCTCGTTTACTAAAATCCTCAAAACTTGTGTTCTAACTCCTCCATTGTGGAGTTGCGACCTTATTGTCACCTTATTATCGAGCTATCCTTGATTTTCCTAACCTTGCTAGTTTGACTGAGATCTCTCTCGTCATTACATGGTTTACCTAGCCAGGGTTCCATTCGCTGACTTAGACAAGAGTTGATTACCTCCTGGGTCCTTACACTACTCGTTTACATGCATGGGGTACCATACTGATACATTACTACTTACCCAACTAACTTAATATAGTTTGTCAGGCCCACAAGCTCCTAGGAGTGCGGTCGTCCCATGTCTCGTTTAGTGCACTCGTAGCGTTCGTACCCGGTGATTATCGTACTCTTAGTCTCGGTAATTTATGTTTGAGTAACTATGCTGCCCATTCTTAACCTTTAACGTCAGAATGGCCTTAATATCAGGTTCTATGGTTTCCTTTATTAATGTGTATCTCCTTTACTTTCTCTAAGATAGGCGTTTGCGACTTATCGCCCTAATTCTGGTTTCCACATGCTCGTCATCTGGTATTTGTGAGTGGGGATCAGTACTATTGTTATCTCTCCCGTTCACTCCTAGGCTGTTAACGCCTTCAGATATGAGTTTTAGTATTCGAACTCACCCAATCTATTGGGTTACACCCTATGGTGTTTCCGGACTCCATGATAAAGGTTGACACCTCGTGTTTCCCCGTCTTATGGTAGTCCCGTTAGTCTGATATTAATCAGTACTTGTGGTTCATCACCCTTGTTCCCCCTAGTTTTGGGTCACCTTGGTGGTACTAAGGTATCCCTCCGTAGGCCTATGCCATACGATATTCAGACTCAATACTTATTCTGATAGTTAAATGATTGTTAGTCTTGTTATTTAATTTATTCCTAGTTGGTTCTAATACCTTCTCCTGAGGTTACAATTGGATACCCACAACTTAGTGGTTTCCGCTAATCATTCCTCTTCATTGTGTAGTCCTTACTCTTATTCAACTCATATTTCCTCCATCCTCTTTGAGGTAACGGTATCTTCCGTCATCAGGCAATTTTCACTTTTTAGTTTATATCCACTGCCCTCCATACGGAAGTCTAGCAGCATAATGGGTCAACAACACCTCCGGTGTGAGTGGTGCGGGCATTACATCGGCCCCTTTTATTGCACGTTCACATCTGTCTATTAACTATTATTATTATTTTTTTAAGTCCTGACTCGTACAGCTCACTTCTTGCCCTCTGGCAATGTTCAATGGTAGTGGTTTAACCACGAGTGTCACGCACTCTCTAGATATGGTTATGCTGGTCCTGAAGACCCGTCACTGCCCACCGGTAATGATTGACGTTTAATGTCCATACCGGCACTGGGGTTAGGCTTGTAGGCACTAATTATCGTTATTCTCATCTACTCCCCTTTTAATATTCTACTCAATGGTGTATTATTTTCAGGTTTAATGGTCAGACCGGCTAGGTCTTCCCGAGGTTTTATCGACCTCCAACTCAAGGGTTTCGTACCCCTGCCCTTAAGAAGGCTGTGTCCTGTTATTGCATTACGGACTCACATAAGATTTAATGCTTATTGGTAATTTCCTGGACCACTCGGTCTTTTAGGGTTAGTTTACCGTTGCTGCACTTGCTGTAGCAAGTGCGCAAGGCAGGTTGAAATTTGATACTTTGGTTAATGTGGCACTTGCAGTGGCAAGTGCGCCATGCAGGCTGAGCCACCGGTACGGTGTGTCAGTGCAGTGCTATTCCCTAATCGGGTTCCTGTTCTAGCCAAAAGTCCTTATTCAAATTAGTACAGTCTCACTCCGCACTCGTTCCCACAAGTTTACCGTGGTAGTAAGGTCTTACTTTCCTCACGAGGCGTTGCATGATAGCGACTTAGCGAGTTCTTGTTTCTACAGTTCTCATGATCTCCCTTATGCACGTCGGGCCATCTTGAACCTTCAGTGTTGCATGGTTTTAGAGTTACTCGCTTCGGGTGAGACTTCTAAAAGGTCATCCATTCCGTCCGTTACATATATCATAACTAACCATTACTCGTCATTTTCACTTCCTTTCCCTCTAGCGCACTAATAGTGCTTTCCTGGATGTAAGACAGGGTTGCCTTGCTTATAGCAAGCTAGCCCCATTAGTCCTACAGGAATTATCTCCACAACCTCTGTTTATTATTTATCTCATACTCGTATGGTAGACATTACGTCATTACCAGGACCTCCGGTCCTAAACATTACACCAAAACACTAAGTCTTATTCTCTACATTTAACGTAGTTCTCATAGCATCCACATCGGGTCTTCCCGATCAGGAGAGTTATCTCCGTGGTGTTTCTCATTTCATTGTCTCACTAGATAGTACTCGAGGTACGGGCTGCGGCGGGTGGGATACCATTGCAAATTTCCCGGGATGTTCTCCCATCATGTGCGAGCGGTTCATACCGTCTTCGCGTTACTTGGGGTTGCTGGACCTTCACCACCTTCCGCTGCTCCGCGTTCTTCCTTAGTACTGTTACCCAGACCTCTCCCTGACATAAGTCAAGAGGACGGGTTAGACCTTTACTCGGTCTAATACCGTAGTCTCGGTCGTTTAATATTGAAGTGCCTCTATGGCTATGGTGTGCAAGCTTTAAGCATTGCGTCAATCCCGCAAGGTCACATATCCTCACAACGTTTCCCGTATTCCCAAAACCTATGCTCACTGTATAAATCCTACTATCTCTTGTCATCAGAGTGGTACTCCGCTCTGATACCACTTTTGTAACACCCCTACTCTAATCGGCTCCCAATCATCTTACCTAACATTATAATCGCAGCGGTAATCTCGACAAATGAACTACTGGTGTCACCGTTCTTACTCGCCCATACGAGTAATAAACGTGCTTACAGATACATTCTTAAATACGAAACAATTTCCCACAGTGACAACAAGAGATTACCCTAACCTTCCCAATATAAAATACATCACAACAGTTGAGCATTCTGAGCATTCTAGGTATCCCAATCCTATACACGTTTCTAAGTTCGTAACCAAAATGCAACAGTGCAATTTACACAACTGTAATTAAACTACCCAGCGCGTCCCTCTCTTTGCCGACACCGGAAGCTGCATACCTGCAAAAATGGGTTGTGTGGTATGGAATCAGCCCCTGCTGAGTATGTTACTACATGACTGTCATGCCCCCTCGGACCCTCAGTTATTTGGTCAAGAGCATGCAATTCATTTCCATGCAAATAGTTTAATGTTAAAACTGTAAAGCAACAAAATATATTGCAGTGAACTCAAATAACAAACAAGCCCCCGGCTTCACACATCGCATCGTAATAACCACTGAAAGCGTTACAACGCTTACATGAGTACAGAGACTCCATTCCAACAAACACTTATAGTTCATAATTGAGTTCAGCGACTCACCCGACCAAACAATCCACCATAACCACACATGAGTTCTGCGACTCGACACAACCAATTCACAACACACAATATGAGCACAATGGCTCGTTCAACAAATCCACCAACATACCACACATAACCACAAAGCACAACCAATGAACAACAAGGCGAAACAACGAGAATTATAGACGAGTATAAACACTCGTCTATGGCATGTAAGCCCAAATAATGTTCGCCTAATGTACGAGTTAGCATAGTCGTTCGTAATTGTTCAGTCATGTCTAATGACAACGTCTCGTTAGAACGACGTGTCTCTAAGTTACCCATCTCTTATGGCGGGTCACCCACGGCAGTAGCCACTCCAGCGGTAGAGTCTCCGACCTACGAACGTTCTATAGTTCGTGGAAATTTATCCTGATACTTACAGTTACCGCACGGTATCCTAGTATTGTTAATGGATCACAGTTCACAGCAAGAGCCACGTCCTCTTGATAAACTTATCTATCACCATCGCATCGTTTTACCTTTTTTTTAACACAACAGACTAAGGTCGTAGTGCAATCCTGAGTATGTCGACTCGGGATCCAGTGGTAGATACGAGAGCGGGCGTTAAAGAGGCAATGCTCCGTATATAAGTCTCAGATATTTTATATATCTATTATCCTAATGCTACAACGTTTTACTTACGTTCCTTATATCACACATATAAGATAGCATCATTGCCGCTAGTTAATTTTATAATATGTTCATATATACGAACGCTACTGTTATCGCACAACAGTAATAATAATAAAGCAGCATTAATACGCAACTCAAGCATATTAATTCACACAAGCAGGCATTCAATCTTATCACAGATTTTCACACAATGTCTGAACTGAGGAAATCCTCAGAGACAATCAAGCCACATAAATAACATACCGTTCACCCTGATGAGTATTATGGTGGAGTATGAATCAGCAAGTTCCTATGCTCCGTGTCGTCTCTCAACAGTCTAAACAATACATAACGCTACTGATTAGCATCCCGTATAACAACATACTCTACGGTACCCCGTACCGTCACTAACACCTCCGGTTAATCCCCCGTTATTAACGGTCAACGCTTGTCGGGTTTTCGGCTTAACTCGGGATTAGAAAGGTGTTATATTACATGCGTAGTCTTGTCTTGTATGTTATATACTTATTGTTGAACTTATCGCATGTAACTTAACATACCCTTGGATGTCGTATAGTTTGTTTCTATATTGTACGCATGAGTCTTTGTCATACCATTCATCTCACCTTAGTATTTATTATTTTTTTCCTAAGGTTTGTGTTTTTTTTAAGTTCAATGTGGTATAACTCATGTGTAAACAATACTTTCAATTATATGAATCCTTATTATCACATGTACACTCTTAACATTAGAATTCCATGTCCAATGTTTGTAATTGTTTTCCCTTTTTCTTATATCACTTTAATCATGAAAATACATGGTTATTAGACCATATTATATTTTCCACATCATAAATATATTCATTTTTACATGTATTATGGAACTATTTATTATATGGTAAGTCTTATAATATATATTCATTCTTTTTAATGAATACCTCTTATATTATAAATGTTATAACTCTTATAACATTAAAAAACCAATTATAAATTCCATTTAAAAATGTTAATATTTCCGAACAGCACCAATGTTCTTAAATATTTACAAAATCCACCACATAATTAATATAACGTTACATTTTAGTTATATAACATATATTATGACATTTATGTCATTAAAACAATTATAACATATAGTTGTAAATTGTTATATATTGCCAAATAGCCCCTTATATTTTCGGCTTTCACTATAAACCACTAAACTTCTATAAATCACAAATCAACCTCAATTATATTTCATTGTTACACTTATAACATATACCTTATATTATAATCCTTAAACCTTAATATAATTACAACCTATGGTTATATTATTATTTTTTTAAATAACCGAACAGACCCCTAGGTCTATTCTAATTACTTTTCCACCACTTAACTTTCTATATTCACCAAATTCCCCTCTTTAAACACATAGTTTTCTAATATCATCAAAACTATATATTATACATATATCTTGATAAAACCTTATATAACTCCAAAAATTACCAAACTATACCAAAAGGTTATAAACATCATTACTAACCTTATATTTTCTCTAAATCTCGGTTTTACCACATATGTTACCCATTTGTAACAATATTATGAAATACCTTATATTATACTTATATAATTCATATAAACTCCAAATTTAACCAAATCAACTTCTAAAAATTCTTAAAAACCCAAGGTTTGTACTAAACTCCATTTAGTACCCCAAGTTTTCAGAAATCACAATATAGCCCCATCTCTAATAAATCTTTTACAATTTAGTACTATCTTATATAATAAGTAGTATTTTAATTTCTAAAATTCTCCAAACTTGGTCAAAGTCTCCTATATAGTCAACTTTGACTTCTAATACCAAATTGGACCCAAACCTTTCGGTAATTACAAAACTTCACCTATACTTTTCTATTTTTACAATTTTGACCCAAAACTTTATAAAATGTTATAATTTTTATTAAATTCATTTAAAAACCCTAAATTTCTCTAAATTAAGCCCACGGCTTTGTATTTTACCAATAATTACGGTTTGGCTCCAAACTTAATTATATAATCCATAAATAAGCTAAACTAAATAAGCTATAAACTAAACTTAAAATGGCCTAATGACATATGCCTTATTACAACCTTGAACTTGCAAAATAAATTACACTTTAAATGTCTCAAAATATAGTATATTCTCACGGCCTCACTTTGGTTATTTATTTTTCCCACATAATGGCATAATTTGACCATTATGTGAATTAAACCACTTAAATGACTAGCTTAATTTATCTTAGCCATTTTTTTCCATTTCTAGGTTAATATAACCCATATGTTAAACTCCACTCTCGGCACAATTTATATGTGTGCTTAGAAATCATAAAAATCATAAGTTTAAGGTGTTTATACCTTGATTTCTCCTTGTATGAGCTCGACAGCTTAGAGGTAAATTCACCACATCACTTAGACATGTTTAATACACCAAAAAAAGGTATGGTTATACTCCAAGCTTGAGCTTAACCATAAGGAATAATTAATGTAAGATTTAAGGCAAAAATCACCTTAAAATGCAAGGGAAGTTCCAATGGGTTTCGGCCTGTACCAAGCACACCTAATGGTGTTAAATTCACCATATCAACATAGGAAATAGCTAGACAACAACAAGCTGCTATGGTAATTGATTTTACCTTGGCAAAATGCCTTAAAAGAGGGTATTTCCTTTGGATCTCGGCCACCCTTGCTCCAAATGGCTAACCAACTGAATGTGAAATACCCCGTAATTAAAAATAGTGATTAATTAGGCTAATGAATAATTTAGAAGCTTAATTAAGTGTAAATAATCATGAGGGAACAAATCCCGAAGAAAATGGACCCTCCAAACGGTTTAAAAACATTACCGAACCTTAAAGCACATTTTTCGAGGTAACCGGGAAAACGTGTCTTTAAGCGGGTCAAATGGACTCGTAACAATTTTGGTCAACTAAATAATCATTAATAAATATTAGTTAAGCTTTAGGACCAATAAAATCAATAAAACGAGAGATTAGTAAAAACTGTCAAAAACGGGAAGTTGTGGGGTAGAAACATAAATAACCAAAACTTATGTGTCCAATACTGTAAATAGAATTTTAAGACCCTCATGGTCTGTGGGGTGTGTCCGATTTCTTCCCCCCTCACACACTCACCAAGCTCTCTTATTTGCAAAAGACAAATACAATAAAAAGCAATAAAGTAGAAAACACTCACCTCACTCACCACTCTCTCTCCTACCCCTATTCTCTCTTCTCTCACGTGAACACACTCACCCTCACTCTCTCTTTTCTTCCTTTCTTCTTCCCATGCGATTTCCATGGTGAAATAAGAGAACCCACACAAAACCTCTCTTCTCTCCTCTTGTAACCCCCTTTAATCTCTTCCAAAAATTATAAAAAGTATACCATTGGAATCCTCTCATCAAGAGCTACATTTCCATCCTTCCCAAATTCGAAAACAACAACTTTCATCTCCATGGGTATGGAGCATTTGGAGCTTCAAGACCACCACTAGAACCACCTTCTTCTCCTTGTTCTATTGAGGTAAAAATCTTCTTGAAACTCCATCTTTTTCTAGCTCTTAAAGGCAAAACGAAATTTGAAGTTAAAACCTTGCTTGCTTCTTTATGCTAGCCGATTCTGGCCTTGTTGGTGGAGTTGGAATCTTGTTCTTGAGCCACTCCAAGCTTTATTTGCACCTTTGGAAGGTAATATAATTTCTAAACCCTAAAACCTATATTAGAACTTACATAATGGTTAGGGTTAAATTGTGTATTAAAATGGTGTATTGAAATGTATATGTGAATGGGTTGTAGTGTTAGAATTGGTTTACAAACCAGTGAGAAAGAAGAAGGAAAGAGGAAGGAGGAAGAAAGGAGAAGCTAGTAAAGGAACAAGGTAATTGCACTCTTCCTTGTGTAGCCTTGTAAATGAATGTGTAACAGATTTTGAGAAATGAAAATATGTATTGTAAAATGGTAATGCATGGGTAGTGTAATGTGTAGGAAGAAACAAGATTTTAAACCTTAAAAGACAATTTAAAAACTGTTACAAACTAGTTTGGGAATGAGATGTTGTGCAGGAATTTTAAGAGTATTTTTGTGGTTAGTATTGGTGTATGAGAGTTGTATATTGATGATTATTGAAAACAGGTGAGATGATGGTAATGTGTGAGAAAACAATGTGGTGAGAGTGTAAAATTATAGGGGAGACTATGGCAAAATTTACTTAGAAACTAGTGGACTTAAGAGATTAGAAACTAGGTGAATGGCATAGGTTGTAACAGATTTTAATAGAGAAAGATAGAGGGTGTATTAGGAGAGATAGTTAATGTAGTTGTAAGGCATTAGAAGTGTTAGAAATAACATTAGAAGAGGGAGTTGTAGATGGAGAGAGTTAGAATAGAAATCTGTAGCAAAATGCAACGAGTAGAGATTTAGTGTAAGTGTTGAAGTGAAACTAGGAAAATTGTGTGTATAAGTTAGTATGGAATTGTGTAATGAATTAAGGAATGAATTAGCATGATTTAGAGTGTTTAAATAGTACTAAAACATGTTAGGATGTATGTAGGAAGATTGGGGAAGCAATGGGTGAAATTGGGAAAAGAAAATAAGGGCTGTAGCAAGGTTCTGCTACCGTCCGACCCAGAGTCTGGATCGGACAATGGGTCGGACGGGGCTTAAGCAGCGATAATAATCTTTCTGGAACGGTCCGACCCAGGACCGTGAGTCGGACGTGGGTCGGACAGGCAAAAAAAACTGTGTCGAAGTTACTGACTTCGTCCGACCCAGAGCCTGGGTCGGACAGTGGGTCGGACGGAGCTTAGACACGGGACCGAAACCTTCTAGAACGGTCCGACCCAGAGGGTATGGGTCGGACGGAAATAGTGCTGGGTCGGACGGGAAGAATTTCAGAGGACGTAAACCTACTGGAATGGTCCGACCCAGGGCTTGGGTCGGACGCTGGGTCGGACGACCCATTACTTACAAAAAAAAAACTGTAAGCTTATAACTAGTATATATATATATATATATGTATACCCACCTATACACATGTACATATATATGTAAGTGAACCATTGTTAAGTAATTAAAAGTAAGTAAGTAAAATGTAAGTGTAGGAATGTAAAGACTTAGTAAGCATGAGTTAGGAAACGTAAGAGTAATCGAATTAGGTTAATGATACTTAGATTAATCATTCGATTGTATGTATATCATAGGATTTGATTTGTGACACCGGAGGACGTTCGGAAACACGTACAACGGTGAACGGTATGAATTCCTCATGCCCCGTATGCTATCTTGGTTACTCTGATTTGTGTGTTGTGTGCTAATTGATCACCAAATAAGATAAATGCACGAATCGGAGTGAAATACCCCGTAATTAAAAATAGTGATTAATTAGGCTAATGAATAATTTAGAAGCTTAATTAAGTATAGATAATCATGAGGGAACAAATCCCGAAGAAAACAGATCCTAAAATGGATTAAAATTACTAACGAACCTTAAAGCGCGTTTTTCGAGGTAACCGAGAAAACGTGTCTTTAAGCGGGTCAAATAGACTCGTAAAAATTTTGGTCAACTAAATAATCATTAATAAATATAGTGAAGCTTTAGGACCAATAAAATCAATAAAACGAGAAATTAGTAAAAACTGTCAAAAACGGGAAGTTGTGGGGTAGAAACATAAATAACCAAAACTTGTGTGTCCACTTTTAAAATAAAAAGTAAAGTTGTGTGGTGTGTGTGGTGCCAGCCGGCCCCTATCCCCCTCTCTCACACTCACTAACTCCTCTTATTTACAAACAAACAAAATAATAAAGTAAACCCCCACTCACCTTTATTCTCTCTCTCCTCCATTTCATTCTCTTCACTCACGTAGAGCTCCCCCTCCTCCTCTCTGATTTTCTTTCTTTCTTCCACTGCAAACCGATGGCCATGGAAGCTTGAGAGAACACCCACAAAACCTCTCTTCTCTCCTCTTGTTACTCCATCAAACATTCTCCAAAAATTATAAAAACTACACCATTAGAATCCTCTCACCAAGTAGAGTATTCCTATCTTTTCAAAATTCGAAAAGGGCAACTTTCGTTTTTATGGGTATGCCCCATTTGGAGCTTCAAGACCACCACTAGAACACCTTCTTCTTCTTGTTCTATTGAGGTAAAAATATTCTCAAAACTCCATCTTTTTCTAGCCCTTGTGGGCAAAACGACTTTGCAAACTAAACCCTTGCTTGCTCCTTTTGTACCCAGCCGATTTTGGCTTCTTTGAAGGAGTATAAACATTGTTCTTAAGCTCCTCTAAGCTTCATCTAAACCCTTGGAAGGTAATACCTCTCTAAACCCTAAAACTTTCATTAAAGCTTAAATAATGTCTAGGGTTAGTTTTGTATTGAATGGTGTATATGTGAATGGGTTGTAGTGTTAAAGAATTGAATTACCAAAACCGGAGAGAGAGAAGAAAGAGAAGAAGAAGGAAGAAGAAGGGAGAAGCTAGTAAAGCAACAAGGTAAATCACATTCTCTTGTGAAGTTTAGTAATGTATAATGTAACAGATTTTTAGTAGCACAAATTGGTATTGTAAAATGATAGTGTGTTAGTAGTGTAATGTATAAGGGAAAATAAATGTTTTGAACCCTTGGAAACAATTTAAAAACTGTTACAAAACAGATTGGGAATGAGATGTTGAGTGCAGGAATTTTGGTAGTGTTTAGTGTTGGAAATGGTATATGAAAGCCTTGTGTATTAATGTTGTTGAAAACAGGTGAGATGATGATAAGGTGTGAATAAACAATGTGGTGAGAGTGTAGAAATATAGGGGAGACTATGGCAAAATTTGCCTAGGATTAGAACACTTAGCGAATTAGAAACTAGGTGGAAAATGTATGTTGTAACAGATTTTGTTTGAGAAAGGTAGAGGGTAAGTTGAGAGAGATAGATAATGTATTCTAGATGCATTAGGAGCGTTAGAAATGTCAATAGAAGAGGGAGATGTAGAAGAGGAGTGTAAGTGTTAAAATCTGTAGCAAAATGCAACTAGAGAAGAAACTAGTGTAAGTGTTGAGGGAAACTTGGAAAATTATGTGAGTGAATTAGTATAGAAATGTATAGAGAGTTAATGCATGAATTAAGGTGTATTAAGAGGTTTAATTAGTGTTAAAACATGTGGGATTAAGTGTAGGAACAATGGGGAAGTAATGGGTAAAAGAGAGGACTGAAAACAGAAATAAAATGCAAATACTGCCGGACGAACTTGCGACGGACTTGCAACTTGTTGCGGTCGAGCCCAGATTTACAAAGACGGGAATGCTTCTGGATTGGACCGAACTTGCGACCGGACTTGCAAGTTCGGTCGGACCAGAAAATTCTCCCGTCTGTAACCTACTGGAATCAACCGAACTTGCGACCAGACTTGCAAGTTCGGTCGAGCCAGAAAAATTCCCCGATGAAACCTTCTGGAATAGACCGAACTTGCGACCGGACTTGCAAGTTCGGTCGGCCAGAAAATTTCCGTAATGTGAGCTTCTGGAATGGACCGAACTTGCGACCGGACTTGCAAGTTCGGTCGGGCCATGAAAATTCGGTAATGTGAGCTACTGGAATGGACCGGACTTGCGACCGGACTTGCAAGTTCGGTCCAGAAAAAAAAAACAATCATTTAAATTAAATAATATATATATATATACACCTACATATATATATATATATATATATATATGTACATGTATGTAAGCATGCCAATATTAAGTACGAAAATAAAACTTAAGGTAATGAAAAATAAGTAAGTAATGTGTAGGTGTAAGAAGTATAAGGACATAGTAAGTATGAGTTAAAATGATAGTTATATTAATCATTCGATTGTATATATATAATAGGATTTGATTTGTGACACCGGAAGGACGTTTGGAAACACGTACGACGGTGAACGGTATGGATTCCTCATGCCCCGTATGCTATCTTGGTTACTCTGATTTGTGTGTTGTGTGTGATAACGATCACCAAATAAGATAAATGCACGAATCGGAGTTAATATGCATACTTGTGAATATGTAGTGTTGTGTGTTGTGAATATTTTCTTAAATTTTAGTTTGTATAATTCATGAAATGTATGGATGAATATGAGTGTGTGTATGTATGATGTATTGTATTGTGACCGATTGTGATGTGTTTGGACTTCTAACTTATTCCTAACAAGCTAACCAATCTAATTTAAATTGGTAATTAAATTGGAATGAGTAGAAGTCCGATATAGTTTCGGCCACGCGTGAGGATGCGGAGTCACGAGAGGTTGGCTCCAATTCCTGACTCTTAAACTGGTCCACGGCCCAAATCCCTTAAGTGGGTAGCATCCCGATTGGTGAGTCAAGTAAATCCCGGAGGTGGGACGGCGTAGTCCCCAGGGCCGGAGGTCCCGACGACTTAACTTGAGTATGAGTAATAAGTAAGAATGAGTAAGTAAAGTAAATGAAAGTAAGTAAGTGTAAGTAAGAAAAAGCAAGTAATGAGTAAAAGAGTAAAAGCATTCCGATTAACCCGGATGCATAATTTGGCTAACCTTGTGAAGGTAAGTAAGATGCGTGTATTGTATTGTTGCCTTGGAATGTGTAATGTATTGAGCATGATTGTATGATGTATGTAAAGCATGTATGTATGAAATTAATGAATCGCATGTTTAGTGGATGTCAAATAGTCGGCGTGCCCTAGCTAGCACGCGGTATATGCGGAGTCTATACGCAGCGTTTGCTGAGCCCCTTGGGGCACCATTTTTTTACTACACGCAGGTACCCGCGAAGGATGAAGATGTGAAGACTTAGTTCTAGTTCTTTTGTCTTCTTTTTGGATTGTAAACAATGAATTATGATTGGTGTATTGAGTAGTACATGGCTGTAGTTTTTGATTAGCCGGTGTACCATGGGTACACCTTTTTGAGTATAGAGAGGATGATGAATTGGTATAGATGAGTAGCCGGTAGATACTCATTCTTTTGGGAAGTTTGATTTGGGATGTAATTGAATACATTAAATACTCGGTGATCCATTGATGTAAGTATTTGGTGTATGGTATTTTGGTAAGTAATATAGTAGCTCGGTATACTATGATCATCAGACCGTGACTGTAAGTAAGGTAAGCCTAGCTAGCCGTATGGGCGGTTAGCGGCGTTGTACCACCCGCCGTAGTAAGTAGTATTTCCGCTGCGAGTAACTCTGGATTATGGGATGATTGGACGGTAAGCATAGGATTAGCGGTTGGGGTGTTACACGGAGTTACTATGCATACTTGTGAATATGTAGTGTTGTATGTTGTGTATATTTCTTTAACTCTTAGTTTGTATAATTCATGAAATGTATGGATGAGTATGAATGTGTGTAAGTATGATATATTGTATTGTGACCGAATGTGTTGATTTTGGACTTCTAACTTATTCCTAACAAGCTAACCATTCTAACTCAAATTGGTAATTAAATTGGAATGAGTAGAAGTCCGATATAGTTTCGGCCACGCGTGAGGATGAGGAGACACAAGAGGTTGGATCCAATTCCTGACTCTTAAACTGGTCCGCGGCCCAAATCCCTTAAGTGGGTAGCATCCCGGATTGGTGAGTCAAGTAAATCCCGGAGGTGGGATGGAGTAGTCCCCAGGGCCGGAGGTCATTCCGACTTAACTTGAGTATAAGTAAGTAAGTAAGAATGAGTAAGTAAAGTAAGTGAAAGTAAGTAAGTGTAAGTAAGAGAAAGTAAGTGAAATG
This sequence comes from Limonium bicolor, assembly GCA_023374045.1. Lineage (NCBI taxonomy): Eukaryota > Viridiplantae > Streptophyta > Magnoliopsida > Caryophyllales > Plumbaginaceae > Limonium > Limonium bicolor. Next base: position 205,581,322 of record CM041779.1, on the reverse strand, counting down.
AGTAAAAGAGTAAATAGCATTCCGATTAACCGGATGCGTAATTTGGCTAACACGGTGAAGGTAAGTATGTGTGTGTGCCACTGTATTGTTATCTTGAATGTATAATGTTGTATATGTATGTATGTTGTATGTAAAGCATGTATGTATGAAATTAATGAATTGCATGTTTAGTGGATGTCAAATAGTCGGCGTGCCCTAGCTAGCACGCGGTATATGCGGAGTTCATGCGCAGCTTTTGCTGAGCCCCTAGGGGCACTGTTTTACTACACTTAGGTGCAAGAGAAGGATGAAGGCTGTGAAGCGACGAAGCTTGTTTCTTTTGTCTTCTTTTTTATTGTAAACATTGAATTATGAATGGTGTACTAAGTAGTACACGGCTGTAGCTTTTTGGTAGCCGGTGTACCATGGGGTACACCTTTTTGGATATAGAAAGGATGGTGAATTGGTATAGATGAGTAGCTTGTAGAAAACTCATTCTTTTGGGAAGTTTGAATTGGGATGTAAATGAATACACTTAAATACTCGGTGATCCATTGATGTAAGTATTGGTATGTGGTATTTTGGTAAGTAATATAGTAGCTCGGTATATTATGTTCATCAGACCGTTACTGTAAGTAGAATAGCCTAGATAGCCATATGGGCGGTTAGCGGCGTTGTATCACCCGCCGTAGTAATAGTAGAATTCCCGCTGCGAACTGATAGGATTTAACAGGACGATTAGACGGTAAGCATAGGATTAACGGTAGGGGTGTTACAAAAAGTGGTATCAGAGTGTAGTAACGCTCTGATGTCCTTAGTTACCGAGCATAGGGGATTACCGAGTTAGGATTTCAACCGTCTTAAGGCGAATACTTAGAAACCAAACTAGGAACTACCGTTATTAATAACGGATACCCTTGACGTTCTTATGAACGATACCTTGTTTAAATTCCAAGACCTTTGAGTCATATCTTGCGGAGCCTAATGTAACTGCTAAATGTTCAGATGTCAGGAAGAGGTCCAGGTCGCCCTAGAGGAGGGGGCAATGACGGACCGGCACGCAGACGATAGCTGAAATCGTCGCTGCCACGGTAGCGCAGATGCTACCCCAAGTAATCCAAGCTATGCAACAGAACCAGCAAAACCAGCAAACTCAAGCGGGGCCAATCCCCCCCCTCCACCCAGAGAAGCTAACTGGGTAAAAGCTGTAGCGGAACTCCGCCCTCCTTGCTTTAGGGGCGAGAGTGATCCGGCTAAGCTAGAAGCCTATATCTCCGAGATGGAGACGGCGTTCGAAACCCTCGAAGCTCCTGCTGGAGTTCGAGTCAGAGTTGCTACTTATTATCTGAAAAGATGCTGCTATGGATTGGTGGAAGCTTGTCAAACATGAGCACGTCAACGACCCCACCTTCGATTGGGAGTCTTTCGCATCTCTCCTCCGATCCAAATACTATCCGGAACATGTAAAGACTAAGAAAAGGCTAGAGCTGGATGCCTTGAAGATGACAGACAAGATGTCTGTGGATGAGTACTACAGAACCTTCACTTCTATTCTCCGTCTCCTACCCGACCTTGGGTACACCGGCCAGGTGTTGGTCGATCGCTTCTATGGCGGTCTGAGCCATCGCCTTCAGTACGGTATGGGCTACACGAGATTTACCTCCCTTCAGGTAAATATCGGTTAACCCTTAGTACCATTTCAATTCCTTAAATTCCTTGAATTCCTTGAATCTCCTCTTATCCTTCTTAAATGAGAATCCCGGCTAATACCTGAAACTTCAGGAGTGTTATCACGCGGCTTCTCGCGTGGAGATCACTTGCCAACTACGAGATGAAGAAACCGCGCTGAAGCGCAAGGCCAACAACAAGAACACCAATGGCGAGAAGCAGAACCAGGGTAAAAGCTGGAAAAAGAAGAAGGGAAATTTATTTCAGCAATCCCAAAAGAAATTCCCAAGTGAGAGCAGTGCAAGCAGGGCAAACCTTGAGCTTCTTCAGCTGGTTCATCTGCACCGGTGGCTGCGAAGCCACTGAGATCACACCCACCTAAGGGTAAACTTCTATTCCTAAATCGTATTCTTACAAGTACCGTATCTAGTATATCCACGCACATGTGTGCTAACCCTCTAAACCTCAGGTTCTGGCTCCGGTTTCACCCAAAACCTTCTCCGATGGCCGCACCTATGTGTGCAGGAAGTGCAACCAGGACCATCCGGGTAAAGACTGTTATGGGAGAGAAATCAAATGCTACAACTGCCAGAAGCCAGGACACACGGCAACAGATGCCTAGAGAATGCCAAGCAAAAAGGGAACTTCCAAAGCTACAAGCAAAGGGAAGGCAAGGAGGTTGCATCTGGCGATGCACCGACCCAGCAGGCACCACAGGGACAGGGATCCCGAGGTCCTCAGAGGGGTGCACCTCAGAGGCAGTCTGTTCTTCATGTGATTGACCGTGATGGGTCCGGTTCTAAGTCTGGCCCAGGTAATAATCTAAACCTTTAATCCTTGAAGTAGATGCTAGTAGACTAAGTAGTAGAGTAACCGTTTGAATGAATGCATGAGTAAATAAATTGAAGTGTGTATAAGCATGAAATGAAGTAGTTGAAACTAGTACTCACCGTAGATGAAATTTATAACCATAGGAAGCTTTAGTATCTGTTATCCGATACCGGTAAACCTGAATCAAGAAGAGATCGACATCACCAACCACTACTACACCAATGAACAGTGTCAGGTCATCCGACCAGGTATGATTTTATTAAGGGATACCTGACACCCGAAGCGCAAATCTCAATCATCCGACGATGCAACGAGCTAGGAACGGGTCAAAGTGGATTTTATACACCCGAATTCCCGGTGGAGCGAAGATGAAACTGAAAATGATGTGCTTGGGAAAGGACTGGAATCCTTATACCAAGACATACCAAGAGACACGAACACAAGACGGAGCAACGCCACCGACAATACCTCCAGAGTTTCAGACACTCGTCACACAAGCAGTAGAACTTGCACAACAATGCGAATATGAACCGATCCCCGCACTTGAAGCGGACCTTTGTATCGTCAACTTCTATGAGAAAGAAGGACGACTTGGGTTACACCAAGACAAGGACGAGACAGCGGAATCTCTTGAACAAGGAGTGCCCGTAGTGTCTTGGTCCATTGGTGATGACGCCGTATTTATGTATAGCGAGCAGAAGCGTGTGGACCTCGCACAGAAACTGATATTGAGATCAGGAGATGTCCTAATCATGGGTGGAAACTCTAGGATGCTGTATCACGGGATCAACAAGATCAAGTTGAATACGGCACCGCCGGCAATAATCAATGCCACACACATGAAACCAGGACGCCTGAACCTTACCTTTAGAAAGTATTAAATTCACGGTACCATGTAATGTATTAGTAACGTGTATTAGAGACACGGTATGTATGATGGTTGGTTTATCAATAAAGAGCAGTGTTGATTTAATTCCACTTGTGTCCACCATCAATACTTATCCAATTGTGAATCCAATAGGTTGTGGACTCGGTACCGAAGGTAACCTGAGCATCCTCACCGAAGCACAAGCCGGCAGAAGCGGCACCATCTTAACGGGAACATTCCCAGTAAATGGCATCGGTGCCAATGTGTTATTCGACTCCGGCGCCTCTCACACCTTCGTATCACCATCTTTTGTGAAGAGGTTGAAGCTAGATGCGGATGAGCTACCGAATTTTATGGTTACTCTCCCATCGAAGGAGCGAGTAAAGTGCACCAAATACTACCAATCAGCCACCATCGAAATCAAAAATGAATCGTTTCCCATCTCCTTCATCGAGTTTAATGGATTGGGATTCGACTTAATCATTGGAATGAATTGGTTGGAGCGGCACAAGGGTAGAATCCTCTGCGCCGAGCATCGATTGCTGCTCAAGAGTCCTTCTGGGGTTACTGTATCTTACCGCCAGAGACCGAGAGAGCCTTCGACCACACTCATATCTGCTATGGCTATGTACCGGGAGCTCAGAAAGGGCCAAGAAGTATATCTGTGTTATGTGCAAGACCTGGAGAGAGATCCAGAGTTCAGTGATGATGTACCGATTGTATCCGAATTTCCGATGTATTCCCTAAGGAGCTACCCGGCATGCCACCACCGAGAGCAGTGGAATTTGAAATTGATCTTTTGCCAGGTACTGGTCCCATTGCTAGGGCACCGTACCGCATGGCACCTGCTGAAATGACTGAACTGAAAGAACAACTACGTGACTTACTCGACAAAGGGTTTATACGCCCGAGCGTATCACCCTGGGAGCACCGGTTCTCTTCGTGAAGAAGAAGGACGGTAGTCTCCGACTTTGTATTGACTATCGCGAGTTGAATGCGGTTACAGTTCAAAATAAATACCCATTGCCACGCATCGATGACCTATTCGATCAGCTGAAAGGAGCATCAGTCTTCTCAAATTGACCTCCATTCTGGGTATCATCAGATTGCTATCAAAGAACAAGACATCAAGAAAACGGCATTCCGTACCAGATATGGCCACTACGAATTCACGGTGATGCCATTCGGTTTGTCAAATGCACCAGCTAAATTCATGGACCTCATGAATCGTCTATTCAGTGAGCAGTTGGACACTTCAGTTGTTGTCTTCATCGACGACATACTTGTGTATTCCAAATCAGCAGAGGAGCATGAATTTCATTTGAGGAAAGTGCTTGAGACACTGCGCGAGAACCAGCTGTATGCGAAGTTCTCCAAATGCGAGTTCTGGCTAGATCAGGTATCATCCTTGGTCATGTCATCTCGAGCGCAGGCATCTCAGTTGACCCTTCTAAGATAGAAGCTGTACGATCATGGCCTAGACCTAAGACTGTTACCGACATTCGGAGCTTTCTTGGTCTAGCCGGTTACTACCGGAGATTTGTAAAGGACTTCTCAAAAGTCGCTAAGCCCATGACTACATTGATGAAGAAAGATGCACCGTTTGTATGGACAGACGAGTGCGAGTTATCATTTCAGAAACTTAAAGACTCATTGACCTCAGCGCCCGTCCTTACTCTTCCAGAAGGCACAGAGGGATTTGAGGTATATTGTGATGCATCAGGCAAAGGAATGGGATGCGTACTCATGCAGCATGGCAAGGTTGTTGCTTATGCCTCCCGCCAGCTGAAAAAGCATGAGGAGAATTACCCGACACACGACTTAGAGTTAGGAGCCATGTCTTCGCCTTGAAGATATGGCGACACTATCTCTATGGGGTAAGCATCAACATCTACTCCGACCATAAGAGCTTACAGTATGTATTCATGCAGAAAGAACTGAATTTGAGACAGAGAAGATGGATGGAGTTTCTTTCAGATTACGACATCAAACTTGCAGTACAAGGAAGGGAAGGCAAACATTGTAGCCGACGCCCTGAGTCGTCGAGCACACTCGCTCCATTCGCTACTCGCTTCTTCTAGCTTGGTTGACGAGGTGCGAGACGCTCAGTTGAGCGACCCTTACCTAACCGAAATCAGACAAAGATCGAGAATGGTACATTTGAGAGGAAGAAATATGACTTCAAGCTACATGAAGATGGTTTGATTTGGTCGGTTGAATGGCAGGCTATGCGTCCCCCGAAGCAATGCTGAGCTAAGGGATCGCATCCTGCGAGAGTCACATAGTTCCACATTGTCAGTCCATCCAGGAGCCTCCAAGATGTACAAGACATGAAGAGGTACTTCTGGTGGTCTGGGATGAAGTCGGATGTGACCGAATTTGTATTGAGATGCTTAACATGCCAAAAGGTGAAATTTGAACATCGTAGAGGGCGGAATGGTACAATCGATGCCAGTTCCGGAGTAGAAATTTCATGATATCTCCATGAATTTTGTTGTAGGACTCCCGCCTGCCAGGGGAGGACTCAACATGATTGGGTTTGTAGTCGACCGCCTTACCAAGGTTGCCAGATTCATACCGATGAAGGACACCTGGAAGGTAGTAAAGCTAGATGATCTGTTCGACAAGGAGATTATCAGACATCACGGAGTCCCGAAAACAATAGTATCTGACCGCGACACCAGTTTCTTTCGAGAATGGAGAGCTACAAGGGAAGCGTTGGGTACAGAATTGAAGTTGAGTACCGCCTTCCATCCTCAGACCGACGGTCACAGAAAGGACCATCCAGACACTGGAGGACATGCTTTGGGCATGTGCCTTGGACTTTCAGGGGAGTTGGTTAGACAAGCTTCATCTTATCGAGTTTTCTTACAATAATAGTTATCATGCCTCGATTAGATGTCGCCTTTCCAAGCTCTATACGGTAGACCCGCCGGACACACCTTTGTGTTGGGATGAGTCAAGCGAAGCGGTCATCATAGGACCGGAGTACCTAGAACAAGTCCAAGCGGAAGTGCAACAAATCCGAGCCAATATGAAGGCAGCCCAGGATAGAAAGAAATCCTATGCGGATGTGAGACGACGCGACCTTGAGTTCGCCGTGGGCGACCAAGTGTTCTTGCGTGTTTCACCAATGAAGGGCGTATTCCGTTTTGGTCATAAGGCAAGCTTAGCCCAAAATTTGTAGGGCCGTACACCATTACCGAAAGAGTTGGATCCGTAGCCTACAGGTTAGCATTACCTGAGGACTTGGGGCGTGTCCATGATGTATTTCATGTGTCACAACTTAAGAAGTATATTGCTGATCCTTCTCATGTCTTGGAGCCCGAGAGATTATCCATTGAGCCGACCATGAGATATGTTGAAACCCCAGTGAGAATCCTGGATAGGAAGACCAGAGACACTCGCCATAAGTCTATACGAATGGTGAAGGTCCTATGGTCGAACCACGATGTCGAAGAGAACATGGGAGTTGGAAGATGCCATGAAGGCTAAGTACCCACAGCTGTTCATAGACTAGAGAGTCTAGCATTTAGCAATACGGGTACGGGTCGTACCCCTTTTAAGGGGGGTAGAGCCCTTTTGCTTTTGCATTGCTTCGGGGTAAGCATTGCATAGTGTGTAGGTATTGCAGGTTTTGTATGGCACATGTAGTGCAAGTGAGTTTGGTATGTATGTATGTATGGGTAATGTGTAGTGCATGGATGTGTATGTGTAACGTGTAATGTATCGGTGTAATATAATGGTGTAATGTGGATTGCGAATGGCATGGTGTATTGTGTAATGTGAATGTGATGGTATGTATGGAAATGATGAATTGTGTATGTGAATTCGTATTGTGCTTGGATTGTGTATGCTTGCAGTGTGAAAAGAAGTAAACACCATAGGTGGTAGTAAGATGCATTATGGCAATTGGTTGCCTAATGAGTAGAATTACTTAAACTATTAACCTTGAGCAACTTTGAGGGCAAAGTTTCTTAAGGGGGTAGATTGAAATACCCCGTAATTAAAAATAGTGATTAATTAGGCTAATGAATAATTTAGAAGCTTAATTAAGTGTAAATAATCATGAGGGAACAAATCCCGAAGAAAACGGACCCTTGAAACGGTTTAAAAACATTATCGAACCTTAAAGCACGTTTTTCGAGGTAACCGGGAAAACGTGTCTTTAAGCGGGTCAAATGGACTCGTAACAATTGGTCAACTAAATAATCATTAATAAATATTAGTGAAGCTTTAGGACCATAAAATCAATAAAACGAGAGATTAGTAAAAACTGTCAAAAACGGGAAGTTGTGGGGTAGAAACATAAATAACCAAAACTTATGTGTCCAATACTGTAAATAGAATTTAAGACCCTCATGGTCTGTGGGTGTGTCCGATTTCTTCCCCCCACACAACTCACCAAGCTCTCTTATTTGCAAAAGACAAATACAATAAAAAGCAATAAAGTAGAAAACACTCCCTCACTCACACTCTCTTCTCCTACCCCTATTCTCTCTTCTCCTCACGTGAACACACTCACCCTCACTCTCTCTTTTCTTCTTTATTCTTCCCATGCGATTTCCATGGTGAAATAAGAGAACCCACACAAAACCTCTCTTCTCTCCTCTTGTAACCCCTTTAATCTCTTCCAAAAATTATAAAAAGTATACCATTGGAATCCTCTCATCAAGAGCTACATTTCCATCCTTCCAAAATTCAAAAACAACAACTTCATCTCCATGGGTATGGAGCATTTGGAGCTTCAAGACCACCACTAGAACCACCTTCTTCTCCTTGTTCTAATGAGGTAAAAATCTCTTGAAACTCCATCTTTTTCTAGCTCTTAAAGGCAAAACGAAATTGAAGTTAAAACTTGCTTGCTTCTTTATGCTAGCCGATTTGGCCTTGTTGGTGGAGTTGGAATCTTGTTCTTGAGCCACTCCAAGCTTTATTTGCACCCTTGGAAGGTAATATAATTTCTAAACCCTAAAACCTATATTAGAACTTACATAATGGTTAGTGTTAAATTGTGTATTAAAATGGTGTATTGAAATGTATATGTGAATGGGTTGTAGTGTTAGAATTGGTTTACAAACCAGTGAGAAAGAAGAAGGAAAGAGGAAGGAGGGAGAATGGAGAAGCTAGTAAAGGAACAAGGTAATTGCACTCTTCCTTGTGTAGCCTTGTAAATGAATGTGTAACAGATTTTGAGAAATGAAAATATGTATTGTAAAATGGTAATGCATGGGTAGTGTAAGTGTAGAGAAGAAACAAGATTTTAACCCTTAAAAGACAATTTAAAAACTGTTACAAACTAGTTTGGAATGAGATGTTGTGCAGAAATTTTAAGAGTATTTTTGTGGTTAGTATTGGTGTATGAGAGTTGTATATTGATGATTATTGAAAACAGGTGAGATGATGGTAATGTGTGAGAAAACAATGTGGTGAGAGTGTAAAATTATAGGGGAGACTATGGCAAAATTTACTTAGAAACTAGTGGACTTAAGAGATTAGAAACTAGGTGAATGGCATAGGTTGTAACATATTTTAATAGAGAAAGATAGAGGGTGTATTAGGAGAGATAGTTAATGTAGTTGTAAGGCATTAGAATTATTAATAACATTAGAAGAGGGAGATGTAGATGGAGAGAGTTAGAATAGAAATCTGTAGCAAAATGCAACTAGTAGAGATTTAATGTAAGTGTTGAAGTGAAACTAGGAAAATTGTGTGTATAAGTTAGTATGGAATTGTGTAATGAATTAGCATGATTTAGAGTGTTTAAATAGTACTAAAACATGTTAGGATGTATGTAGGAAGATTGGGGAAGCAATGGGTGAAATTGGGGAAAAAAATAAGGGCTGTAGCAAGGTTCTGCTACCGTCCGACCCAGAGTCTGGATCGGACAATGGGTCGGACGGGGCTTAAGCAGCGATAATAATCTTTCTGGAACGGTCCGACCCAGGACCGTGAGTCGGACGTGGGTCGGACAGGCAAAAAAAAACTGTGTCGAAGTTACTGACTTCGTCCGACCCAGAGCCTGGGTCGGACAGTGGGTCGGACGGAGCTTGGACACGGGACCGAAACCTTCTGGAACGGTCCGACCCAGAGGGTATGGGTCGGACGGAAATAGTGCTGGGTCGGACGGGAAGAATTTCAGAGGACGTAAACCTACTGGAATGGTCCAACCCAGGGCTTGGGTCGGACGACCCATTACTTACAAAAAAAAAAAAAAACTGTAAGCTTATAACTAGTATATATATATATGTATACCCACCTATACACATGTACATATATATATGTAAGTGAACCATTGTTAAGTAATTAAAAGTAAGTAAGTAAAATGTAAGTGTAGGAATGTAAAGACTTAGTAAGCATGAGTTAGGAAACGTAAGAGTAATCGAATTAGGTTAATGATACTTAGATTAATCATTCGATTGTATGTATATCATAGGATTTGATTTATGACACCGGAGGACGTTCGGAAACACGTACAACGGTGAACGGTATGAATTCCTCATGCCCCGTATGCTATCTTGGTTACTCTGATTTGTGTGTTGTGTGCTAATTGATCACCAAATAAGATAAATGCACGAATCGGAGTTACTATGCATACTTGTGAATATGTAGTGTTGTATGTTGTGTATATTTTCTTTAACTCTTAGTTTGTATAATTCATGAAATGTATGGATGAGTATGAATGTGTGTAAGTATGATATATTGTATTGTGACCGAATGTGTTGATTTTGGACTTCTAACTTATTCCTAACAAGCTAACCATTCTAACTCAAATTGGTAATTAAATTGGAATGAGTAGAAGTCCGATATAGTTTCGGCCACGCGTGAGGATGAGGAGACACAAGAGGTTGGATCCGATTCCTGACTCTTAAACTGGTCCGCGGCCCAAATCCCTTAAGTGGTAGCATCCCGGATTGGTGAGTCAAGTAAATCCCGGAGGTGGGACGGAGTAGTCCCCAGGGCCGGAGGTCATACCGACTTAACTTGAGTATAAGTAAGTAAGTAAGAATGAGTAAGTAAAGTAAGTGAAAGTAAGTAAGTGTAAGTAAGAGAAAGTAAGTGAAATGAGTAAAAGAGTAAATAGCATTCCGATTAACCCGGATGCGTAATTTGGCTAACACGGTGAAGGTAAGTATGTGTGTGTGCCACTGTATTGTTATCTTGAATTGTATAATGTATTGTATATGTATGTATGTTGTATGTAAAGCATGTATGTATGAAATTAATGAATTGCATGTTTAGTGGACGTCAAATAGTCGGCGTGCCCTAGCTAGCACGTGGTATATGCGGAGTTCATGCGCAGCTTTTGCTGAGCCCCTAGGGGCACTGTTTTTACTACACGCAGGTGCAAGAGAAGGATGAAGGCTGTGAAGCGACGAAGCTTGTTTCTTTTGTCTTCTTTTTGATTGTAAACATTGAATTATGAATGGTGTACTAAGTAGTACACGGCTGTAGCTTTTTGGTAGCCGGTGTACCATGGGGTACACCTTTTTGGATATAGAAAGGATGGTGAATTGGTATAGATGAGTAGCTTGTAGAAAACTCATTCTTTTGGGAAGTTTGAATTGGGATGTAAATGAATACACTTAAATACTCGGTGATCCATTGATGTAAGTATTTGGTATGTGGTATTTTGGTAAGTAATATAGTAGCTCGGTATATTATGTTCATCAGACCGTTACTGTAAGTAGAATAGCCTAGCTAGCCGTATGGGCGGTTAGCGGCGTTGTATCACCCGCCGTAGTAATAGTAGAATTCCCGCTGTGAACTGATAGGATTTAACAGGACGATTAGACGGTAAGCATAGGATTAACGGTAGGGGTGTTACAGAATGAACATGTAAATATGAAGATTATGAGTGTATAAACTCATAAAAATCCAAAGAAGAAAACCGGATGGAGAGTGGAGAGGCTTAAGGTATGTTTTTACCTTAAAATGCAAATTTGAACAACCTTGGCCCCTAGACTTGCTTCAGCCGAGTTTGGATGTTGTTCTACCTTAGAACACTGAGAATGAGCCATAGGAATTGATAAGCCACGAGATCTAAGTGTAGGTAGTGAAGAGATGAAGAAAAAGAGCTAAAAATGACCATAAAACCTTACCTTAAGAGCTTAGGAGTTTGAATTGCCTTCCTAACTCAAGAACAAGGCTTGAGAGGTTCTGGGAACTCAGAGAGCTCGGCTGGAATGGATGGAATCGGACAAGAGGCAAGGAATGATTGAAAATGAGAGTAAAATAATGGAAAAGTAGCTTTTATTATAATAATGTGGTATTAGGTAATTGATTAGCAGCTAATGGTGTGTGAGCTGTCCTCCCACCATCCTTGCCTGACGACAGCATGAGGGTCAATTGGGTCATTAATTGACCATTGACATACTTGGTCAATATTGACTCAAACGGGCCCCACTTTAGGGTTTTATTAATATTTTAATATTAAATTTGTAAAAATTTGTAAAATTTGGAATTAAATTCCTAATATGATATAATGTGATATAATATCATATTTAAAGGTAATTATAACCTTTAAGCTCATTAAAAACCAATTTAGAAGGCAATTTCACAAAAACGTGCTTTAAGGTGTTTTAGTGCACATTTTGTGTTGCAAGGTGTTTCTGAGCTTAGTTTTCTTGGAGAATAGTTTTGTTGTGTTTCTTACTTCATTATAATACTTAGGAATCCACTTTGGATCCTATTTGATGTCATACAATCTTTATGGTGCTTTAAAGCACATTTTTGGCTTTACCGATCTTAAGGCATGTTTTGCCTTGTTGAGATCTTTTAGATTGTTCCCCAATAATCTTTAGATGTTCATTAACCCTCTTAGATCATTAATAGATCATTTAATTAAGTTTTTAAGGTTAGGGGTATTTCAATAATAATATATTACAAAACAATAATGATTTTATTGGTTCTGAATTTTGTTATCTAATTCGTCACTTATTAGTTAATAAATCATAATATCATATTTAATGAATCATAATATCAAAATTACCGAATCATATCTTTATTCTAGTGTATCATCAAAAACATATAAAAATAAATATTTTTATGCAATAATACAATACAAAACAATATTTGGTACGTATGAAAAATACACAATACACTATATATGGTTTAAAATACACCATACAATAATAATAATACACTACAAAACAAAAATGATTTTTTATCAGTTCCGAAATTTGTTATGTAATTCACTACTTATTAGTTAATAAATCATAATATCAATTTTAATGAATCATAATACAAAATTAATGAATCATATCTTCATTAGTGTATCATCGTAAACATGCAAAAATAAAAAATTTTAAACAATAATATAACACAAAACAATATTTGGTATGTAAGAAAAATACATGATTCACCATATCAAGTTTAAAATACACCATACAACAATAATAATACACTACAAAATAATAATATATATTCTGAAGTTTGTTAGCTAATTTACCACTTATTAGTTAATGAATCATAATATCAATTTTAATGAATCATAATATCAAAATTAATGAATTATATTATGATTTAGTATATCATCATATACATGTAAAAATAGATTTTTTTTAAGTTGTCAAAACATATCCATAACTGGTCTTGTTTTGAAGAGCTTGAATTAAGATGAATAATAATATAATTTTTTTTTATTTTGGACTTATATATTAACAGTTACAACTATTTAAAGTTAATATAATAAAAAAACAACCCAGTCAGCAAAATAGTCCAGTCACCAGCTGATTGGGACTGCCATATCATCATCCCACTTCTAAAATGTGTGCGGACAGTCAGCATCGTATTTGCCGTTGAAAATATAAGAATGAGGAGAAATGAGTAGAAGAATGACAATACGTTACTTTTTGCATTTGAATTCGTATAGGAATACAATCCTTTAATAGGCTAATGAAACTAAACTAGTTATCAAAAACTATCTAAATAATAATTATTAATTCCAAATCATTAAAACCAACACTTTCCCTTGATTTGAAATTCTCTAAAAAACAATAGAAAAAAAATCTTAACAACTTAAACACAAATATTTGAAACACATCTCTTTAATCTTCAAATCTTCCACATAGATTTCTCTCTAAAATCTAGAAGCACTTCTCATATTCTTCCGCAATTATGGTGCACATCTAACCAATAATCTATCACGGGAGCACATCTCTCCTTACTTCTAAAATAAAATTTCTTTCACGAACTGACTCATCTCAATTTCTTGGTTACTTGTGCATCAAATCTGTAATACTTTTGACCATGACCGAATATTTTGCACTTGTGTATATGACTTCATTCGAACGGCCAAGAATGATAATTATTTCCACAAAAAACTGGAATAGGAATGTTAAAGTTTGATTTCATCCCTCAAACTTAAAACTTTTTCACATAGGTTCCCTCATTTTTTTTAATCTCAACTATAAGAAAGTATTGATTTCTTCCCTTCACCTGACTCTTGACACCATGCTTAAAGTATAAGAATGAGGAGAAATAAGTAGAAGAATGACAATACTTTACTTTTTGCATTTTAATTCTGATAGGAATACAATCCTTTTACACGCTAATGAAACTAAACTGGTTATCAAAAAATATATTAACAGCCCCGCAACTTCTTCCCACAAAAACTAATCTTCTCGATAAATTTAAATAATAATTATTAATTCCAAATCATTAAAACCTACATCCATTGTCACTTCCCTTCCATTCTGATTTGTGCCGAGGTTTATTGAGCACCAAAGCAGGTGGATGCACCAAAGGTGACTAAGATAGAGGCAGTTGTTGCTGAGGATGCCAAGTCAACCTTCTTTGCAACAAAGAAGCCGTGGATGGAAAGTCAAACCATTTCGCAACAAAGGTAGTAATGACCTAATTAAAATGGATAATGTTCAATATGTTAGGCTTAATATACATTTGAATATGAGGAACCAGATATGACAAGAAGACCGTTGACGATCTAAGTTGTGTTGTCTAAATGTAGATGCTTTTTTGTTCATCTAAAGATCCGTGAAGAAATTCTGGCCCGTGAGCAAAAAAAATCCTAAACAAAACAAAAGCTAAAGAGTAAGAAATTGTAGGTACCAGAATTTTCCAATTTCTTTTTGCCATTCACTATTATGTTTCTTCTTTCTTAAGCATTGTTTTAGATTGAGCTATGCTCTAGAATCTCGTAGGAGGGAATATTGTGCAAGGATAAGGAGAGAGTTTTATTAACATATAAATCCTAAAATAGAGTGATATTCCTAATCCTTACTAAGTTTTAGTAGATCATAACCCGGGCATAATGTACTACTTGATACAAAGTTCGCCCAGCATTCTGATCAATTTGTGTGCTTCCATGGACAGATCCTGAAGAGAGGTTGACGTTGGAGGATGTAGCAAAACATCCATGGGTGCTGGGGAAGAAGGACGTTCAGAGTTCGTATGCTGGTGCGATCGAAACAAACCCAAGAGCGAACTAAACCTTGGGGACTGAAAGAAGTATAGCAGAAATAAATGAAGATAACTAGTGCTTGCTTTGACTAATTTTAGGGTTGACATTGAAACTTGATGTTGTTGAATTGTTTTTGTCTGGTATGTTCAACAATTAGTTTGATTTTGTTTAGTACAAGTTACATTTTATTTTCAATTATTGAGAAAAGATCTTCATTTAGTACTATTAGAGGTCGAAAATTCTATATTACAAGTGAATATACATTACAGGTGAATATACATTATAGGTGAATATACATTACAAGTGAAAATAAATGAATTTTAATTTTTTTAGAAAATTAGAGATAGATTATCGACGTAATTTCTGTTGCTAATATTACAAAGAAAAAAAATATAAAATTCCATCTCAAATTGGTGACGGATATAGACCGTCTATAATCCATCACTAATCAATGATTAGCGACCTACTGATTCGGTGCTGATTGGCGATGGATGACGTCACTGGTCGCGAATCCGGATTAACGATGACTCGTTTGACGAGGGACTTGTATCATCGCTAACCTTGTTTACCAATGATTTAGCGTCGGAATTATCCCTCACTAATGTCGTTTTTTCAAGTAGTGCACCACAAAGCTCTTGATATGATTTTTAGATTGAAAAATAGGTGGTGTGTAGAGGTGAAGTGTAAGTCTATTGTTCTTGAAGTTTGGGGAAAATATCATCTAATCTAGCTCATAATTTCTTTAAATGTGCTAAGAAGTTGTCTTGTTGGAAAGGTTAGTCTATTATCAAATGGAAAAATCCTGTTAAAAGAAAGAGCTTGTTGTTATTCGAAAGGTCCTCTTACTCTGGGTGAAGATACAAATAGGAAGCCTTCTCCTTGAAGTTGAGCTTCTAGCTATGAAGAAGAGATATGGTGGTAGCAAAGATCTAGGGTCTCTTGGCTTAAGGAAGGTGACAAAAACACAAGGTTGTTTCATGCAAAAGCTTCTTTCGCAAAGAAGGCTAATGATATCTTTAGGCTAAGAATGAGAATAAAGAATTGTGTTACAATTTGCCTCATATTGAAAGCATCTCCATAGCATATTTCTAGAAGTTATTCGACCCTTCCAATCCTGTGGGGGATAACTGTTTTGACGATGCAGTGAGGAACAAGCTCCCTTCATTTTCATCCAAGACCTTAATGCTCCATAGTGAGCTCTTGATGTGGTTGAAGTAGTTAATCTTTTGGGAACTGATAAGTCTATTGGTCCAGAAGATTTTAATGGTAAGTTTTTTTAAAACTTATTAGAATATCATGGGTTCTAAAATTACTTCCACGATTCTTGATGTGTTAAAAGGTAGTCGCCTTCCTAAGCACCTTTGTTGGTCCCTTCGGTGCACCAATACATGTCTCAAATTGGTCATTGACGTGTCGTGCAGGTGTTGTGAGGTTGATAACAAACATATAGTGTAGGGAGGTAGAAGACTTGTAAGTTACTTTGAACTGGAAACCTCTTTCGATTAAGAATTACACCCTACCAATTCACTCAATCTCCCTCGATGCCCACTTGTGGAATCCAGGACAGTTTAGGATATACCACCGAAGTCCTTCTACCCTGGTCGAAACACGACCTACAATCTTCCAACAGTCCCTCGACTATTCCTCGACTACACCTAAGCTACCCTTGTGCAAACTTAACATTATGAGTTGTTTTATACCACTCGCTTCCACGATCACTCAATTAAAAGATATCACTTAACTCTCTAAGAACTAAAACTTTTACAACGATAAGATTAGAATATAACTTGTGCTCTCAATTACATTGCTCACCCGTTTCAGCTCTATTAGCACTCCCCGCTTCAAAATGAAGCTGGTTTCATCTTATAGGAGATGCTAATCTCCTTCATGAATAGACTCCAAAGCTACTTCACAAGTCTTCTGATGTTCAAGCTTCTCAATAGCTTAGCCACTTCCACGCTAGAGCTTGGGACCACAGACAAGAGTCTATTTACTGAAGACAAAATAGAAAAAGCTGAAAGTGACAACTACTTGTTATGTCTTCGTCTTCTTCTGTCCTTGTCTTCCATGCATCAGACTATTTGATCTCAAGAGATCAAATCTTCAGGCTGACGTTGTAGAGCATTGTTGGCAAGAGTAGCAGACTTCTTACATGGGTTCCTGTTATACCCCAAAGTTTGACCCCTGGAAAAGGGTCTTTTAGGACATAAATGCCATAAAGGGTAAAATGGTCAAAGAGCATAGAATTCTTAGTTGATTATAACATTTTCAGAATTTTTCTGTCCTAGCGTGATTAAATCACACATCTTAGAATGATTGTAATAGCTCCATCATCACAAGGGGACATTTTCATAATGTTCGGGAATTTTGATTCTAAAAATTTAGCTTTTAATATATATTGTTAGCTAACTTCTTTATAATATAAAATCTTAATTTCAAAAAAATCAATAATAGGCTTCCATCCAATAAATAAAAGTTTGAAATCTGGTCACTAAGCCCATCCGTGACCAAAGGCCCAGCAAGTTTTATTTGAAGCCCAAAGCTCAAAATAAAAGGATAATATGAGTCATCTCGTAACTTTCTCTCTCTTCCGGAAATGGCTCAAATCAACTTGAAACACTTTGAAATTTTAACACATGATAAAGGATAAAAATTAGAGATAATGGCTTTGGAATTTGAAACTTTTGAATTTCCAATAATTTCCTATTAGTTTACGAACAGATCTGATGGAAAAATGAATTTAAAAATATTCCTTTATCCAAAAATTTTGATTTCCATTAGAAAAATCAGAAATGTTCTTCTTAAATACGGGGAAATTTCATAGTCAGATTATTTTTGGAAGTTACCAGGCTGAATCTCGGTAAACTTTGGTCTTTTATCGAGTTTACTCTATCTTTAGTGATGTCTATATAAGGGATCTTTTCCCTGGACTTAAGAAGACGACCAAAAACCCTAAGAAGTCAGAATACCCAGCCATCCACAAGTCTCCCATATTCAGGCCCATACATCTTGATACGGTTCAAAAATTGTTCCGGCCAACGTGCCTCATTTCTAGCCCAAATACATTCTGACCCAAGTGCCGCATTCTTGAAACATTCAGGCCCAAGTGCCATACCAAAAACTTAAAGCATTCAGGCCCGGAGCCTACCCATAACTCAAATAACATTTCGGTCCAAGCACCAAATCATTGTCAAAAAACATTTCGGCCCAAGTGCCTTATTCTTAAAATGTTTTGGCCCAAATGCCACTCGACACATTTCGGCCCAAATTCCAGTTCACAGCTCATGAATAATTCCGGCTCATGTGCCTCACCATTAATTCATTCAAGTCCAGGTGCCTATCCACACACAATTTGGTCCAAGTACCATGAAGCATCCGATACCAAGTGCCTGTCCTAATTTGAAATACCCCGTAATTAAAAATAGTGATTAATTAGGTCTATAAGTATCTTAGAAGCTTAATTATGTCTAAATAATCATGAGGGAACAAATCCAGAAGAAAACGGATCCTTAAAATGAATTAAAAACACAAACGAACCTTAAAGCGCGTTTTTGGAGGAAACTGGAAAACGTGACTTTAAGCGGGTCAAATAGACTCATAATAATTTTGGTCAACCAAATAGTTATTTTTAAACATTAGTTAAGGTCTAGAACCAATAAAATTAATTAAACGGGAAAATTCCGGAAAACGGGTCCCGGAAGTGAATAGTGCAAAAATTAGGAAGTTATGGGTTGTAAATGTAATAAAACAAAAATTTGACCCTCCTTTGTAAATAGTGCAACCGGTTCTCTAAATTGATAAGGGGGCACGTTTTTACTAGCTCACACCTCTCTTTTAATTCCCTCCTTATGTACTATGAGACAAATAAGTAAAGTAACAAAAAGTAAAAAGCAACTCTCTCTCCTAACCATTCCTCACCTCTCACGTACTGCATCTCTCTCATTTTCTTCTTCTGTAAGCGACCCCAGTCATGGCGATTTGAGAATCCACTATCAGCAGCCCACTTCCTACTCACATTTGAAAGCCTAAATCACCTCCAAATGCAACAAAAATTATACCGTTGAATTCGTCTCGCTTTGGAGATTGTTCTATACCTTTCAAAAATCAAAAACCTCCAACTTCATTTGCATGGGTGAAGCTGTTTTTGAAGCCTAAGGAACACCATTTGAAGCCCCATCTTCTTCTTCTTCATGTTCTAAGGTAAGAAAAGGACCAAAGCTCTCATCTTTTCCATTCTTCCTTGCAAGAATCAAAACTTACGCGAACACCATTGTTCCCCATTCAGCCATTTTTAGTGTTCCACCTTGAGAGATGAAGCATTGTCATTTTTTACTCAAAAGCTCCATTAGAAGCTCAAGGTAAGACTTACTAAGTGTTTTGAATGGTTTCTCACAAGTTAGGGTTTAAAACCTACGTTAGAAATTTACTAGCTTTTGTGTGTGTGTGTGTACGCCTTGTTACATGGTGTAGCTTGGCTTAAATAAAATCAAGAAAACAAAGAAACAAGAACAAGAAGGAAAAGGGAGCAAGAAAGGAGAAAGGAAAAGAAGCAAGAAACCTAAGGTAATGAACTACCTCTATACAGATTTTGATATTTATGTAGGAATGAGTACATTGCTTTAGCAATGGTTTTAACCACTGTAACCGTAGGAAAGGAATGGGGTATATCAATGTGGATGGTATTGGTAGTTTGAAGATTTTGAAAACAAGTAAATAAAATGCAAAGTGTGAGTATGAAGTGTGCAGTAAGTGTTAGAAGTTGTGTGGAAATAATGCATATATTGAACATGTTGTGAACTGTATTGAGTGAACAAAATTATGTGGTGAGAACACTTAGAAATGTAGGGAAACTCTGTCAAAATTTGGTAGGAATTTAGAGACTTGAGTGTTGTTAGAAAAGAAAGAACAGAGAGGTTTGTAGAGAACGAAAAATGAAGTTTTCACTTTGGTTTGTAACAGGAGGAAGAGATGTAGTGGAGTAGAGTTGGAAATGGTGTAATGGGAGTTTCTAAGTTATGCTAGTTTGAGAGTCATTTAATGAGTGGGAAGAAGAATAGGAAAATCTGTAGCATTAGTAGAAGAGCCAAAAACTGTAACAGGAGAAATTAGCAGTAAAATCTGTAAGTTGACAGATATGATATAAGATGGATTAGGATAGTTTAAATGCTTAATCAATGTCAAAACATGCTAGATTATATGTAGGAATATTGCGGAAGAGATTGGTAGAAGTTTGGAGTTGAAACAAGTTCAAAAACATAAATATTTTTCAATTCTGTAGTTGGTCCGGGTCTGTAAACCGGTACAGAAACCCCGACCATACAGAAAACACGACAGATTGGTATATTAATAGAGTGGTCCGGGTTTACAAACCAGGACACTAACCCGGACCACCCCTAAATCACACCCGTAACTTCTCTACACTTGAGGTCCGGGTTTGTAAAGTAGGACACAAACCCGGACCAGTCACAAACATACCCGAGACTCTTCAGACCATGTGGTTCGGGTTTGTAAACCCGGACAGTAACCCGGACCACATCAATTTCTTCACAGAATTCATTTTAAAGCTAATCTAAGGTAAAGATGGGTAATAATGGTATAAGATAATTAAGACATGATTAATGATGTTTAAAGGTCATTAAGGCCATAAACAAGTTTAGAAAATAATTTTAAGTAAGTAACCTAAGTACATGTATTTGAATAACAAAGAATTAGTAAGTATAAACCAGGAAATGTTAGGAAAGTAAATGGTAAGGTTAGATATGGATAATTAACCACCCAATTGTATGTATGTAATAGGACTTGAATTGTGAACACCGAAGGAACGTCGGTTACAAGTACAACGGTGAACGGTATGAACTTTTCATGCCCCGTATGCTACCTTGGTCACTCTGATTTGTGTGTTGTGTGCTAATTGATCATCTAAATAAGATAAACGCATGAACCGGAACTAGTATGCTTACTTGTGAATATATGATATTGTTCCTTGTTGAATATTCTCTTAAATCATAGTTTATATAATTCATGAAATGTATGGAGGATAATGAGTGTGTGTATGTTTGTTGTACATTATAGTGACCGAATGATATTGTGATGGACTTCTAACTAATTCCTAACAAGCTAACCAATCTAACTTAATAAATTGGTAAATTGGAATGAGTAGAAGTCCGATATAGTTTCGGCCACGCGTGAGGAGGCGGAGACACAAGAGGTTGGCTCCAATTCCTTGCTCTTAAACTTTTCCACGGCCCAAACCCCTTAAATGGGTAGCATCCTGGATTGGTGAGCCAAGTAAAACCCGGTGGTGGGACGGTGTAGTCCCTTCCCGGAGGTCATACCGACTTAACATGAGTATAAGTAAGTAAGTAAGAATGAGTAAATGAGTATGGAAAAGTAAGTAAGTAAAGTAAGAGTATGTTTGTGTAAGTATTGTGTAATGAGTAAAAAAGTAATAAACATCCGATTAACCCGGATGTGTAATTTGGCTAACCCTTGTAAAGGTAGGTATTGTGTGTGCTATTGTATTGTCGTTTTGGATTATGTATTGTATTGTGTATGATTGCATGATGTATGTAAAGAATGTATGTATGATAATAATGAACCGCATGTACAGTCGACCTTAAATAGTCGGTGTACCCTAGTTAGCACGCGGTATATGCGAAGTTTATATGCAGCTTTTTGCTGAGCCCCTTGGGGCACCGTTTTTAATATTTTACAGGTGCTCGAGAAGGATGAAGACTTGTGAGCTCAAGATGATTTCTTTTTGATTGTAATTAATGAATTGTGAAAGGTGTACCAAGTTGTACATGGCTATATGCCTTTTTGTTAGCCGGTGTACCATGGGGTACACCCTTTTGGACAACGAAAGTATTGTGGTTGGGTATAGATGAGTAGTTTGTTTAAACTCAATATTTTTGGGGAACTAGTGGAAGGATGTAATTAAATACACTTTGATACTCGGTAATCCAATAATGTAAGTATATGGTGTTTTGTAAGTGGTATGTAAAATAGTAGCTAGGTAATATTTAGACATCAAACCGTGACTTTAAGTAGTGTAAGCCTAGCTAGCTGTATGGGCGGTTAGCGGCGTTGTATTACCCGCCGTAGTAGTAGTAATTCCGCTGCGAGTAGTCATATATAAGTAGGATGATTAGACGGTAAGTAAAGGATTAGCGGTAGGGGTGTTACAAAAAGTGGTATCAGAGCATAGTTACGCTCTGATGATCTAAATTACCGAGCATAGGGATTACCGAGTTAGGATTTCAACCGTTTTATAATGGATACTTGGAAACCTAACTAGGAATTACCGTTGTTAACAACAGATACCCTTGACGTCCTTATGGACGATACCTTTGCTTAAATTCGTGACCAACAGCCGTATGTCACATGCTACAAGCCTAATGTAAATGTTAAATGTTCAGATGTCAGGACGAGGCCGAGGCCAAACTAGAGGAGAGACTTCTGATGGACCCGGTGCGCAGACGATAGCAGAGATCGTCACCGCCACGGTAGCACAGATGCTACCTCAAGTAATCACGACAATGCAACAAACCCAACAAAACCAACAAAACCAAACGGGATCAATCCTGCCACCTACACCCAAAGAAGCAAACTGGGTAAAAGCAGTAGCGGAACTCTGACCTCCATGTTTCCGAGGCGAGAGTGATCCGGCTAAGCTAGAAGCCTACATCTCCGAGATGGAGACAACATTTGAAACCCTCGAAGCTCCTACTGGAATTCGAGTTAGAGTAGCAGCTTACTACCTCAAGGACGCTTCCATGGATTGGTGGAATTTAATCAAGAACGAGCATGTCAACGATCCTACCTTCGACTGGGAATCCTTCACAGCCCTCCTCCGATCCAAATATTACCCGGAACATGTCAAAACCAAGAAAAGACTTGAGCTTGATGCCCTAAAGATGACAGAGAAGATGTCTGTCGATGAGTACTACCGCACCTTCACCTCCCTTCTTCGTCTATTACCCGACCTTGGGTACACCGGCCAGGTGTTGGTCGATCGCTTCTATGGCGGTCTGAGCCATCGCCTTCGGTACGGCATGGGCTACACCAGATTTACCTCTCTTTAGGTAAATATCGGTTGAACCCTTAGTACCATTATAAATCCTTAAATATTTTACCCTTATCTTTCAAAAGAAGAATCCCGGCTAATACCTGAAACTTCAGGAGTGCTATCACGCGGCATCTCGCGTTGAGATCACTTGCCAACTAAGGGATGAAGAAACCGCGCTTAAGCGCAAAGCTAATAGCAAGAACACCAGTTCTGAGGAGCAGAACCAGGGCAAGAGCTGGAAGAAGAAGAAAGGGAAGTTCTTTCAGCAAACCCAAAAGAACTCCCCAGGTGAGAGCAGTGCCCATGAGAAGGGCAAACCAGTTGAGCTTCTTCTACGCCGGTGGCTGTGAAGCCACTGAGATCACACCCACCCAAGGGTAAACTTCTAATCTAAATTTGTATTTGTATAAGTATCATAGCTAGTATTTCCGCACAAATGTGCTAACTCTCTAAGCCTTAGGTTCTGGCTCCGGTTACACCAAGAACTACTCCGACGGCCGCACCTACATGTGTAGAAAGTGCAACCAAGACCATCCCGGCCTGGATTGCCAAGGGAGAGAAATCCGGTGCTACAACTGTCAGAAGCCCGGACACCGAGCTAATATGTGCCCAGAAAATGCCAAGCCCAAAGGGAACTTCCAGAGCTACAAGCAGAGGGAAGGCAAGGAAGCTGCATCTGGCGATGCACCAGCCCAGCAGGCCCCGCAGGGTCAAGGATCCCGAGGTCCTCAGAAGGGCGCACCCCAGAGGCATCCTGCCTTGCACATCATCGACCGAGATGGGACCGGTTCTAAGTCCGGCCAAGGTAATTAATCTGAACCTTGAATCCTTGAGAAGCATGTCTAAGTATTGAAGTAATTGTTTGGGTGAATGCATGAGTGAATGAATTGAAGTATGTATTGAGCATGAAATGAAGTAGTTGAGATTAGTACTCACCGTAGATGAAATTTACAACCATAGGTAGTTTTAGTATCTGCTATCCGATACCTTCGAAACCAAATCAAGAAGAGACCGACATCACCAATCACTACTACACCAGCGAGCAGTGTCAGGTCATCCGACCAGGTATGATTTTATTAAAGGGATACCTGACACCCGAAGCACAAATTTCTATCATCCGACGATGCAATGAACGAGGAACGGGTCCAGGAGGATTTTATACACCCAAACTCCCCGGTGGAGCGAAGATGAAGCTGAAGATGATGTGCTTGGGAAAGGATTAGAATCCTTATACCAAGACATACCAAGAGACACGAACACAAGACGGAGCGACGCCACCGACAATACCCCCAGAATTTCAGACGCTTGTTACACAAGCAGTAGAAATTGCACAACAATGTGAAAATGATCCGATCCCCGCAATTGAAGCGGACCTTTGTATCGTCAACTTCTATGAGAAAGAAGGACGACTTGGGTTACACCAAGATAAGGACGAGACAGCGGAATCTCTTGAACAAGGAGTGCCCGTAGTGTCTTGGTCCATTGGTGATGACGCCGTATTTTTGTATAGCGAGTAGAAGTGTGTGGACCTCGCAGAGAAATTGGTATTGAGATAAGGAGATGTCCTAATCATGGGTGGAAAATCTAGGTTGCTGTATCACGGGGTCAACAAGATCAAGTTTAATACAGCACCGTCGGCAATAATCAATGCCACACACATGAAACCAGGACGCCTGAACCTTACCTTTAGAAAGTATTAAATTCGTAGTATCATGTAATGTATTAGTAACTTGTATTAGAGACACGGTATGTATGATGGTTGGTTTATCAATAAAGAGCAGTGTTGATTTAAATTCCACTTGTGTCCACCATCATTACTTATGAACTTGTGACTTCAATAGGTTGTGGACTCAGTACCGAAGGTAACCTGAGTATCCTCACCGAAGCACAAGCCGGTAAAAGCGGCACCATCTTAACGAGAACCTTCCTAGTGAACGGCATTGAAGCCTCAATGTTATTCGACTCCGGCGCCTCTCACACCTTCGTATCACCATCTTTTGTGAAGAGGTTGGGGTTAGATGCAGATGAGCTACCAAATTTTCTGGTTACTCTCCTGTCGAAGGAGTGAATACGATGTACCAAATACTATAAGTCAGCCACGATCCAAATCAAGGGCGAAGCGTTTCCCATCTCCTTCATCGAGTTTAATGGGTTGGGATTCGACGTAATAGTCAGAATGAACTGGTTGGAGCGGCACAAGGGAAGAATCCTCTGTGCCGAGCATCGATTGCTGCTCAAGAGTCCTTCTGGGGTTACTGTATCTTACCGCCAGAGATCGAGAGAGCCTTCGACCACAGTCATCTTCGCTATGGCTATGTACCGGGAGCTTAGAAAGGGCCACGAGGTGTATTTATGTTATGTACAAGACCTGGAGAGAGATCCAGAGTTCAACCCCGAAGTACCCATTGTATCTGAATTTCCTGATGTATTCCCTAAGGAGCTGCCTAGTATGCCACCTCGAAGAGCAGTAGAGTTTGAGATTGACCTCTTCCCAGGTACCGGTCCCATCGCTAGAGCACCGTACCGTATGACACCTGCAGAAATGACAGTGTAGAAAGAGTAGTTACGCGACCTACTTGACAAAGGGTTTATACGCCCGAGCGTATCACCCTGGGGAGCACCGGTCCTCTTCGTGAAGAAGGATGGTAGTCTCCGACTTTGTATTGACTACCGCGAGCTGAATGCGGTTACAGTCAAGAATAAATACCCATTGCCACACATCGACGACCTATTCGACCAGCTGAAAGGAGCCTCAGTCTTCTCCAAGATTGACCTCCGTTCTAGGTATCATCAGATTGCTATCAGAGAGCAAGACATAGAGAAAACGGCATTCCGTGCCAGATATGGCCACTACGAATTCACCGTCATGCCATTCGGTTTGTCAAACGCACCAGCAAAATTCATGGACTTAATGAATCGACTATTCAGTGAGCAGTTGGACACTTCAGTTGTTGTATTTATCGACAATATCCTTGTGTACTTAAAATCAGCAGAAAAGCATGAAATTCATTTGAGGAAAGTACTTGAGACACTGCGCGAGAACCAGCTGTATACGAAGTTCTCCAAATGCAAGTTCTGGCTAGATCAGGTATCATTCCTTGGTCATGTCATCTCGAGCGCAGGCATTTCAGTTGACCCTTCAAAGATTGAAGCTGTACGATCATGGCCTAGACCCAACACTGTTACCGACATTAGGAGCTTTCTTGGTCTAGCCGGTTACTACCGGAGATTTGTAAAGGACTTCTCAAAAGTCGCTAAGCCCATGACTACACTGATGAAGAAAGATGCACCGTTTGTATGAACAGACAAGTGCGAAGTATCATTTTAGAGCCTAAAGGGCTCATTGACCTTAGCGCCGATTCTCACACTTATAGAGGGCACAGAGGGATTTGAGGTATATTGTGATACATCAGGCAAGGGAATGGGATGCGTACTCATGCAGCATGACAAGGTTGTAGCTTATGCCTCCCGCCAGCTGAAAAAACATGAGAAGAATTACCCGACTCACGACTTAGAGCTAGGAGCCATTGTCTTCGCCTTGAAGATATGGCGACACTATCTCTATGGGGTAAGCATCACCATCTACTCCGACCATAAGAGCTTACAGTATGTATTCACGCAGAAAGAGTTGAACTTGAGACAGAGAAGATGGATGGAGCTTCTCTCAGACTACGACATCAACCTGCAATATAAGGAAGGGAAGGCAAACGTGGTAGCCGACGCCCTGAGTCGTTGAGCACACTCGCTCCATTCACTACTCGCTTCTTCTAGCTTAATTGACGAGGTGCGAGACGCTCAGTTGAGTGACCCTTACCTGACCGAAATCAGACAGAAGATCACAGATGGTACATTTGAGAAGAAAAAGTATGATTTTAAGTTGCATGAAGATGGTCTGATTTGGCTGAATGGCAGGCTATGCGTCCCCCGAAGCAATGCTGAGCTAAGGGATCGCATCCTGCGAGAGTCACACAGTTCTACATTGTCAGTTCACCCAGGAGCCTCCAAGATGTACAAAGACATGAAGAGGTACTTCTGATGGTCAGGAATGAAATCAGATGTGACAGAGTATGTATTGAGATGCTTAACATGCCAGAAAGTGAAGTTTGAACATCGTACACCGGGTGGAATGGTACAATCGATGCCAATTCCGGAGTGGAAATTTAACGATATCTCCATAGATTTTGTTGTAGGACTCCCACCTGCTAGGGAGGACTCAACATGATCTGGGTTGTAGTCGATCGCCTCACCAAGGTTGCCAGATTCATACCGATGAAGGACACCTGGAAGGTTGTGAAGCTCGTAGAGCTATTCGACAGGGAGATTATCAGACACCCCAGAGTCCCGAAGACTATCGTATCTGACCGCGACACCAGATTTCTATCGAGATACTGGAGAGCTACATGGGAAGCGTTGGGTATAGAATTGAAGCTGAGTACCACCTTCCATCCTCAAACCGACGGTCAGACAGAAAGGACCATGCAGACACTAGAGGGCATGCTTAGAGCATGTGCCTTAGACTTTCAAGGGAGTTGGTTAGATAAGATTCATCTTATCGAGTTCTTGTAGAATAATAGCTATCATGCTTCGATTAAGATGTCGCCTTTCCAAGCCCTATACGGTAGACCTTGTCGTACACCTTTGTGTTGGGATGAGTCGAGTGAAGCGGTCATCATAGGACCGGAGTATTTAGAACAAGTCCAAGTGGAAGTGCAACAAATTCGAGCCAATATGAAGGCAGCCCAAGATAGATAGATTCCTATGCGGATGTGCGACGACGTGACCTTGAGTTCACCGTGGGCGACCAAGTGTTCTTGCGCGTTTCACCTATGAAGGGCGTATTCCGTTTTGGCCAGAAGGGCAAGATAAGCCCAAAATTTGTAGGGCCGTACACTATCACCGAGAGAGTTGGATCTGTAGCCTATAGGTTAGCATTACCTGAGGACTTGGGGCGTGTCCATGATGTATTTCATGTGTCACAACTCAAGAAGTATATTGCTGATTCTTCTCATGTCCTAGAGCCTGAGAGACTATCCATTGAGCCGACCATGAGATATGTTGAACCCCTGTGAGAATCCTTGATAGGAAGACCAGAGACACTCGCCATAAGTCTATACGAATGGTGAAGGTCCTATGGTCAAACCATGATGTCGAAGAAGCGACATGGGAGTTAAAAGACGCCATGAAGGTGAAGTACCCATAGTTATTCATAGACTAGATAGTCTAGCACTTAGCGGGTACGGGTACGGGGCGCACCCCTTTTTAAGGGGGTAGAGCCTTTTTGCTTTTGCATTGCTTCGGGTTAGCATTGCATAGTGTGTGTGTACTATAGTATGTAGTGATGGCACATGTAGTGCGGAATGTTTTTGGTATATATGTGTAATGTGTAATGTATGGATGTGTATGTACAATGTATGGTGTATCTGTGTAATGTGTATTGTGGATTGCAATGGTGTATTGTGTAATGTGGATACGATGTGTATGGAAATGTGTATTGTGTATGTGAATTACATAATGTGCTTGAATTGTGTATGCTTGTAATGCAGAGAAAGTAAACACCTCATAGATGGTAGTGAGACACATTATGGCAATTGGTTTGCCTAATGAGTAGAATTAGTAAACCATTAACCTTGAGCAACTTTGAGGGCAAAGTTCCTTAAGGGGGTAGATTGAAATACCCCGTAATTAAAAATAGTGATTAATTAGGCTAATAAGTATCTTAGAAGCTTAATTATGTCTAATAATCATGAGGGAACAAATCCCAAAGAAAACGGATCCTTAAAATGAATTAAAAACACAACCGAACCTTAATGCGCGTTTTTCGAGGAAACTGGGAAAACGTGACTTTAAGCGGGCGAAATAGACTCGTAATAATTTTGGTCAACCAAATAGTTATTTTTAAACATTAATTAAGGTCTAGAACCAATAAAATTAATTAAACGGGAAAATTCCGGAAAACGGGTCCCGAAAGTGAATAGTGCAAAAATTAGGAAGTTATGGGGTGTAAATGTAATAAAACAAAAATTTGACCCTCCTTTGTAAATAGTGCAACCGGTTCTCTATATTGATAAGGGGGCACGTTTTTACTAGCTCACACCTCTCTTTTATTTCCCTCCTTATGTACTATGAGACAAATAAGTAAAGTAACAAAAAGTAAAAAGCAACTCTCTCTCCTAACCATTCCTCACCTCTCACGTACTGCATCTCTCTCATTTTTTTCTTCTGTAAGCGACCCGAGTCATGGTGATTTGAGAATCCACTCTCAGCAGCCCACTTCCTTCTCACATTTGAAAGCCTAAATCACCTCCAAATGCTACAAAAATTATACCGTTGAATTCTTCTCGCTTGGGAGATCGTTCTACACCTTTCAAAAATCAAAAACCTCCAACTTCATTTCCATGGGTGAAGCTGTTTTTGAAGCCTAAGGAACACCATTTGAAGCCCCATCTTCTTCTTCTTCATGTTCTAAGGTAAGAAAAGGACCAAAGCTCTCCTCTTTTCCATTCCTCCTTGCAAGAATAAAAACTTACGTGAACACCTTGTTCCCCATTCAGCCGTTTTGGGTGTTCCACCTTGAGAGCTGAAGCATTGTCATTTTCTACTCAAAAACTCCATTAGAAGCTCAAGGTAAGACTTACTAAGTGTTTTGAATGGTTTCTCACAAGTTAGGGTTTAAAACCTACGTTAGAAATTTACTAGCTTGTGTGTGTGTGTATGCCTTGTTACATGGTGTAGATTGGCTTAAATAAAATCAAGAAAACAAAGAAACAAGAACAAGAATGAAAAAGGAGCAAGAAAGGAGAAAGAGAGAAAGGAAAAGAAGCAAGAAACCTAAGGTAATGAACTACCTCTGTACAGATTTTGATATTTATGTAGGAATGAGTACATTGCTTTAGCAATGGTTTTAACCACTGTAACCGTAGGAAAGGAATGGGGTATATTAATGTGGATGGTATTGGTAGTTTGAAGCTTTTGAAAACAAGTAAATAAGATGCAAAGTGTGAGTATGAAGTGTGCAGTAAATGTTAGAAGTTGTGTGGAAATAATGCATATATTGAACAGGTTGTGAACTGTATTGAGTGAGCAAAATTATGTGGTGAGAACACTTAGAAATGTAGGGAAACTCTGTCAAAATTTGGTTAGGAATTTAGAGACTTCAGTGCTGTTAGAAAAGAAAGAACAGAGAGGTTTGCAGAGAAGGAAAAATGAAGTTTTCACTTTGGTTTGTAACTGGAGGAAGATATGTAGTGGAGTAGAGTTGGAAATGGTGTAATGGGAAGTGTTTAACTAAGTTATGCTAGTTTGAGAGTCATTTAATGAGTGGGAAGAAGAATAGGAAAATCTGTAGCATTAGTAGAAGAACCAAAAACTGTAACAGGAGAAAATTAGCAGCAAAAATCTGTAAGTTGACAGATAATGATATAGGTTGGATTAGGATAGTTTAAAGTGATTAATCAATGTCAAAATATGCTAGATTATATGTAGGAATATAAGGGAAGAGATTGGTAGAAGTTTGGAGTTGAAACAAGTTCAAAAACATAAATATTTTTCAATTCTGTAGTTGGTCCGGGTCTGTAAACCGGTACAGAAACCCGGACCATACAGAAAACACGGTAGATTGGTATATCAATGGAGTGGTCCAGGTTTACAAACCAGGATACTAACCCGGACCACCCCTAAATCACACCCGTAACTTCTCTACACTTGAGGTCCGGGTTTGTAAAGTAGGACACAAACCCGGACCAGTCACAAAACATACCTGAGACTCTTCAGACCATGTGGTCCGGGTTTGTAAACCCGGACAGTAACCCGGACCACATCAATTTCTTCACAAAGTTCATTTTTAAAGCTAATCTAAGGTAGGGTAAAGATGGGTAATGATGGTATAAGATAATTAAGACATGATTAATGATGTTTAAAGGTCATTAAGGCCATAAACAAGTTTAAAAAATAATTTTAAGTAACCTAAGTACATGTATTTGAATAACAATGAATTAGTAAGTATAAACCAGGAAATGTTAGAAAAGTAAATGGTAAGGTTAGATATGGATAATTAACCACCCAATTGTATGTATGTGATAGGACTTGAATTGTGAACACCGAAGGAACGTCGGTTACAAGTACAACGGTGAACGTATGAACTTCTCATGCCCCGTATGCTACCTTGGTTACTCTATTTGTGTGTTGTGTGCTAATTGATCACCTAAATAAGATAAACGCACGAACTGGAACTAGTATGCTTACTTGTAAATATATGATATTGTTCCTTGTTGAATATTCTCTTAAATCATAGTTTGTATAATTCATGAAATGTATGGATGATAGTGAGTGTGTGTATGTTTGTTGTACATTATAGTGACCGAATGATATTGTGTTGGACTTCTAACTAATTCCTAACAAGCTAACCAATCTAACTTAATAAATTGGTAAATTGGAATGAGTAGAAGTCCGATATAGTTTCGGCCATGCGTGAGGAGGCGGAGACACAAGAGGTTGGCTCCAATTCCTGGCTCTTAAACTTTTCCACGGCCCAAACCCCTTAAATGGGTAGCATCCTGGATTGGTGAGCCAAGTAAAACCCGGTGGTGGGACGGTGTGTAGTCCCTGCCCGGAGGTCTACCGACTTAACATGAGTTAAGTAAGGTAAGTAAGAATGAGTATGGAAAGTAAGTAAGTAAAGTAAGAGTATGTTTGTGTAAGTATTGTGTAATGAGTAAAAGAGTAATAAACATCCGATTAACCCGGATGTGTAATTTGGCTAACCCTTGTAAAGGTAGGTATTGTGTGTGCTATTGTATTGTCGTTTTGGATTGTGTATTGTATTGTATTGTGTATGATTGCATGATGTATGTAAAGCATGTATGTATGATAATAATGAACCGCATGTACAGTCGACCTTAAATAGTCGGCATACCCTAGTTAGCACATGGTATATGCGAATTTTATATGCAGCTTTTTGCTGAGCCCCTTGGGGCACCGTTTTTAATAGTTTACAGGTGCTCGAGAAGGGTGAAGACTTGTGAGCTCAAGATGATTTCTTTTTTATTGTAATTAATGAATTGTGAAAGGTGTACCAAGTTGTACATGGCTATAAGGCTTTTTGTTAGCCGGTGTACCATGGGGTACACCCTTTTGGATAACGAAATTATTGTGGTTGGGTATAGATGAGTAGTTTGTTTAAACTCAATATTTTTGGGGAACTAGTGGAAGGATGTAATTAAATACACTTTGATACTCGGTAATCCAGTAATGTAAGTATATGGTGTGTTTGTAAGTGGTTTGTGAAATAGTAGCTCGGTAATATTTAGACATCTGACCGTGACTGTAAGTAGTGTAAGCCTAGCTAGCCGTATAGGCGGTTAGTGGCGTTGTATCACCCGCCGTAGTAGTAGTAATTCCACTGCGAGTAGTCATATAAGTAGGATGATTAGACGGTAAGTAAAGGATTAGTGGTAGGGGTGTTACATAATTGATGAGATCAATTTGGCCCATGCATTTAATTTTCAGTTCAGAGGAGATTCAGGCCCAAGTGCCTATCCACATTCATAAAACCATTTCAACCCATGCACCTCACTTTTAATTTGGAAAAGATTCAGGCCCAAGTGCCTCATTCACAATCCTTAGGCAATACACCACAACCTTCCTTCCACAGGAAAACTCACCAACAACACAATCTCTTGTACAAAATCATCTATTCACATGCATCTCGCCACCACATCATTTCACCAAAGCAAAAAACAAATGCCATCTATTCCTAAATCACCCATCATCATTCATCTTCTCATACAAAATCATCCTTTTGCAAACAATTCATCACCATAATTTGCCTCTACATGCAAAATGAGATTCAAAAGGCTTCTCAAAAGACCCCAAATCAATACTGGGGGCAATCTGAGTTTAGGATCGACGACATTTAATTCTTTCATTTAAATGCATGAACAAGTTTCTATGTAAAAATTTCGCGAGCTTGCCTCGAGCGGTGAAACCCAGAGAGAATGGGTGTGTCATTTTTATAAGAATTCGGTGAGGCCACATTCAAAGGTGAGGCAAACGGTATAACTCTGATCGAAGGAGACCATTGTAAATTTACTCTTGGATCTGTGAAAAGTAACAAAGAACGAATACACAACTATCAGGGATGACGAAGCACCTAGGCTCAACACCACATAGCCAAAAGCTTTGGAACCCTGACATTAAACCCTAGGCACCCCTCGCTGAGCTTTTCATATATCTCCCTTTTCGGTACTTTAAGATTCACAAAACAAGCCAGCCCGTGATGAATAACTGACCTGGTGACTAAAGGAAGCAAGGATCCCAACTCTCAAATAATGTTTTCATTAGTCCAAAAGAAGTAATGCCGCTACTAGCATGATGAAGCGATCTGCGAATGAACCCAAAACGACACAGGATCCAAAGAGTTGACATCAAAAACAGCTCTCAAAGTCCAAAGACGGGACACATAAGAACCCCGAGAAAAGAAAAGGATAAAATAAAGGCAAATTTGAAAAGCCTCAAAGAAATCCAAATACCGGAAAAGAAAAGAAACGGTGTAAAGGACGACTTCAAAATTCCAAGTCCAACAACTCGAAAACAACATCAACCCAAAGTAGCCAGATGACTTTAAGACAAGGAAGGAAAATCGAAGGGAAGACACAAGTTGCAGCTTTGGTAACCACTTTAAGCTCCACTTACCTCAAATATCCCTTCATGGTCCTGTTGTCTTTCGTCTTACCTTATGGCCAGGTTATAAGCTTTAAACACTTCCGACTTGGTAGTTGTGTGTCTAATCATGAGAAAGAAACAAATCTAATGCGTTAATCCAGTATATGCCGAATTCAATGGTCTAAAAGTTTTAATCATAAATAAGAAACGAGTGCAAATTCTAAACACATTGAGTGTAGGTTAAGAAGCACCACATTAAGCACAAGCCTTAAACCCTTGAGAACGAGACTTGTTTCACACATTTAATCAAAGAAAATACTGGGGGCAATCAATTGCTCGGATCGATTTCCATGAACTCCAGCTCACATTATCCTAGGGAAATACTGGGGACAATTGTTGTTCCAACAATTGCCATGACAACACCAACCAAAAATTGCAGCTTAAGCTCATCATAAGTCTTAAGCACCATCTTTACACAAAAACCATTCCACCCAGGCCCATCATGAACCCTAACCTCCACAAAAACATCAGGCTCGTCATAAATCCTGATCACCACCCAAAATCATAACCTAACTTCAGCCCTGTCATATATCTTGAACACCAACAAAAGCGTCAATCACCACAACAAATACCTCACATTCCCCTGGTAGCATGTTCATCTGCAAAGAAACAAATCACAACTCCGAAATCTTTAGTCAAGAAATAATAATTTCATTCTCCTTTTTAGTGGGCAGATTTTTCTCAAACATTGCCATGTTCAATATATTTTCCAATAATTTCTTCTTCATAAACACTTTGGGCAAAGGTTTCAGCCCGTATATGCACCCAGATTTCATTTTTTCTTCACACTACACCTTTGCGTTAATTTCACCATGCATCGCACTCTTTCTGACCAATGCTCGGATTAGTTTGTAGTTTATTATAATGGTCGGTGGAGTTTTAGGTTTTAGAACCTTTGAATAACCAGGTCGAGTTAGAATGGATCTCGGTCTCCATAAGCAATCAGAGTTAGGATGGATCTTGGTCTTCATGAGCAATCCGAGTTAGGATGGATCTCGGTCTCCATAAGTAAAATGAATTCGGATGGATCTCGGTTTCCGTAAGCAATTCGAGTTAGAACGGATGTGGGACTCCATAAGCAATCCTAGTTAGAATGGATCCCGGTCTCCATAAGCAATCCGAGTTAGAATGGATATCGGTCTCCATAAGCAATCCGAGTTAGAATGGGTCTCGTTAGAATGGATCTTGATCTCCAAAAGCAATATGAGTTAGAACAGATCTTAGTCTCCATAAGCAACCCGAGTTAGGATGGGTCTCGGTCTTCATAAGCAATCCGAGTTAAAACATCTCGGTCTCCATAAGCAATTCGAGTTAGAATGGATCTTGGTCTGCATAAGCAATCCGAGTTAGAACGGATCTCAGTCTCCATAAGCAACCCAAGTTAAAATGGATCTCGGTCTCCATAAGCAATCCAAGTTAGAACAGATCTTAGTCTCCATAAGCAATCCAAGTTAGAATGAATCTCGGTCCCCATAAGCAATCCGAGTTTGATTGGAACTCACCCCCAAACCCTAGGCACACATAAGGTGTAACACCCCATATTTTCTAGCCTTTTATGCAATCAATTATTCAAAAAAAAATTTAATTTAATATAGCAGCGGAATTAAAACCTAATTCCGAGTATTATTGCCACACTCGCATAGAAACGAGTGCTAAGGCCTAGACAATTAACTAAATAACTAAATCATTCTTTTTGATAGGAAAGTCCACCGTCCAAAATAACAATTACTTACAACTGTAGAAGTCTTAGTGTTTAAAATAAAATTCAATTATCAATAACTAGCCTATGTGGAGTCGTCTTTCGAAACCCCACACACATCATCAACACCTGTGGCAGAAATCCAAATAAACATACAAAGAACCACAATAAAGTCAGAGAAACTGAGTAAGCTACCACTTCACTTTGTAAAAAGCACTTTCTCTTTATAAATCATTTTAACAATAATAACACACAACAAACAAATTGTAATTCCATAACACTCCAGAATATTTCATGTATGATTCTTAACAAACTCAAGAACATAATATGTAGTTTAATTTAATTATCTTCCTTCTTTGTGCATACCACGCAGTTGTAATCCGGACCCTAGCACGTAACTAGGAACCCCAAAATCATCAATATATTAGCCAAGTTAATTTAATTATCTTCCTTGTCCCAACGCGCAACTGTGACCAAACTATCTTTCTCACTTTTTGGTACAACACGCAGCTGCAACCCGGACCCCAACACGCAGCCATGAATCCAACCTCTCCAGTAAATCCTTAAGTGTGCACACCCCCAATAGTTCTAAAAACTAAGGAGTAGATCTAGGGCTAACTGTGTCCTAATGTGACCCACAGTATCTCAAACTCATGCGTCCTAATGCGACCCGAATTTAACATCTCATTCATTCTAATACGACCAACATGCACCATGGTTTTCTTCTCTTTAATATTCTTTATAATTATCATTATTCGCCATTTAACCAATCAAAACCCACTTATACAACCATAAAATATATGTGTGATAAATCGTCACAATTACATAATTTCTTTTTATATATGATCTCATAACAAATTTTCTATCAATCTCTTTTATAAAAAATATTTAAATAACCACCGATATCGATTACAAAATAATTCACTCACATAAGAAAATGCAATTATCACTAACACTCAACACTTAATCTCAAACAATGGTCACACACAAAATTCACATCCACATGAAAATTCATTATTATAAATATAATAAAAAATTAGTGAAGGTAGTAACTTACCTCGTATTTAGCTAGCATTTGCACCCACCAAACATAGAATTAACCACTACTCTTTGTTTACAAATTTGACACTGATTTGCAGATATCAATGCTGCATCAATAGTTGATGTCATTGATGACATCATCATTGAAAGAAACAGCTCTAACTACTACTAAATGCTCCTGTTACTTCATATTGTGGCTGCCCAAGATAGAAAAAAGAAAACTAATTGATCCTTTTTTTTCTTGTCTAACTGAGAGGGAGATGGACGCAGTATAGGGTAAAGTATGGATGATTAAGCAGACAGAGGTAAGAAAGAAATGCGCGAGGAAGACAGTCTCAATGAATCTTCAGGATATATAGGAAATAGTAGGGAAATTTAACAGACGGGAATACAAAAACGTTTATTAATAAAGTAAATTAAACATATGAGATAAATGATAGAAAATCAAAATTTAGGAAATATAGAAGGTTTAAGAAATACGGAGAGTTAAAACTGATTCATTAGATAAAGTCGGGAAATACCAAAGGATAAAACTGATTAATTAAAACTTACTTATTTAATTTAGTAAAGTCAATAGTAGTATTCAAGTCATATCATTATTATTATTATTATTATTATTATTATTATTATTATAACTTTGTTATAACTATATAAATATACCAAATTAATCAAAATAAACATGAGAATAATTAATAAGACAATAAAAATTACAACCGACCTATTTTTAAAATATATTTTATTTTATTAACACGAATTATCTTTATTAAATACTATATAATATGCTCATAAATTATAGTATAATACTCATAAACTATATGTTATACTTGCGAACTAATATACTCATAAACAATATAATAGCTGTATTTTAAATCAACAATACTATTTGAATCATATCATTATTATTATAACTCCATTTTTTTAATAACTAAAATATACCAAGTTAACTAGAGATATACCAGGATCATTAATAAAATTACAACTGGCCTAATCTAAAACACGTTATTTATTAGAATGAATTCTCTTTAGTAAATAATAAACGTGTAACCTTCTTAATATATATATATATATTTATATATATACTCGTAAAATACTAGTATACTTGCAAATAATACTATATACATGTAATCCGTTTTAGTATACTTGCAAACTACTCGTAATCCATTTTATATGCTTCTAAATTATAAAGTGTACCCGTAAACTATATAATATATGTTGCAAATTGTATGATATACATATAAACTATATAATTATGTATTTTGAAATTTAGGGGTATTTAATAAGGCCTATCACCATAAAAACAGCCTTAGGCACACAAAATTCCTACCCTGCACCTATCTTACCCTACATCCATCCTACCTTGCATTCATCCAGGCTCACATAAGCCTTACTCACCTTTTGGCATTTTCAAAGAGCATGTTCATCTTTTGAGCACATAAATTTTCCAATCATCGCCACGATTGGCATCCACAACCTTCAACCTTTTACACTTGCATTTTAAACTTTAAAATAGGTTCCGGTCTTTAGATGTACCTGGGTCATAT
The DNA here is from genome assembly GCA_023374045.1 of Limonium bicolor. NCBI lineage: Eukaryota > Viridiplantae > Streptophyta > Magnoliopsida > Caryophyllales > Plumbaginaceae > Limonium > Limonium bicolor. The sequence continues at coordinate 205,543,486 of CM041779.1, read as the reverse complement.
CACTCCTCGAACACATTGCATCAATCCCACACTACACCGCTTTGCAATCATGTTCAGCTTTCTGACACCTTTGAATGCTCGGCGTATTTCATTCACTCTTAGGTAGGTAGCGCCTTAAAATATCTTGACATCATCTTATCACTTTAGGTGGTATGCACCTTAGAATAGTTTGACAACATCTCATCATTTTAGGTAGTCTACGCCTTAGAATAGCTTGACATCATCTCATCATTTTAGGTTGTCAATGCCTTAGAATAACTTGACATAATCTCATTGTTTTAGGTAGTCAACGCCTAAGAATATCTTGACATCATTTTACCATTTTAGGTAGTCAATGCCTTAGAATAGCTTGAAATCATTTCATCATTTCAGGTAGTCAACGCCTTAGAATAGCTTGATAGTATTATATCATTTTAGGTAGTTAGCGCCTTTGAATAGTTCAAAATTTTCAAAGTCCTTCCTTTAGATAGTTAGTGTGTTCTTCCTTCAGGTAGTTAATTCCTTTGAATAGCTCAACAATTTTAGAGTCCTTCCTTCACGTACTTAACGCCTTCGAATAGCTCAAAAATTTCAAAGTCCTTCCATCAGGTAGTCTTTGCCTTAGAATAGCTCGACAAAACCCTCAAATTTTCACATTCTTGGTAGTTGGCGCCTTAGAATAGTCCAACAAATTAGACTTCTCTTTTAGGTAGTCAGTGCCTTAGAATAGCTCGACATTATTTTATTGTTTTAGGTAGTCAGAACCTTAGAATAGCTCGACAACACCAACGTAGTTGGTGCCTTCGAATAACCTAATAAATCCCAAGTTCTTTCTTCAGGTAACTAGCGCCTTAGAATAGCTCAACACAATCAGGAATCTTCGGTAGCATTTTAAAGGGAGTATACTTACCGAAGTGTGAGCCTCGGTTTTTGAACCACTATCCTATGTTGATTCGGGTTGATTAGGATCTAATCAGGTTCTAGGTCCACTTATAACCTAAGATTAATAACTATATCATATAATAATATTATTAATCCTAAGTTAGCTCATTCGAGCCTATTATGAGTCACCATCGAATTTTAACCTAGGGTAAATTAGGAAAGATAGAGTTCAGGTTCAGGGGCTTGGTATTCGACTTATTTAGGGTTCAAATTACTTTTATTACCCCTCCTAAGTCATTTTTCCTCTATTAGATTATTTACGGCTTGTTACGAGGTTGTTTTACCTAAGTGCGCATGTTCCTGACTTTTTTGTATTTTTTAACTGAAAATTAAAGTGAAAATTGAAATTACCTAAACTAGGGTTTCAAAAGTTGAATTAGGTCAAATTTGTGTTCCTTCCGTGGCTACAGACCTAATGTATGAGACCACATACCTAATGTCCGAGACCATGGACCTAATGTCCGAGACCACGGACCTAATGTCCAAGACCACAGACCTAATGTACGAGACCATGGACCATAGTTAACCTAAATAGTCAGAAAGGCCAAAAGAATGAGAAAACAAAATTTTGAAACCGGGGCCACTAACAGGATGTTCTTGGGCCCGGAGATGAATTGGAAAAACCTAAAAATTTTGAAAGATTAATTCTCGCCATTGTTCAAGGCTGTCCGTGGCCACGATCAAGTCGTCCGGGATCTTGGACAGATCGTCCGAGGGCGCGGACTAGCCACGAACGGCGGCATTCGTGCGTTTTCTGGCGGTGCTTTTAGCTTAATTTTATGGGTAGATAGCCTGAAAGATTCTTAACATGTTAGCGACTGAAAAATTTCAATTTGAAGCTGAATTAATGCCAAAACTTAGCATACAAGTTATTAGGCATAAACTAAAACAAATAGGAATACAAAAGATGAAAAAGATTGGTTTACACTTAAAATTTGACAAAATACTAATGAATTTTAAGAGAGTTACAAAAGTAAAAATTAACTTGCTTTACCTTCAGAATTAACAAGATCCTTTACGTCGGGAATCTTGCGGTGTTTCGCTGGAGTTGGTTCTAGATTGAGCTCGTACCCGGCTTATGACCCTTATGAATTGATGGTGTTTCTCACATTTTTGTGGTGGTTTGATGACTGTTGTGATTGGAGAAGTTGAAAAGTGTGTTTTGGTGATGATTTTGGTGGAATTTTAGTGTTTGATTGAAAGTCGGGAGGTCAAAATGTGAGAAGTGAGGGGAGGCTGAGTTTTATGATGACTAAGGGTTATTCAGCTTGTTCCTTGAGCAAGGGTTAATGTTCCTTGTATAGGCTTCCTTAAAGATAAAGTAACTCGGTAAAAACTGAAGTTTACCGAGGTTTTAGATAGGTGGCTTCCCAAAAGAATCTGACCATGAAATTTTAACCACATATCGAGGAAGATATTTCTGATTTTTCTAAGGAGAAATTGGAATTTTTGGATATTCGGACATTTTTAAATTCAATTTCTCGTCAGATTCAATAAAAAATTGTTAGAAAATTAGTGGATATTCGAAAAATCTAAACTCCAAAGCCATTATGCTCAAAATGTCATCCTATATCTTGTAATAAAATTTCAAAGCATTCCGAATTGATTTGAGCCATCTTCGAAGGAGAGAGAAAACTTATAAGAGGTCCTAAGAGCCTCAAAAAATTATGAAAACGCCCCCGTGGGTGAGTAAGCTATCACTAACACTCCAGAACATGATGATCGAACTAGGATTCCTCATCATTTAACCAAAGTACCCCTTGCAATACTAAAGTGAAATACCCCAAACCTAGATATGGTGTTTAAGTGATAAAATAAGATATAAGAAGGCTAAATAATGCCTTAGAAACATTAAGAAACAATTTAAACCAAGGAAAACACAAGGAAACGCCATAAGAGCAATTTAAGGAAAAATGTGCTCTAAGCTTGGAGTAACTTGGGTTAGCACCCAAATATCATTCTATGACCTTAGTAATATCCTAATGGTTATGTTAAATCAATTACCAAATAAATCCAAGCTCAAAAACAAGTTAAAACACAAATTGTGCTTTAAGGACTCTTAAAGCACATTTTTGAAAAATTGTCTTAGAAAGGGGGTTTAAGTGGCTAAATGCCCATGATTACTCCTTAATTAACTTGTGTACTACTTAGTATCACATTAGGAAGCCTGAATCAGTGGGAAATCAAAAATTTCACAAGTATGTGCACTAATTTGTGAATAGTAACCAAATAGTGACTAGTTTAGTCTTTAATCAAATAAGTCTAATTGGATGGTCAAACAAGACCATGACCAACCTTAAATAAATAAGGGGGCCGGTTTCTAAGGGGATGAGTCACCATATAAGTAAGTTAGTTTATAAAAAAAGAAGAGATAAAGTAAAGGTTACTATTTGCTTTTGAACAAATATCTCTTATTTACTTACCTCTCTCCTCCTTTCTTCATTCTTCACCTTCTTCACCGATTTTGGCTGCTCTCTCTCTTCTCCATTCACGTAAAACTCAACCTCCATGCTAGCTCCACCTTGCTTTGACCATGGCTCACTCATCTTAGCTCCAAAACCAAAATAAAATACATATTCTTCTTAGTTAGCTCAAGCTCTCTCTTTCTATCTTCCCAAAACTTCAAGAGCTTCATTTTGGTGCCAAGCCAAACCGCCATTAGAGGAGGAAATATAAGTTTGAGGAGTTCATTGGCTTCTCCATTCTCTTAAGGTAAATAATATGTAAGAAAATCTAGGTTTCCACCATTTCTTCCCTTGTCCGAAAATTTATACTCATGGGGCTCCATTTTTATGCCTTGTTCTAGCTTGTTTTCTATTCTCCTAGGGATAGAGGAGGTCCTTCTTGATTCATATCCAAGCTTGTCTTGAGAATCCAAGGTAAAACATTTAATTTAATACCTTAAAACACATTTTTAACCTAGGGTTTGTTCCTTAAGGCTAATGTATTATCTAGCACTCATTGGAGTCATTGAATATTGATTAGAACATTGGCAAGGAGAGTTTGGTTGGTGACCGAGATTGTCAAGGAAAAAGGCTAAGGAGGAAAGTTTGTAAAGCTTGTAAAAGAGTAAGGTAAATGTCTTACCTTAAGGTGTTTTAATGCATTAAGGAATGGGATTTAGATATATGATAGCTTAGCTTAGAGTTTACATTAGAAACGGGCTATAGAAACCTAGGAGAAACAATGATTATATTCGAGAACTTGTGATTAAAGAGCAAATGGGAAATGAGATAGTTAGACAATTCAAAGGTGAATTATAAGAACATTTAAATTGCAATGGGAGCCTTGTTGTGTGTATTTGCAGGTTAAAGGCAATTATTATGTGGGAAATTCAGTGTTTAAGATTTATGCATTTAAGGGCCTAAGTGCCAAGCATTTTAAGTTAGTGCACTATATGATGATGTGGTGTAGTTTTGGTGTAAATTGAGTGTTAAGAATGTGTGGAAAGAATTTGAGTGATAAAGATTGTTTAATGGTGAAAACCTAAGTTCTTGGCTGTAGTAATATACTAGGGAAGCCATGTCAAAATTTAGTAAAGGAACAAGATGTTTGAGATGTTCTAAGGAGACTTTATGACTAAGGAAGTACTAGGAAACTTGAAGAACTGTTTCGATGAAAAAGGGTGAGTCCAAAGTGTTCTTGGTAACTAGAATGACCTAGGTATGTCTAGGAGGAACTAGGGGTTACAATGATGAATTGTAGGCACCAAAACCATGGTAAGAGAAGCTAGGAAACTTGTACAAGCTTTGAAGGAAATAAGGTGCAAGGTCTTGAAATGCTTTGGGAATGAACTAAGTGCGTGTTGTTGAAGAAGTGTTGGTAAATGAGATGAGGGGTGAAAAATGACGTTTATGGTGTGGTTAAATTCTTAAGGAGGGAGTACTTGGTTGGTTGAAGTCCTAGGTGAGTTGCATGTTGGAAATGTAGGAAAAATAAGTGCTAAGTGTTGGGAGCTTTTGTAAGAATTGAGTGAACGTTTAAGGAAATTTTTGTAGGTTGTTTTAATGAGTTTGGTGGATGTTATAAGGTGGGTTTAATGTGCCAAAATGGAGCTAGACCTATTAGGACACTTATGGAAGGGTTTGGAATTGAAAGAGCAATTTAAGAGAAAAATCTGTAGTGGGCCGACCCAGTTCTGGGTCGGTCGGACCATATTAAGCCAGCCAGAATATCTCTGGAACGGACCGACCCAGAGGGTCTTGGGTCGGTCGGGCTGGTCTTGGGTCGATCAGGTAAAATTTAACAAATGAAATTTTTTGGCATGGACCGACCCAGAGGGCTTTGGGTCGGTCGGCCTAGCTTTGGGACGGTCGGGTGAATTTTAGAAGACGGGAAAATTTCTGTAATGGACCGACCCATAAGGTTTGGGTCGGTCGTGGGTCGGTCTGAGGGAATTTTTCGTACCAGAAAATTACTGGAACGGACCGACCCAGGGGTTGGGTCGGTCGGTGGGTCGGTCGACCCTTAACACTTGAAAAAAAAACTTTAAAACCTAAGGATGATAAATGGTAATAGAGTATGCCACTAAGAGGACAATGATGATTAAGAGGGTAAGCATATGAGGAAGAAGGAGTTAAGTTATGGAAATAAGTTAAGTATTTAAGGTTAAGGTTGTATGAACTTAAGAGGGTATTGAATGGGAATCTTTAGGGACTAAGTGAGTTAAGTAAGGTGCAAATAACTAATGGCCTAAAAATGAATAAATGTTTTAGGTTTGTGAATTGGGACCCCGAAGGAGATTAAACAAACGACAGTCGACGGTGAACGGTACAGTCTTTCTTGTGACCTGCTTGCTAACGAGGTGTCCCTCGGCTTGTGTGCTATCTGCTTATTTGTTATAACTAAGACAAGATAAAGCATGCAACCGGCTTTTATTGCTCTCGTTGTGTGTGTATTTTCTTTACACTAACCCACGAGGTTTGAGGATAGCTACTGACTAAGTTTAGTACCTATTGAATTAAGGAGAGGAATTATAGATTGGTGACAGTTGGTTAATACCCGTTAAGGTTTAACCAACACTTGGTTTGTAAGATTTTCACTAACTGGAACTTAAGGGGGGGGAGTGAGGAACCCGGGACTGACTCCGGTCATGCATGCTAAGGAAAGGGGGTTTAGTATCTGAATCAGATCCGACTTCCGCTTAAGGACTTGTCTTCAGACTTGTTGCCTAGGGTCGATTGTCGGCTCAGCTACATTGGACTTCCAGTCCAAGGTAGGAGGCATTAAGATGGTGCGGTAGGATCACCTAAATCCTAAATTATAAGATAAGTCGTTATTCAACCAATGGAGTTAATAGCTCATTGGCTAGGGTTGCTTTTGACCCGACAAAAATAAACATTGAGATATGATATGACCATTTCTATTCAAAGAACGGTTTGTATTCTAAGGTTAAGATAAGGTTAAGACTGAGGTAAGTTAAGATGGACTAAGGATGAGTGGATTCGGAACGTGAGGAGTTTGCTTACTAACTCACTTATTAAGAGAACACCTTAAGTCGTTCATTTGTGTGTGAACTATGTATGTTCATTTGTGGATTGTTGTTTGCACTTCATATTATGATTGTGATTCTAATCAACTTCCATGCTATCGACAAATAGTCGTCGTAGCCCCGTTAGCTTGGGGGCCATGAGAGGGTTGTACCAGCATTCGTGCTGACCCCCTTTGGGGGCTGTTTTTACTTTTACAGGTAAGCGGCCCATGAAGTCTCACCATGAGAGTAGGAGCGGGTAGTCTTAGGTGGGGCTTTTATTTTGAATACGGGTTGCGCTTGTGCTCCCGTCTGTTGGTATTGAAAACTGATAGTAGTTATGTTGTTAACAAAGATACTATGAACTCGGTTGGTGAATGTTTTGGATATTCGGTAAGTTCCTTTTGGATAAGCATTTGTAAGTAAGTAAGTTCGGTATATTCTATTGATCAGACCGTGGAAAGGTCCCGGTGTTAGTTTATTCCGCTGTGATGTTTAAGATTAAGTTGTTAAGTTACAGTAACCACAATTGGCTATAGGACGGGGTGTTACATAAAGCCTTAGAAACCCTACACCGAGGGGTCAAAAATTTGGGTATCACAGATTGCCCCCCGTCAACTAGACTGGAATGGATATGAAAAGTCTAGTTGACACTTGAGTGATACCCAAAATTTTGGATCTTAAGAGACCCTGCATGCTATCAGAAACCATTGGATTGTGTCGAGCTATTCTAAGGCGCTGACTACCTAAGCGATAAGAAGCGATATCGTTGAGCTATTCGAAGGCGCTAACTACCAGAAATGATAAAATGTTGTTGAGCTGTTCTAAGGAGCTGACTACCTAAAGGGATGAAAATGATGTCAAGCTATTGGAAGGTGTTGACTACCTAAAGTTATGAAATGTTGTCGAGATGTTCTAAGGCGCTGACTAGACCTGGCAAAGGTGACCCGAACTAGAAAAACTGACCTGATCCAACCCGATCTAAACCCAAATTTAAACCGAATGATGTTACCCGAAATATGACCCGAAAATCCGAACCAAACCAAACTAAAACCGAATCAAACCGAAATTTGATATACCCGAATCCACTTGAGCCGAATTGAATCGAACCGAATTGACCCAAACCAAATTCACCCAAACCCAATTCACCCAAACCACACATGAAACTAGACAAACTTCCATTATCCTTTTGTTTATTATTGGCATGTACGGACGCATAATTTCCATGAAGTGGGACTGAAATAAGGAATGTTTTAATTCAATTTTAAAAATTCTTGCCATCTTGTGCCATGTCCAAGGAAATTGGTTCAACCTCTTGGGGTTAAAAAATGATAAAATAAGAAGATAAAAAGACAACCCCTGCCTGGGAGCAATAGGCTACTGAAAGACGCCCACACGAGGCACACATGCGAGACGGTGATCGGTAGCTCACACACAACATGAAGTCACAGGCGCGAGTTGATGATGGGCACATAGGGGCACATGCACGAGGTTGTTGTTCCCTAAATTCTTTTTTATTTTATTTTACTTGTTTCTGATTTGTAAAGGGAGTTTATGATAATTATAATTGTTATTATATTAGATTCGGGAAAAAGGTCTTCTGTTTCGATTTTATTTATGTTAGTAAAAGAATTACTAACTTCTTTTTTTTCTTACTTATTTTAATTAATTATTCTTACTTCTTTCTCTTGTCTTATTTATTTTAAGTTAATGAAGGGAGTTTTTAGTTTTTTATTTTATTTTCTCCTCCCCCTCCTTGATGCATTGGCGACACTTTAAACGCTCATTCTCCATCTCCTCCTTTTTTCTTCTCTCCAAGTAAAGTTCCTCCCTTTGCATCCTTCTTATCCAATCTCTCTCAAGTCTAAATCGTTAGAATTATTTGCTTCTAAATCCGTTCGCCAGTCAGTGGTCTTCGAGGTTTGTAGATGTGGATTTCAATTCTGTTTCTCGTTGAGTTCTTCTCTCTCCTTTTCTAATTTTGTTTTTGGGAATTCTGGGATTTGTTCAGTCTAGAGTTCGTTGTTCGAGAAGGGATTCGAAGAGGGTGATGTGTCGAGTCTGTAGAAGAGATTTGCTTTGCGTCGGATGTGAGGTAGGTGGTAGATGGATTCGGTATGGGTGTGCTCACCCATGGGGATTCTAGATCTTGTTTCATTTCTAAATATGTTTGCTTCGATATTTGATTTTGATGTGAATTTGGATTGATTTTGATTTACGTTTTCACTCCGCTTAAAACCCCATGGTATTTTTATTGATTGCCTACTTTGATATGGAAAGTGATATGTTATTATAACTTTGACAAATGGGTACTCTTAATTCGGCGAGTGGATTGGTAGTACTCTCGTTCTGATTTTGTTTTCCTGTTGATGTTCATAACTATATATATATAATTCGGTGTTTTCCGAGTGACGTCGTATCAATTATTTGAATAAGTTTACGAAACTTTACTATGTTAACTCTATTTTGAAGTTAAGATCTTAAGCGTTTGTAGTGATTTCTATTTTTGAAAAGTGTCCGGTTACATACAATAAATGTTGTATCGTGGTTGTGAATATCTTGAAAATCTTATATACATTTTACTTCGATTCGATGAATATATTTATATTTGTATTTGTATTTGTATTTATATTTGTATTTATATTTATATGTGAGTGAGTTCTGGTTTCTTAAATATTAATTTACATATATATATATATAACTTCTACAAAATCACGATAGCCAATCTTTTGATATCTTCTTTGGAGTATTCAATTGAATACCCTTTTTCTTTTCGACAGTTATTTACAAACCGTATATATATATTTGGTGGTTTTCCAAAATTGCATGAATTGCGTGTATATATAATTTCAAGTTACTTTACACTGTAGCTGACAAACTGACATGATCTTGAGTCTACCTGTGTCCAAGGTGTCCATTATTAGCTAACAAAAGGAAATGGGCTGAAACATGACGCTTCACAAGATAGATCAAAACAGACTTAGGCTGAAAGCAAGTGGACCAGGATACCCAGAGAATGAGGTGTTTGGGCTGGAGTATCTTTCAGACTATGAACTGGAACTTTGACTGAAATCTAAACAGAAGGCTTTGATTGGGCCTGAGAGGTGACACCTAGATCTAGGGTTTAGGGCTCGGGCCCGAATAAGAAGTCTACCTAGTCTAGAATGAGCCCTTGGGCCAGAATGTGTTCAGGTCTGGAGTAAAGCACATGGACTAGAATGGTCCCCAAATCACAAATGGGCCTAACTCTTTTTGGGACAGAGAAGATAGTTGCTAAGCCGAAAAAGATTTTATTTTCAGAACTTGTGGGTTATTTCAAGTTCAGGTGGATTTCTTTAATCAACATGTGTACTAATTAGTATCACATTAGGAAGCCTAAATCAATGGGAAATCAAAAATTTCAGAAATATGTGCACTGATTTGTGAATAGTGCCAAATAGTGACTAGTTGAAATACCCCATTAATAAAACATGGATTAAATATTTAATCACATTAATTAAGGCCTAAACATGCCTTAAAAGTCAACTGAGAACAACAGTGGTCAACACAAAACAAGATGTTGCACCCTTTGACTGTTAAGGGTAAATAAATACCCAAATGAACTTCTTAGGACCTAAAAATTTGTCCTAGTTATTAACATAATATTAAACATATATAACCGTTGGACAACCTCAACACAAAGAACAAGCACTTACATGCTTCAAGGTCAAATAGAGCAAAAAGGTGCTCTAAGAAACCTTAAAAATCTAATGGCCTCTAAATGATATAAAATTGGATACCATGATCAAATATCATGTAAGGGACCACAAAAAACCGTTGTCAAAGAAAACTAAGCTCAGAAACACCAGGCAACACAAAATGTGCGCTAAAACTCCTTAAAGCACGTTTTTTGTGAGATTGTCTTCTGAATTGATTTTTAATGGGCTAAAAGGTTATAATACCTTTAAATATGATATTATATCACACTATATCATATTAGGAATTAATTCCAAATTTTACAAATTTTTACAAATATAATATTAAAATATTAATAAAACCCTAAAGGGGGCCCACATGAGTCAACATTGACTAAATTGGTCAAGAGGTCAAAGTTGACCCCTAGACCAAGTGAGATCGGAATATACAAGCTTAGGAGGCTCCCATTTCGTGACTTGCACATTAAATAAGCAAGATTCCAAAAGCTTCCTTAAATTAAGGACTAACTTTTGCCTTATAATAGTTTATTCACTCCATTAACTCCATTATTTGACTCACCAGCCTCAAAATTCGGTGGAGCCTTCCTTCTCAACCACCAGCCACCTCATGTCCCCTCCTTATCCCTTTGATGAGTCACCTCCAATAATGTGACATTAAACTAATCTAAATTACATTTTCTAAGCAAATAATACCAATACCAAGCTTCTTCTCTCTCCTAGCTTCATTCCAACCGATGAAGCTGCTCTCTAAGGCTCTCCTAAGCTCTCTCCCGAACTCCATGAGCCAGAAGGTAAACCTAACTTCTAAGCTTCGAATTAATGGTTTAAGGCTTGTTTTGGCTCTTTTTTCTTCATCTCCTCACCACCTATGCTTAGATCTCGTGACTAATCACTTCCTATGGCTTATTCTCAGTGTTATAAGGTTAGAACATCAATCAAATTCGAATGAAACAAGTTTAGAGACCAAGTTTGCTCAAAATCTCATTTTAAGGTAAAAATGTGCTTTAAGCTCATACTTTTTATTTCCTTCAAATTCGGCTGTGAAACTTTTCTCATAGCCTCATCTTCTTCTCCTTTTCATGTGGAATCTGTTGGTAAGCCATTTGGACAAGGATGGCCGAGATCCAAGGAAATACCCTCTTTTAAGGCATTTTTCCAAGGTAAACCTAATAACTGAAATACCCCAAACCTTGGTATGTTGTGTAAATGTTAAGCTATGGTATTTAAAGGCTAAAAAGTGCCTTAGAAACATAAATGAATCATTTAAACCATGGTAAACACAATAAAACACTAAGACACGGTATGAGCAAAAACATGCTCTAACCATGAGTGAACTTGGTTAGGACCCAAAGAGCCTACCAAGACTTGATAATGTTCAATTATGATTTAATAAGGCTAAATAAGTCCTTAGGAAACTTTGGTAGACAATGAAACCAAACAAAACACAAATAAATACCTTAAGGTCAATAAGAGCAAAATGTGCTCTAAGCTTGGGATAAATGTGTATAAGACCTAATGGTCATACCTATGCCTCATTTATATGTTAATGAGCATATTAAATCAATTACCAAAGAAAACCAAGCTTGAAAACAAGTTAAAACACAAAATGTGCTTTAGGAGTCTTAAAGCACGTTTTTGAAAAATTGTCTTGTAAATGAGTTTTGAATGGCTAAATGTCCATCATTACTCTTTAATTAATATGTGTACTATATAGTATCACATTTGGGTGGCTATATCAATGGGAAATCAAAAATTTCACTTCTATGTGCCTTGTTATTGGTGAATAGTGATTTTTATAACTAGTTTGTAACATATAATGTTATAAGTGATACAATTGACTAATAAAGTCTAAAATACCCCTAGGTAGTATATGGGGGCCGGTTTTTATCAAGATGAGTCACCAACATGTAAAAATCAAATAAAGGAAGGGTAGGAAGGTAAAAGGAGAAAGTTACCTTTTAATACAAATATCTTGCTAAAGCAAGTTCTATCTTCATTTCTCCTTTCCTCCTTCACTTCACACGCCTCCAACCTCCCTTCTTGCTCTCTTTTACGAGCTGCTACAGCAACACCACATCACCATTGTTTTCCATCTTTGACCACTTGTAAAACCTAGCTCACTTAACCAAATCAAAACAAACACCACCATTCTCTTCCTCTCATCAAGCTCTTCAATTCTATCCTTTCAAAATCCCAAGAGCTCCATTTCGGTGCCAAGAGGAATCACCATGGGAGGAGCTAGAGCTCACCTTTTCACATATTCTTGTTCTCCTTTGCTTCAAGGTAAGGAAACTCAAAGAAAAATGACATTTCCTTCATGTTTTGTCATGTCCGAAAATCACTCTTAATGGAGTCATTATATTGCCTTGTTCTAGCTTCATTCCAAGCTTTCATGGACTAGGAGGAGTCCTCTCTTGATATATATTCAAGCTCTCTTTCCATTCCAAGGTAAAACAATCATGTTAATACCTTAAGATAATATATGTAACTAGGGTTTACAATGAGATAAAGCTTAAGCTTATATACTCATTTTAATGTTGGTATATTGTTTAGTTGTTGGCAAGGAACCAAATGCCCTACCGGTTTTACAAGGAAGCAAGAAAGAAATTTGTGAGGAAAAGAGGTAAACAAGCTATCTCAATGTGGTTTAATGCCTTAGGAGAATAAGCTTATAATGCTTGTTAAAACTACCTAAAGAGCAAATGGTAAATGAGCTAGTAAAATGCTCTCAAGGAGTTATTAAAGGAATATGTATTGTTGGGTGTATTTGCAGGTCAAAGGCATTATTATGTGGGAAATTCAGTGTTTAGGATTTATGCAATTTAAGGGCCTAAGAGCCATGCATTTAAGGGCCTAAGTGCCAAGCAATTTAAGTTATGCACTATATTGTGATGTAGTGCTTAATGTGTGAAGTTTGTGTATAAAATGTGTTTGATGGATTTTAGGTGTTCTTGGATGAATTAAGGTAGAAACCTAAGTGTTGGATGTGGGTATATACTAGAGAAGCTATGGCCAAATTTGGGAAATGTGTAAGAAGTTCTAAGTGTTGTAAGTGAGTTTTGGTGAACTAGGAAGGTCAAAGGTGAATGAATGTTTACTTGTAGAAAACATGTATTAAGGTGATTTAGAGTGATGCAAGGATTTAGGTGTTGTCTTGGAAGTTCTAGGATTCAATGTGTGTTTAGTGGATGTGTTAAAGTCTTGGAGAAGTTGTTTTAGGTAAGGTAGGTTTGAGTAAGGAGTTTTAAAGAGTTGTGAAAAGGAGATTTAGTTAGTAAGAAAAGAAGTTGAAGATGATGATAAGGTGTAGAGAAACACCTTGGTATTGTGGTCATTGTAGGTGAAATACCACCTAGAGATCTTAAGGAGAAAACATTCCTAGTGTTAGGAATTTTGTTGAGATATAAGTAAAGGTTTAAGGAATTAGAAGAAATAGTTTTGTGAGTGTTTAAGAATATCTTAAGGGTGTGTTTGAAGTGCCAATGATGTTAGAACACATTAAGAGGCCTTAGGAGAAGTTTGGTGAAGATTTGGCAAGTTTGGGTAAGTGTAGAAGGCGACCGACCCAGGGGCCGACCCAGTTTTTGGGTCGGTCGAGCTCTGTTATATGTTAGGTGTTCGGTAGTGTCGTCCGACCCAAAAGGGTGGGTCGGACATGGGTCGGTCGGTCAAGTTTCAAAGGAAGGAAATGTTCGCACATGGACCGACCCAGAATGGTGGGTCGGACGTGGGTCGGACGGGCATGTTTGTAAGGAAGTAAAAGGGGTCTGTAATGGACCGACCCAGATGTGGGTCGGACGGTGGGTCGGTCGGACCAAAACATGGTTTAAGGTTATGAAATGATATGAGATGATGGGGATTGATAGGCAATGATGCCATAAGGTTGTTAAGGACATGTTAGGTGAGTTTAAATGGCAATTAGGTGGGTTAAAAGTTGTATTAAAATGTGAGAGTAAAACAAGTTAAAATGTTAAGTTATGTAACTAAGTTAACGGGGAAGAATTAGCATTGACATTAAATAATCAAGCAAACCCCGATGTTAATAAAACACATGTGATGTTAACAGTTGTTCGAGAATCACTCGAGAACATAAGTGGACGTGGTAAAGTGGACCCCGGTGACAGGTATGGTTTTCTTGCAACCTGTGTCCTACCGGATTACACCGGCTTGTATGCCAATGTGTTTTTCTGTATGTTTGCCACGTTATGAGATAAATCATGAAACGAGTTTACAGTCGTTATTGTTATTGTATGTTTACGTGCCGATACCGGTAACCTCGAATGCGCTTGAAGGGCTAGTTAACCTCTATTAGGTAAACGTAGGAGAACGGTATCCGGTAACACGTTTCCGACTTAAGGAACGTTCTAACCACGGCTATGCGTGAGTTGGTTATGTGATGTTTGTGCGTGATGTTTGTATGTGAATGTATGACTCTCTCCTCCCTTGTGTGCTTAACTCGGTTATGATACCGTATGGTGTGTGGTTGTGGTAGGCTCCATAATGGATCTCTAACTACTTATTTATGAGTCTATGGGCTAATGGGGGGTGAGGAGTCCGGTTGTTCCGGCCACGCGTGTGATGGATGGGGGTCGTTATCATATCCAGTTCGGCTCCCTTGGTGTATGTTTAGGTGGTATTATCCATTGGTTTCAACCCTTCCCTTAGCTTATCCAAAGCTAGTTTACTGACTCACGTCGGCCATGGGGCATACTGTGTTGTTTGGTGTGCTTGGGATCACTATATCCGACACACCTTGGGTTTAAGTCAACCGTTCAAATAACAGGATGGTGATGAGGTAATTAACGAGCTTGGTATGAGTTTGGCAACAATCTCTATGCTCATGGATGGACTAACTATGGTGGAAGGATCTTAATGTGAACCGTTCTCGAGGTGATATGTAATATTATAATGCTATGCAAATTCCCTTGCTATGCTTTGGTATATATATATATATTGGATGTTCTAAATGAATGCAATGATGTCATGTGTACGTCGAAACAAGAAAGGTTTGTTATGTTTGTTATGTGTAGGATGAGTTATGTTGTAGGATATGGAATGTGTGGATCATGGAAATGAATCCAGTTGGTGACAAGAGGCGTTTAAGGATAACCCGATTAATGGGTACACGTCATTCGTTAAGGAAGTAGCTCCGTTCTAGAGGAGAGCCACTCTAGGGTTTAAGGAATCATTGGATGGTTGGTTAGGTGTGGATGTGTTGGTTATAGGTTGAGCCCATTGAGGCGAAATTTATGTGTTGAATGACTATGGTTGTATGCATGATTTAAATATAATCAACTGCATGCTAAGACGACAATTAGTTGTGCGTGGCCCGGTAGCATGTGGGCTGCGGGATTACCATACCAGCAAAGGTGCTGAGCCCCTTGGGGCCACCCCTTTCTCTTCTTTTCCTATTTCAGGTACGAAGTGCTGGAAGCCGTTCGAGAGTAGGACGGGTAGTCATTGTACATGGGTAAACTTTTAAGTGTATGTATACAGTAGGTGTAGTAAGACCGAAATTGTTATCGGCAGTAGTTTGTAAATACTCGGTACAGAGAGGATGTGTATGTATATAATAATGTTGAAATGGAATGAGGATTGTTAGTGTAGTTGCTCGGGAATTAGTCCATCAGACCGATACAAGTGTACATGTATTAGCCTTGTTAGCCACGTGGGTGGTTAACGGCGTGTAACACCATTGGAATAGTAATGTGATGAGTTGAGTTCCGCTGCAGATTGTTATTATGTGTTGGTTGTTGGATGGGGTGTTACAAAAAGTGGTATCAGAGCGAAGTATCGCTCTGATGACTGAGTTACCGAGCTTAGGGAATACCGAGTTAGGATTTAAGTACTTTGGTTAAGGGTTGAGTGATAGCGTGAGAGATACGCTAGTTAGGAACTACCAGTGACTACTGGAAACCTACAATATCCATCCCACCCTCCACAATCCCTGTTATATAACTTGGGGACAACGCCAGAGAGATGGAAGTCCACTCTTACTCGGGAATACCCGATCTGGCTGCTATTGATTACCTTTTAAGGTACGGAGAACCTGCCATACGGTAGATCCCGAAAATGGGAATCCCGGAGGCGGTCTCCACTAAATGATGTTAACCGCACTTATAGCGAAGAATGAAGTTTTGTGTATAGAGAATGGAATTTCTGGCAACCTCGGTCGACATGCCGAGCAGTCGAGAACAACCAGCTTGCAACGCACCACCGTGCAACAGGCAAGAAGTGGATTAAAAACCCGAGACGAATGTCTACGGGACCACAGTTGATAAATAAAACACCAACGGTATACCAACCGACAAGGGAACTACAACGTAGTGCCCAAATACGTGGAACGGTTACAAGAGAATACAATACTAAGAAAAAGGGTCTCCCAGAATGGGAACACCCTAGTTAATGAATATCATGTGAAACAGTGAGAAGTCACCTAGAGGAGTATTTATCAAGTAGTAAGATCAGTGAGGGCCAACAAGGCCACTGATGACAATATGGGTCAAACAATACCACAATCGGTATGTGTCAAACCGATAGCCAGTTAGCATGGCGCACTTGCCATAGCAAGTGCTGCTATAACAGGGCTGTTCGGAAATTCATAACCACTACAAGTACTTGGAAAAGTACCATGGAGTTTAATGTGATCGTCATAACAGTGGAAGGGCCTGTTAGCCTAACCTCTGTAATTGGAAGTACACCAGTCAGCAGAAGCTAGACTTGGCTAAGGTAAGAAGATGTTGTGAACCATGGAAATTTTTCTTTCAACCTATTTATTCAAACCTTTTCTTTTCAAACCAGATTTTCTTTCAACCCAACACTTCTTTCCAACCTTCTTTAAACCAACCAGTGAAACCAAGAGCAATGACAAGGATGCAACAGTGATAAACCTTCCCTCGATTAAGTTCGGGAAGCAAGAAATATTGTCACGGGACAATATAAGGGAGTTGACAACAGAATACTTCACCTAGGCGTGTGACGGACACTACAAGTGTACCAACTGTGTTGTGGGACGACCGCACTCCGATAGGAGCATGTGGGCTGACAGACCTACCTACTTATAGGTTAGTTGTGTTGGTAGTAATGTATCAGTATGATACCCCATATATGTATACGAGTAGAGTCCGAACACGGGAAGTAGTCGACTCCGTCTACGGTCAGCAGTATAAATCAACAGAGCTAGAAAATACAAGGAATGCTTGAAGTAAGGAACAGTTAAGTTAAAAAGACTAAAGGAATAGTGAATTTATCGCAAGGAATGTTTAAGAGTCAGGAGGTGCGAAGTGCACTAACTGAATGTAAAGACAGCTTATATGACTTAAGGATCCCCAGGGATAAACATGATAGCTGACACAGAAAGTGTAATGCCGGATGAAATTCCCAGAATGAGTACCTATATTATTAAGAAATGTTGACCTTCACAGAGAAGATAATAACTGAATGTACCAAAAAGTGTGAAACAGATGTGGCATAACATAACAACACCCAGGAGCAATCCTTGAGGGTGTGCGCATCAACAATTGTTGAATGAAATACATGACAGAAACACAAGGGTTGAAATTAACACCCAGTTTAGACATAAGTTGTCAGGAGACGGACTGACAAACCTAAGGGGCATCCCATGAAAGGAAACGGATATAACGACCTTGTCATGGATGCCAATACAACCTCTAACCAGGAAATATTGTACAGAGAAGTACATGTGTGTGGACAGCCTACAATGAGCCCAGCTCAAGGCAAATAAGGCTTATAAGCCATAAGTAAGATATGTTATATGAATTTGATGGATTGTAGAAGTTTATGTGGTATAAGTGAATAGAGTGGTAAGCGAACCACTGCATTAAGAGTGGGAATACCTCTCGATATTGTGAGACCGCAGAAGCGGTAGTTATGTGAATCAAGTTCAAGAGATATGTGGAGGATGGACCACGTTTATTACCCCAGGGTGATTTAAATAAAATAACACGAAAGAAAGTGCTCGTACCAGTTGTGTACGAGGAAGTGTGATAAGTTGATAGCAATCACCATAGGTGTGTGAAGCTAAATGTGTAGCGAACAACGCTCAAGGAAAATAGTAGTATATTCAAAAATCAGCCAAATAAGTGGCCAGATAAACCCAGTATAAGGCGGAAGCTAATATAATAGCGGATGCAGTATAAGTTGATGTTATATAATGAGTAAGGACAACGGTGCGCAATGAGCGACCGTTTATGAGGATGGTTAGATGATAAAATGGTGAGTAAGCAGAGTTTGAGTTAACCCAGTGGAGATACAACAGTAAGTGATAGCAATGAACCGAGCAGTAAGCCGGTGGCAAGTGTTAGATGATAAGGATTTCAGTGAAAATTCCTATCGCAATCGCATGAGAGAGTTGCTGTCAAGGGTTTACGCCTCTGCACTCTGTATGACTGAGTGTTTTGGTATTGCTCTTGCACAGTAATGATCGAGTGGGATAGCTAGGAATCAGAAGCATGGTAATTATGGAGGAATAATGTTATAATGGCCGATGCATAGGTAATGCAAGGCCGTACCAATGAAAGATACATGTACAAAACCAAGGGGGGGAGACATGATTAACAGTAAGTGACTACATAGCACTAACTGCCAAATATCGGTATGGAATATACCCAAATATTGTAAATAGCTGAGAGAGCACTACACACTAGGTAGTAGCTCAATCTCAACCGACAGTAAGTCGGTAGAAGCAAGTCAATCATTGTGAATTACATAGTAGTTTACGCTGTAAGCTATTGGAGAAGTGGGTGGAAAATTGAGAAACTCACCGAATTCGCTCAGGGTAAGAGATACCATGCGTCGGTTGAGAACCCATTGTTTCCAAGATAATGGTAATACATTGGAGATGTACATACAACAGTAACGAATGGGGCAAACCAGCTCTATAATTATCAGGGTTGCGCAACAGAGGCCAGTGAGCCCATGCGTCAGGTACCGGATATATATGTGAATATGAATGGATGGCTAGTTATCAGTTCCTAAAGCCTCACAGGCCAGGACCGAAACCGGTTATGAGTTACAACTCCAATGCGAATTCTTGGTTTAGGAACTAAACCGCGAATATGGTTAAGATCCTCTAATCAGAATCCATTGTGTAATAGACCGCGTGGAAGTTAAAACACTTCACGACGGCAGAACATTTTAAGCCAAGGTTTAGTGATTGATTACGTGGGCGTAATCCCTTTAAGGGGGGTAGAGCGCAAAACCACTTAGTGTGTTTTACCGTACAAGTGTACGTGAACTGGGGTTGTGCATAGCACAAAATGAATTGTTATGATGGTTGGCGCGTGTGTTATATAAACATACGCATTTATTTTGGTTAAATTGTGGTAATTGCGCACAGAAGATGCGAATACCATTGTGGAAGAGTGTTAGTACAAGTGGAAGGGAGTAAAGAAACTCCCGGGAACTAAAACCCCGATGGTGCATAAATATAAACCATGTATTGTATTTTGATAAAAAAAAATGTATATATATACAGTGTTGTGATTTATGAAGGGTATGAGACCGACATAGAACCTAGTGAGAATTAAATTCCCTAGGTAACTTGAATTAAGTTGGATTTGGGTGATGATTGATAGACGGAGTTCTATCCCTTGGAGATGTCATGATTATGACTAGAAGGATTCAAAGATAGAAAATGGGATATGCTTGAATTAATTGTTGGTTGAAAATGAAGTGGGAGGTGAAACTTGATTATCATGAGATCAAGGAAGCCGAACACAAATTGGTGAGATGGAACAAGAATACACAATTGGGGTGGAAAGATAGTTCACACGATGCTGATCACATCAGGGTTGGATGATTCTTGAAG
The DNA here is from genome assembly GCA_023374045.1 of Limonium bicolor. Classification (NCBI taxonomy): domain Eukaryota; kingdom Viridiplantae; phylum Streptophyta; class Magnoliopsida; order Caryophyllales; family Plumbaginaceae; genus Limonium; species Limonium bicolor. Next base: position 205,523,571 of record CM041779.1, on the reverse strand, counting down.
CTCCCTGTAAGTGGTCACAAATACCATGTAAGAAAGATACAAGAGCATAAATTGGACTTGGAGTTGTGTGGTGTTTTCAAAAGGATTTTCAATTGGTATTTTCAAACAATCGATTAATATTTTGAATAAAAGATCTTCTTATACTTAACCTCACAAGGAAATTTTAAATTTAAGTGATTGTTTTAATTTCCCAAAGGCACGGGGACGGAAGGCGTCCATCGCGACCGGGTCTGCGGGATCATAGTGTATATCAAGGATATTTTTGATTGCTATACATGCTCTGACATGTTGTGTGGTATGTGTAATGAATGTTGTTTTGACTTGGATTTCCTAAAGTGTATACTATCAAGGCCTATGAGTCTAAATGTGTGGTGTTACATAGACCTATGTGTCTAAAGACTGTTATGTTATGGGGACCTATGTGTCCAAATGATGTGGATATGTTGCCCGGACCATTAAGTCCGAGGTTGGATGTAAAGGGTGGTTGGTAATGGAAGTTTTATGGATATAAGTAATTCCCGTATTCTAATCCAATGATGCGAGGAAATGTGAACTTCGAGGACGAAGTTCTTTAAGGGGGTAGATTGAAATACCCCAAACCTTGGTATGTTGTGTAAATGTTAAGCTATGGTATTTAAAGGCTAAAAGTGCCTTAGAAACATAAATGAATCATTTAAACCATGGTAAACACAATAAAACACTAAGACACGGTATGAGCAAAAACATGCTCTAAGCCATGAGTGAACTTGGTTAGGACCCAAAGAGCCTACCAAGACTTGATAATGTTCAATTATGATTTAATAAGGCTAAATAAGTCCTTAGGAACTTTGGTAGACAATGAAACCAAACAAAACACAAATAAATACCTTAAGGTCAATAAGAGCAAAATGTGCTCTAAGCTTGGGATAAATGTGTATAAGACCTAATGGTCATACCTATGCCTCATTATATGTTAATGAACATATTAAATCAATTACCAAAGAAAACCAAGCTTGAAAACAAGTTAAAACACAAAATGTGCTTTAAGGAGTCTTAAAGCACGTTTTTGAAAAATTGTCTTGTAAATGAGTTTTGAATGGCTAAATGTCCATCATTACTCTTTAATTAACATGTGTACTATATAGTATCACATTTGGGTGGCTATATCAATGGGAAATCAAAAATTTCACTTCTATGTGCCTTGTTATTGGTGAATAGTGATTTTTATAACTAGTTTGTAACATATAATGTTATAAGTGATACAATTGGTAACAAAGACCAAAATACCCCTAGGTAGTATATGGGGCCGGTTTTTATCAAGGTGAGTCACCACCATGTAAAAATCAAATAAGGAAAGGAAGGGTAGAAGTAAAAGGAGAAAGTTACCTTTTAACAATATCTTCCGCTAAAGCAAGTTCTATCTTCATTTCCCTTTCCTCCTTCACTTCACACGCCTCCAACCTCCCTTCTTGCTCTCTTTTACGAGCTGCTACAGCAAAACCAACATCACATTGTTTTCCATCTTTGACCACTTGTAAAACCTAGCTCACTTAACCAAATCAAAAACAAACACCACATTCTCTTCCTCTCATCAAGCTCTTCAATTCTATCCTTTCAAAATCCCAAGAGCTCCATTTCGGTGCCAAGAGGAATCACCATGGGAGGAGCTAGAGCTCACCTTTTCACATATTCTTGTTCTCCTTTGCTCAAGGTAAGGAAACTCAAAGAAAAATGACATTTCCTTCATGTTTGTCATGTCCGAAAATCACTCTTAATGGAGTCATATATTGCCTTGTTCTAGCTTCATTCCAAGCTTTCATGGACTAGGAGGAGTCCTCTCTTGATATATATTCAAGCTCTCTTCCATTCCAAGGTAAAACAATCATGTTAACCCTTAAGATAATATATGTAACTAGGGTTTACATGAGATAAAGCTTAAAGCTTATATACTCATTTTAATGTTGATATATTGTTTAGTTGTTGGCAAGGAACCAAATGCCCTACCGGTTTTACAAGGAAGCAAGAAAGAAATTTGTGAGGAAAAGAGGTAAACAGCTATCTCAATGTGGTTTAATGCCTTAGGAGAAATAAGCTTATAATGCTTGTTAAAACTACCTAAAGAGCAAATGGTAAATGAGCTAGTAAAATGCTCAAGGAGGTATTAAAGGAATATGTATTGTTGGGTGTATTTTGCAGGTCAAAGGCATTATTATGTGGGAAATTCAGTGTTTAGGATTTTTATGCAATTTAAGGGCCTAAGAGCCATGCATTTAAGGGCCTAAGTGCCAAGCAATTTAAGTTATGCACTATATTGTGATGTAGTGCTTAATGTGTGAAGTTGAGTTGTGTATAAAATGTGTTTGATGGATTTTAGGTGTCTTGGATGAATTAAGGTAGAAACCTAAGTGTTGGATGTGGGTATATAGTAGAGAAGCTATGGCCAAATTTGGGAAATGTGTAAGAAGTTCTAAGTGTTGTAAGTGAGTTTGGTGAACTAGGAAGGGTCAAAGGTGAATGAATGTTTACTTGTAAAGAAAACATGTATTAAGGTGATTTAGAGTGATGCAAGGATTTAGGTGTTGTCTTGGAAGTTCTAGGAATTCAATGTGTGTTTAGTGGATGTGATGTGTTTAAGTCTTGGAGAAGTTGTTTTAGGTTTAGGTAAGGTTTTGAGTAAGGAGTTTTAAAGAAGTTGTGAAAAGGAGATTTAGTTAGTAGAAAAGAAGTTGAGAGTGATGATAAGGTGTAGAAGAAGAAACACCTTGGTATTGTGGTCATTGTAGGTGAAATACCACCTAGAGATCTTAAGGAGAAAACATTCCTAGTGTTAGGAATTTTGTTGAGATATAAGTAAAGGTTTAGGAATTAGAAGAAAATAGTTTTGTGAGTGTTTAAGAATATCTTAAGGGTGTGTTTGAAGTGCCAAATGATGTTAGAACACATTAGAGGCCTTAGGAGAAGTTTGGTGAAGATTTGGCAAAGTTTGGGTAAGTGTAGAAGGCGACCGACCCAGGGGCCGACCCAGTTTTTGGGTCGGTCGAGCCTCTGTTATATGTTAGGAAATGTTCGGTAATGGTCCGACCCAAAAGGGTGGGTCGGACATGGGTCGGTCGGTCAGGTTTCAAAGGAAGGGAAAATGTTCGCACATGGACCGACCCAGAATGGTGGGTCGGACGTGGGTCGGACGGGCATGTTTGTAAGGAAGTAAAAGGGGGTCTGTAATGGACCGACCCAGATGTGGGTCGGACGGTGGGTCGGTCGGACCAAAAACATGGTTAAGGTTATGAAATGATATGAGATGATGGGGATTGATAGGCAATGATGCCATAAGGTTGTTAAGGACATGTTAGGTGAGTTTAAATGGCAATTAGGTGGGTTAAAAGTTGGTATTAAAATGTGAGAGTAAAACAAGCTAAAAATGTTAAGTTATGTAACTAAGTTAACGGGGAAGAATTAAGCATTGACATTAAATAATCAAGCAAACCCCGATGTTAATAAAAACACATGTGATGTTAACAGTTGTTCGAGAATCACTCGAGGAACATAAGTGGACGTGGTAAAGTGGACCCCGGTGACAGGTATGGTTTTCTTGCAACCTGTGTCCTACCGGATTACACCGGCTTGTATGCCAACGTGTTTTTCTGTATGTTTGCCACGTTATGAGATAAATCATGAAACGAGTTTACAGTCGTTATTGTTATTGTATGTTACGTGCCGATACGGTAACCTCGAATGCGCTTGAAGGGCTAGTTAACCTCTATTAGGTAAACGTAGGAGAACGGTATCCGGTAACAACGTTTCCGACTTAAGGAACGTTCTAACCACGGCTATGCGTGAGTTGGTTATGTGATGTTTGTGCGTGATGTTTGTATGTGAATGTATGACTCTCTCCTCCCTTGTGTGCTTAACTCGGTTATGATACCGTATGGTGTGTGGTTGTGGTAGGCTCCATAATGGATCTCTAACTACTTATTTTATGAGTCTATGGGCTAATGGGGGGTGAGGAGTCCGGTTGTTCCGGCCACGCGTGTGATGGATGGGGGGTCGTTATCATATCCAGTTCGGCTCCCTTGGTGTATGTTTAGGTGGTATTCCAATTTGGTTTCAACCTTCCTTTAGCTTATCCAAAGCTAGTTTACTGACTCACGTCGGGCCATAGGGGCATACTGTGTTGTTTGGTGTGCTTGGGATCACTATATCCGACACACCTTGGGTTTAAGTCAACCGTTCAAATAACAGGATGGTGATGAGGTAATTAACGAGCTTGGTATGAGTTTGGCAACAATCTCTATGCTCATGGATGGACTAACTATGGTGGAAGGATCTTAATGTGAACCGTTCTCGAGGTGATATGTAATATTATAATGCTTCGCAAATTCCCTTGCTATGCTTTGGTATATATATATATATTGGATATTCTAAATGAATGCAATGATGTCATGTGTACGTCGAAACAAGAAAGGTTTGTTATGTTTGTTATGTGTAGGATGAGTTACGTTGTAGGATATGGAATGTGTGGATCATGGAAATGAATTCCAGTTGGTGACAAGAGGCGTTTAAGGATAACCCGATTAATGGGTACACGTCATTCGTTAAGGAAGTAGCTCCATTCTAGAGGAGAGCCACTCTAGGGTTTAAGGAATCATTGGATGGTTGGTTAGGTGTGGATGTGTTGGTTATAGGTTGAGCCCGTTGAGGCGAAATGTTATGTGTTGAATGACTATGGTTGTATGCATGATTTAAATATAATCAACTGCATGCTAAGACGACAATTAGTTGTGCGTGGCCCGGTAGCATGTGGGCTGCGGGATTACCATACCAGCAAAGGTGCTGAGCCCCTTGGGGCCACCCCTTTCTCTTCTTTTCCTATTTCAGGTACGAAGTGCTGGAAGCCGTTCGAGAGTAGGACGGGTAGTCATTGTACATGGGTAAACTTTTAAGGTATGTATACAGTAGGTGTAGTAAGACCGAAATTGTTATCGGCAGTAGTTTGTAAATACTCGGTACGGTACAGAGAGGATGTATGTATATAATAAATGTTGAAATGGAATGAGGATTGTTAGTGTAGTTGCTCGGGAAAATTAGTCCATCAGACCGATACAAGTGTACATGTATTAGCCCTTGTTAGCCACGTGTGGTTAACGGCGTGTAACCACCATTGGAAATAGTATGTGGAAGAGTTGAGTTTCCGCTGCAGATTGTCATTATGTGTTGGTTTTTTGGATGGGGTGTTACAAATAACAAGGTAGCATTTCGAGATCTGGCATTTCCTATGTCAATATGGTGGATCTAACACCTTGTGGGTGTGTTTGATTCAGTCGAAACCATCTTGAACTCTCCTTGCATTCTTAAGGTGATTTTTGCCTTAAATCTTACATTAAATACTTCTTATGGTTAGATCTTGCTGGAGACTAACTAGGCCTTGTTTTCTGTTTGAAAACATGTAAAACAAGCTGTGGAGAATTCTAACTTAAGGTGGCCGAACCAAACAAGGATTACCTAAGCTAAATCAAGGTATAAATCAAACTTAAACATTACTTTGCTAAGTTAATGTGTTCTTAAACTACTCCTAATTAAATTGCCGTGAGTGAAGGGTAAAATAAGGTCTTGTTTGACCTTAAAAATGTTTAAGGAATGGTTTAATAATTTTATAACTAATTAAACAAGCATCATTGTCAATTTAAGACATATGTGGAAGTTTGGTAAATAAATAAGAATTATAGGTGAGGCCGAAATTTATATGTATTTTGGGACATTTATGTGTATTTATTCTTCAAGACAATGTTGTAATAGGCCATGTATTTTAGCCATTTTATTTATGCATTTTACAAGCTTTTATTTAAGTTTAGGTGGTATATAATTATTACCGAAATGAATAAGGGGTTATAGTGTAATAATAAATTAAATTTGGGGCTTTAGAATAATAAGGCCGAAAATTAGAGTTAAAAAGGAGTTAAATAAAGTTTATAAGCTTTTATAAAGTTTTGGGGTTAAATGGGGTAATTTCTAGAAAGTTTGGGTACTAAACCGTAATTATAGGAATTGGTGGTCAAGGAAATATTAAGGTGGTCAACCTTGACCATATGCTAGGTTTTGACAAATTAGATAAGTTAAATAACTTATTTAAGGTTGTATAATAAGATAAGTATCTTATGGTAAATTTTTATGACATATATGGTGAATATGTTATTACCGAAAATTAAGGTGTAAAATGGTATTTTAAACACCCATGGGCTATTAGGAATTTTAGGAATTTATTTGGTGGATTTTGGATTAAAATAAACTATATATGTAATAATATATAGTTAATATGTCATTATGACACTTGGAGAAAATAGATGGTGGAATGGTAAATATCAAAAGTATATGGGTTAATAAGGATTTTATAACCCTTTGTGAATTTGGTGATTTTTTAGAACTATTAAGAGAATTTATTAAGATATGTGTATAAAATATGGTTTTAATGATATGGAAGAACTATGTGTTATAAATAGGGCCAATGGCAATTATAATAGCACAATGCTGTTCGGAATTTACAAAAAATAACATAGGTTATACTCTTTTATAAGTTAGAAATGTTATATTAAATGGAAAATATAACATGGTATAAATTAATGGGTGATTTTGTAAATAAAGGAAACTATGGTTTGTGAAAAAAGAATCTGGTTTTGTTATGGTGCCCATGCAGCAATAATAAATAGTTGGTATAAAACCATAGGTTGAGTTAAAGGAAATAAGATATCATGTCAAATGATATTAGCATATGGAATAGCATTACATAATGTTATGTGGTCAAAATAGAATTAAATGAATTCAAGGGCTTTACCGAATTGATGAGTTTTGGAAAATGAATTTTAAGACTACGGTCTATAATGTTATCAATATTCTAACAATTATTTGGTATTAGGGTGGTTTAATGAATTAATACAAATAAGGTATTCACATTAAATGATTGTGACAAACTATAAATAATGAGATTTATAAACTAAGGTGTTTATGGAATAAACCTTAGGAGTTGTAATTATACAACATAAATGTTAAGTGATGTTGTAGGATAATATCTTAATATAAGTTGTACATACAATCCACTAAGGGAAGTAATATCTAACATAAGGATGATAATGTAATTAAAATGAAATGAAACTAATGGGGAAATATGCATGTAATACATACATGATATGAGGATAATGATAATAAAATGAGGGATATTACAATACAAAATTTATGCGATGTGAATAATATAAACATACACAGAATAATGTATATAATTGGATAAATTTTTTTGGTTTGCACCATAATGATTTAATGGTGGTGGTTATTTAAAAACAAAAATATAGTTACGAACTATAAGTTATGAATTTTAGAATGCAATATAATATAAGAATGCATGCATACATGCAACTATGGGTTACGTACCTACACTAGATGCGGATAAGATTAAAGAAATATAAGGAATTAAACTTACAGTTGAAATAGTTTTGACGTACGCGTTTTAAGTAACAAAGTCGACTGTTTTAGAAAACCTGTAACAAACACTGTAGAAAATAGGGGTGAACTGTCGGGGTTAACTTATAATCGGAAATAACCGATGTAGTTAGTCATGGAGACTGACTTATAGTTTTATTACCGTTTAGAGTACACTTCTGACAAGGACGCTTGACGAGCTAACGGACTGCACGGAGCGTAGGATCTTACTGATTCATACTCCACCGTAATACAGTCAGGGTGAACGGTAGTGTAAAGGGGTTTGATCCGAGTTGTCCTAAGGTTGCTCCTTGGACTCGGATTTGGTTGATATAACTTGTATGTTGTTATGTGTCTCGGATTGTCTCTGAGGGCTTCCTCAGTTCAGACTTCTGTGTGATCTGTTGATAAGATTGTTTGTCTGATGTATAATTAATATGCATGAACTGTATATTTATAGCTGCTTATTAGTTTCTGTTGTTGAGTTAACAGTACGGTTCGTATATATGAACCAATATATATAAAACGAACTAGCGGCTATGGTGCTATCTTATATGAAATATAAGGAACGTCAGAAAAACGTTGTAGCACTAAGATAATAAGATATACATATTATCTAAGACTTTTATACGGAGCATTGGCCTTGCTATACGCCGCTCTCGTATCTAACACTGGATCCCGAGTTTACAGACTCCGGATTGGACTAATGACCTTAGTCTACTGTGTTAGAAATTTGGTAATGCGATGCGATGGTAATAATTAATAAATTAATGGAATGGAAGTAAAGCCAGAGGATGTGGCTCTTGGTGCGCGCTGTGATCACAAAACGATACCAGGATGTCCGCGTACGGGTCCGTAAGTATCAAGAAATTTTCCCGTGAGCTAGAATGGCTCGTTGGGTCGGAGACTCTACCGTTGGAGTGGCTACTCTCCGTGGTGACCCGCCATAATATATGGGTAACTAGAGACATGTCGTTTTAAAACGAGACATTTTCACTAGGTATAACTGAACAACTAAAACAATTGAGACTTATACAGTGGCGAACAATACCATGGACGAGACTTAATACTTGTTTATTATTCCTCGTTGTTTCGCTTTGTTGTTCATTGGTTATACTTGTGGTTATTTTATTGTGTGTTGATGGTTGAATGGAGCCTACAAGGCTAAGGTAAATTAAATATGGAAGCTGTACGCTCCGGCGAATGTACATTGTACATTATATTGTTATTACTCGATACGTTCGATATATAAATGTTGTATGGATATTAAATGAATGTTTGGATTGGATGGATGGTAAATGTTTATGGATTTTGGATGTTGATTAGATTTCTACATTTATCTTTATGCTCAGTTTTGATTATAACTGTAAAAAGGAAAAGCTGAAACCAATCTAATAATAAGATGGTTTAAAAAGACAAGTGGCCATTAGGGTCCAGGCCCGGCATACTCAGCGTCTATCGCTGATACTACACCATTACAGGTTGTTGATCATTGTCGGAGCTGAAGAGCAGGAACAGGGTAATTGGAGTGCTACTTTTGTCACCACACTTGGAGACGTTGATAGCAATGAAGATGGTGAATTGTATTATGGTAAGGTTGTTATTCAGGATTGGGTAGGCGCTCACTTGTCGATGTTTATGGTTTATGTACTTAGTGTGATGTATAGGAGTTTCTCTCGTTATCACTGCGGTTAGCATTTATTTGTATTGGAAGTTGGATGTATGTTTGGCTGCGTTGCTCGCATGGGCGAGTAACGGCCGGTGACACCCGAGTGAGTTTTTGTAATGGTTATTTGTTTTCCCGCTGCGAGACGTTTTATTTATTGCTACGTGAGAGATTATATCGTGATTACTGAGAGGGGTGTTACAAAAGTGGTATCAGAGCGGAGTAACCGCTCTGATGACGAGAAAGTAGGTTAAGACAGTGAGCTTAGGACTTGGGAAATACGGGGAACATTTGAGAGTTATGAGATGATTCGTCTTAGAAAGATATGGTGTCTAGTAACGCAAATTGCGTGACAGGTTAGCCTTAAGGCACTTAATATCTATTGGTTGTGTACGGTAATTTACCGAGTATTTATGTGACATACTGTACTACAGATGTCTGGTGGAACTAGAGGGCGTGGGTACTGGTAGAGGTGGAAGCGGTGACCGGGCATTCCAGGAGTTGTTGAGACGGTTGCAGCCGTTCTTGCACAGCTGGGTACTCAGATAGGAGGAGCACCAGCCCACCGCCACAGCCCAGGGAAACGAACTGGCTGAAGTCAGTTAGCGAGACCCGACCACCTACATATTCTGGGGAACCAGACCCGTAGCTTTGGAGCGTTACATTGTTGAACACGAGAAAGCATTTGAAGCTTTACAAGTACCTGACGACAAGAGGGTCGCCATTGCTGCTGCTTTCCATTGAAGGATGCAGCCAGCACTTGGTGGAGGTTGGTCAAGGACCAGCAACCTGGCTACGCCCGACTTTTCGTGGGCTGCCTTTGTAGAATTACTGAGAGGAAAATACTACCGGCGCACCTTAAACAGAAGAAACGCCATGAGTTTGAAACATTGACCCAAGAAGGTCCTAACCGTGGGTGAGTACTACTCCGATTCATTGGTCGCTGGACTTCATCCCCGGTGTGGACTACTCAGAGACCGTGAAGGTCGAGAAGTTCCGAGGACTATTATTTCGCATCCAGATGGCGATGGGGTGCTACCTTCTACACTACCATCCAGGTGCTAACATGAAAGCCATAAAATTCTTTACTTACTACATTACAATTAACTTTGTGAGAACTTACCAAGGAGATTCCAGGAGGTTATGAGGCTGCCTCGAGGACGGAGCTAATGCTCCAGACTCGGGAAGAGACTCTCGGGGCCAAGAAAAGGAAGAACCCTGAGGGAGAGTCTGAGGGTGGAGGAGCATCTCCAGGCGAAAGCCAAAAGAAGGGAAAGTAGGACTTATCCCGTTCTAAACTGTTTACCATATTAAATACCTTAGGAATGCTGACCCGAAACCTTTAACCAGAAATTCTTTAAAAAAGGGCAGGGTCACCAGGGAAAGAAAGGGAAGAGCCCAGTTGGGAAAGCCACCGGCCAGCATTGAGCCCAGCTAGATGCTTCTAAGAGCTTGAGATCTGCACCTCCTAGGGTGAAGACCACCTAATCAATTAAATTCAATATAACTAATACCTCTATATCAACAGATGATAACTAAACTTAAATACCAGCTCGGCCGACCCACAGCCCCAGCGCCACTTTTACTGTAAGCGTTGTGGGAAAGACCACCCAGGGGTCGACTGCGAAGGCCGCAAAGTCGAATGTCGGTGCTGCCACAAAGAAGGCCATAGGAAATTTGAATGCTGGATGAACCCAGAGAGCTGTATTACAGGCCACCAAAGAATACTCAGAAGACCTCAACTGGAGAGATTGGAGTACCACGAGGCGGTCAGGATGGCCAGACATCCACTGATGCTGGAGCCTATAAAGGCAAAGGAGTAGATAGGGCATGAATACCCTAACTCCATGAACCGCTGGTGGAAGACTTTGTTTACTTACTATGTGGTGTGCTTACTTGGGATGTTAGAAAGAAACAGGTTATGATTACGGTGGGAGTGTGTCATTGACCACTCGCCTTCTTGGTATGACTTGGAGACTAGATTTGTGAAACTTGATGCGAGTAAACTTTAAACCTTGACGGATATATATATGAACAGGATGTTAATGCTTACATTACCATGTAGCGGTACTCAAATGATGAAGAGTCAATGAGACCGGGAATTACTGAACCAGAATTTCCACCTGCATGGCGCACTTGCTATTGCAGCGCTAGTGTATGACAATAAACTACTGAAATTTCCATCTGCCTTGCGCAACACTTGAGCTACAGCAAGAGCACAGCGAAAGCAACAGTACAGCAACTGAAAACAAATGCAATGCATTACAACAACTACTACTCTTTAAACCTTTATAAAAAAATGTTTTTCAAACTTTTCATACAAACCTTGAGATTAGAAACTTATGCAACTATGGAAGGACCGTTAGTCCAACCACTGAACTAGGGAAACTATACAGCCACTGTGACTGTAAACCACACCAGTTTAAATTGTTGGGAATTTTCAGACATGGCTTATTAGCCAAATACCACCAGTGTATACCCGCATTTAAATGCTAATCACTACTAGTGATACATGTTTAGTCCTCGTGGACAAGCATACCCTTGTAGATGCACCACCGTCAGTGAGGATGGTCGGGAAGTGAAGAGCCAAGTTGCTCAAGCTATTATGCAATCTGCAATGCATCCAATTACATGGATGAGGGGACATATATGAACTTTGGATGAGATATGATAAAAAAAAATACAGGGAGAAAAAGGAAAATTGTGTTGTACTCAATGAGATCAAAAAAAAAGAGAAACAAGTTTGCTAATATAGCACGGATTTTACTTACACCAAGTTGAAATAATACCAGTCTATGGCATGAATTACCACTGATGCCACAAAGACAATAACACTTATTACAGGATAACCGATAACACGAACTATTAGACAAAAAAAAAACAGAAGCAAAAAGAAGACAAAAAAAAAGGAAGAAAGAAAAAAAAAAAAAAGGGATATCCATCAAAGGGAGATTGACAACAGAATACTTCACAACAACCGTGTGACAGACATTACCAGTTTACTAAACGAGACATGGGACGACCGCACTCCGTTGGGAGCATGTGGGCCTGACAGACTTATTTATGAGTTAGTCGGGTAGGTAGTAATGTATCAGTACGGTACCCCATGCAAGTAGACAAGTAGTGTTAGGAACACGAGAAGTAGTCAACTCCGTACTACGGACCGTAAGACATATTACCTCGAAGATGGACGAGAAGAGCCGCAGTTAAACCAACGGGCTAGAAAAAAAAAGAGGAACCTTAAACAGAGAACAGTAGACAGTATACAGTGAAGACAGGGAACAATTCAAGGACAGGAACCCAAAAAAAAATAGAAGAAACAGGAAAACCCGTTATGGACGGATAATATGTGGAATCCTCATAAGGATCGAGCAAATGCTTGCAATCCAGAGGAAATCTACCAGATGATATAGATATAAACAAGTGACTACGCAAGGAGAAAAGATAAAGCTATATGATAGCAGAAACCTTGCTCAAGGAACAGTGGATTCGGAATGTACCACTCACAGGATAATTCGCACATCTTTTCTATTGCCTCATTGGATATTAGCTGTTGAGCGTTTACGCCTCTGCACTCTGTATGACTGAGTGTTTTGGTTTTGCACTCGCGCAGTTATTAATCTAATGGGAATGCAGAAAGATAAAGTGGATATCAACAAGAGTGTGTAAAAAAATGGAAAAAAAAGAGATAACTACAACAGAGTATTACTCTGGAACAAATCACCAGGAGACATGGATGACAAACATCATCTTTGTGGACATATAGGCTGGTACGTCTTAGTATTACAAAGACAAGTGCAAAGAGCACTAAGTACTAACAGTAGCCAATGTCATATTACATCTCAAACTGAATGTCAGTGAGAGAAGACACACGCTATATGCTAGTGATCCAAACCAGTGGATTCACAGCAATAAAAAAAAAGAGGCAAATTGAGCCTTTGTTCATGGGTCTACACCTCATACGAGTGAGTGGGCCCAAAAGAATGAACTGGGGAGAGAGCACAAAAGATCAGTGCCTCACCTTTTATATATTGTGGACCCTGAAGGACTAGAGTCATACCCGTCTCTCTGATATAAGGATAATCCACGAGTTGGATAACTCTTTGAGAGCCAAGTATCCAGCGCTCCTTGTTGAGCGGCTGTTGTATACTTGTGGGGTACGGGGGCGTAACCCTTTTTAAGGGGGGTAGAGCCTCTTGGCTATGCACATGTGTGCACTAAATTTTGTTTGTTTAGTATGCATTGCATACAAGAAATTGGTGGTGTGCGGGGCATACGAGGTTTGTTTGGTTGGTATATGAATTATTTAGTATGCATGGCATACAGTGAACTGATTTTGTTGGTTATGGTTGGTACGCGGGCGTGCGTTGTTTGGTTTGTTTGTGTGTGATGTACACTTGTATGTATGTATCTTACGAGATACCTGTATGAATGTTGTGTCTACACCATGTGTATAACACTTTTCTTATGCTATCTGTGATATGTATTCATATTGCTTTATAGAATGATTACATATGGTATCGCCTAGATACGAAATGAATCATTAGATATGGAATGTTATGGAAACCTTAGGGAGGTTGTCAGGGTTGGTAGAACTGATAGGAAATGATGGTGCTGATGGATCACCTATATCCATATATGATTGAACTAACGCCACAACGTGATGGCTATGTGCTGTATAAGCACAACACGATGTGTGTAAATGATATATCACATAGATATACATTATGGGAGCAATGGGTAGTTATACATTTATATATACTTACCTATTTGATTAAGAGACTTCGGGACGAAGTCTTTTAAGGGGGTAGACTGAAATACCCCAAATTAATAAAACATGGATTAAATATTTAATCACATTAATTAAGCCTAAACATGCCTTAAAAGTCAACTGAGAACAACAGTGGTCAACACAAAACAAGATGTTGCACCCTTTGACTGTTAAGGGTAAATAAATACCCAAATGAACTTCTTAGGACCTAAAAATTTGTCCTAAGTTTATTAACATAATATTAAACATAATATAACCGTTGGACAACACTCCAACACAAAGAACAAGCACTTACATGCTTCAAGGTCAAATAGAGCAAAAAGGTGCTCTAAGAAACCTTAAAAATCTAATGGCCTCTAAATGATATAAAATTGGATACCATGATCAAATATCATGTAAGGGACACAACAAAACCGTTGTCAAAGAAAACTAAGCTCAGAAACACCAGGCAACACAAAAATGTGCGCTAAAACTCCTTAAAGCACGTTTTTGTGAGATTGTCTTCTGAATTGATTTTTAATGGGCTAAAAGGTTATAAATACCTTTAAATATGATATTATATCACACTATATCATATTAGGAATTTAATTCCAAATTTTACAAATTTTACAAATATATATTAAAAAATATTAATAAAACCCTAAAAGGGGGCCCACATGAGTCAACATTGACTAAGATTGGTCAAGAGGTCAAAGTTGACCCCTTAGACCAAGTGAGATCGGCATATACAAGCTTAGGAGGCTCCCATTTCGTGACTTGCACATTAAATAAGCAAGATTCCAAAAGCTTCCTTAAATTAAGGACTAACTTTTGCCTTATAATAGTTTATTCACTCCATTAACTCCATTATTTGACTCACCAGCCTCAAATTCGGTGGAGCCTTCCTTTCTCAACCACCAGCCGACCTCATGTCCCCCTTATCCCTTTGATGAGTCACCCTCCAATAATGTGACATTAAACTAATCTAAATTACATTTTCTAAGCAAATAATACCAATACCAAGCTTCTTCTCTCTCCTAGCTTCATTCAACCGATGAAGCTGCTCTCTAAGGCTCTCCTAAGCTCTCTCCATCGAACTCCATGAGCCAAGAAGGTAAACCTAACTTCTAAGCTTCGAATTAATGGTTTAAGGCTTGTTTTTGGCTCTTTTTTCTTCATCTCCTCACCACCTATGCTTAGATCTCGTGACTAATCACTTCCTATGGCTTTTTCTCAGTGTTATAAGGTTAGAACATCAATCAAATTCGAATGAAACAAGTTTAGAGACCAAGGTTTCTCAAAATCTCATTTTAAGGTAAAAATGTGCTTTAAGCTCATAACTTTTGATTTCCTTCAAATTCGGCTGTGAAACTTTGCTCATAGCCTCATCTTCTTCTCCTTTTCATGTGGAATCTGTTGGTAAGCCATTTGGAGCAAGGATGGCCGAGATCCAAAGGAAATACCCTCTTTTAAGGCATTTTTCCAAGGTAAAACCTAATAAACAAGGTAGCATTTCGAGATCTGGCTATTTCCTATGTCAATATGGTGGATCTAACACCTTGTGGTGTGTTTGATTCAGGTCGAAACCATCTTGAACTCTCCTTGCATTCTTAAGGTGATTTTTGCCTTAAATCTTACATTAAATTACTTCTTATGGTTAGATCTTGCTTGGAGACTAACTAGGCCTTGTTTTCTGTTTGAAAACATGTAAAAAAGCTGTGGAGAATTCTACTTAAGGTGGCCGAACCAAACAAGGATTACCTAAGCTAAATCAAGGTATAAATCACTTAAACATTAACTTTGCTAAGTTAATGTGTTTCTTAAACTACTCCTAATTAAATTGCCGTGAGTGAAGGGTAAAATAAGGTCTTGTTTGACCTTAAAATGTTTAAGGAATGTTTAATAAATTTTATAACTAATTAAACAAGCATAATTGTCAAATTTAAGACATTATGTGGAAGTTTGGTAAATAAATGAAGAATATATGGTGAGGCCGAAATTTTATGTTATTTTGGGACATTTATGTGTAATTTATTCTGCAAGACAATGTTTGTAATAAGGCCATGTATTTTAGGCCATTTTATTTATGCATTTACAAGCTTTTATTTAAGTTTAGGTGGTATTAATTATTACCGAAATGAATAAGGGGTTATAGTGTAATTAAATTAAATTTGGGGGCTTTAGAATAATAAGGCCGAAAATTAGAGTTAAAAAGGAGTTAAAATAAAGTTTATAAGATTTTATAAAGTTTGGGGTTAAATGGTAATTTCTAGAAAGTTTGGGTACTAACCGTAATTATAAGGAATTGGTGGTCAAGGAAATATTAAGGTGGTCAACCTTGACCATATGCTAGGTTTTGACCAAATTAGATAAGTTAAATAACTTATTTAAGGTTGTATAATAAGATAAGTATCTTATGGTAATATTTTTATGACATATATGGTGAATATGTTATTACCGAAAATTAAGGGTGTAAAATGGTATTTTAAACACCCATGGGCTATTAGGAATTTTTAGGAATTATTTGGTGGATTTTGGAATTAAAATAAACTATATATGTATAATATATAGTTAATATGTCATTATGACACTTTGGAGAAATAGATGGTGGAATGGTAAATATCAAAAGTATATGGGTTAATAAGGATATTTATAACCCTTTGGTGGAATTTGGTGATTTTTAGAACTATTAAGAGAATTTATTAAGATATGTGTATAAAATGGTTTTAATGATATGGAAGAACTATGTGTTATAAATAGGGCCAAATGGCAATTATAGAATAGCACAAGGGCTGTTCGGAATTTACAAAAAATAACCATAGGTTATACTCTTTTATAAGTTAGAAATGTTATATTAAATGGAAAATATAACATGGTATAAATTAATGGGTGATTTTGTAAAATAAAGGAAACTATGGTTTGTGAAAAAGAATATGGTTTTGTTATGGTGCCCATGCAGCAATAATAAATAGTTGGGTATAAAAACCATAGGTTATAGTTAAAGGAAATAAGAATATCATGTCAAATGATATTAGCATATGGAATAGCATTACATAATGTTATGTGGTCAAAATAGAATTTAAATGAATTCAAGGGCTTTACCGAATGATAGAGTTTGGAAAATGAATTTTAGACTAAGGTCTATAATGTTATAAATATTATAACAATTATTTGGTATTAGGGTGGTTTAATGAAATTAATACAAATAAGGTATTCACATTAAATGATGTGACAAACTATAAATAAATGAGATTTATAAACTAAGGTGTTTATGGAATAAACCTTAGGAGTTGTAATTATACAACATAAAATGTTACATGATGTTAGGATAATAATCTTAATATAAGTTGTACAATACAATACAACTAATGGGAATAATCATCTAACATAAGATGATAAAATGTAACATAAATATGAGAGTTTTATGAAACTCATGAGAATTACCTACGTGGTAAAAATATAAACAATATACACAAGAATAATGTATATAATGTGGATAAATAATTTTGGGTTGAATTGAAAAGTTGAGAACCATATGATTTATGGTGGTGGTATTAAAACAAAAATATTAGTTACGAACTATAAAGTTATGAATTTTGAATGCAATATAATATAAGAATGCATGCATACATGCAACTATGGGTTACGTACCTAAACTAGATGCGGATAAGATTAAAAGAAATATAAGGAATTAAACTTAACAGTTGAAATAGTTTTGACGTACGCGTTTTAAGTAACAAAGTCGATGTTTTAGAAAAACCTGTAACAAACAACTGTAGAAAATAGGGTGTGAACTGTCGGGGTACTTATAATTCGGAAAATACCGGATGTAGTTAGTCATGGAGACTGACTTATAGTTTTATTACCGTTTAGAGTACACTTCTGACAAGGACGCTTGACGAGCTAACGGACTGCACGGAGCGTAGGATCTTACTGATTCATACTCCACCGTAATACAGTCAGGGTGAACGGTATGTAAAGGGGTTTGATCCGAGTTGTCCTAAGGTTGCTCCTTGGACTCTGGATTTGGTGATATAACTTGTATGTTGTTATGTGTCTCGGATTGTCTCTGAGGGCTTCCTCAGTTCAGACTTCTGTGTGATCTGTGATAAGATTGTTTGTCTGAATGTGATAATTAATATGCATGAACTGTATATTTATAGCTGCTTATTAGTTTTCTGTTGTTGAGTTAACAGTACCGGTTCGTATATATGAACAATATATATATTAAACGAACTAGCGGCTATGGTGCTATCTTATATGAAATATAAGGAACGTCAGAAAAACGTTGTAGCACTAAGATAATAAGATATACATATTATCTAAGACTTTTATACGGAGCATTGGCCTTGCTATACGCCGCTCTCGTATCTAACACTGGATCCCGAGTTTACAGACTCCGGATGGACTAATGACCTTAGTCGCTGTGTGTTAGAAATTTGGTAATGCGATGCGATGGTATAATTAATAAATTAATGGAATGAAGTAAAGCCAAGAGGATGTGGCTCTTGGTGCGCGCTGTGATCACAAAAACGATACCAGGATGTCCGCGTACGGGTCCGTAAGTATCAAGAAATTTCCCGTGAGCTAGAATGGCTCGTTGGTCGGAGACTCTACCGTTGGAGTGGCTACTGCCGTGGGTGACCCGCCATAATATATGGGTAACTAGAGACATGTCGTTTTAACGAGACATTGTCACTAGGTATAACTGAACAACTAAAACAATTGAGACTTATATAGTGGCGAACAATACCATGGACGAGACTTAATACTTGTTTATTATTCTCGTTGTTTCGCTTTGTTGTTCATTGGTTATACTTGTGGTTATTTTATTGTGTGTTGATGGTTGAATGGAGCCTACAAGGCTAAGGTAAATTAAATATGGAAGCTGTACGCTACGGCGAATGTACATTGTACATTATATTGTTATTACTCGATACGTTCGATATATAAATGTGTATGGAATATTAATGAATGTTTGGATTGGATGGATGGTTAAATGTTTATGGATATTTGGATGGTTGATTATGTATATTATACATTTATGCTTCAGTTTTGATTATAACTGTAAAAAGGAAAAGCATGAAACCAATCTAATAATAAGATGGTTAAAATGACAAGTGGCCATTAGGGTCCAGGCCCGGCATACTCAGCGTCTATCGCTGATACTACACCATTACAGGTTGTTGATCATTGTCGGAGCTGAAGAGCAGGAACAGGGTAATTGGAGTGCTACTTTTGTCACCACACTTGGAGACGTTGTATAGCAATGAAGATGGTGAATTGTATTATGGTAAGTTGTGTATCAGGATTGGGTAGGCGCTCACTTGTCGATGTTTATGGTTTATGGACTTAGTGTGATGTATAGGAGTTTCTCGTTATCAATGGGTAGCGTTTATTTGGATGGAAGTTGATGTAGTTTGGCTGCGTTGCTCGCATGGGCGAGTACGGCCGGTGACACCCGAGTGAGTTTGAATGGTTATTTGTTTCCCGCTGCGAGACGTTTTATTATTGCTAAATGAGAGATTATATCTGATTATGAGAGGGTGTGGTGTGACTAGTTTAATCTTTAATCAACTTAGTTTAGTTAATTGGTCAATAAAGGCCAAACATGCCCTTATTTAACAAGGGGGCCGATTTTGAGAGTGGTGAGTCACCACATGAGTCATTCAATTAAAGAAAAGAAGAGGGAAATAAGTAAAGTTACTATTTGCTTTATAAAAGCAAAATATCTCTTAATAAGCTACCTTTCTCCTTTCTCTCTTCATTTATCTTCTTCCCACGGTTTCTTCTTCTCTTCTCTTGCTCCCAAACCGAGAGAGCTCCATCCATGGGTGCTTCACCTTCAATTGCTCACCAAGTGTTCATCTTTGCTCCAAATCAAAACTAAGTATAGATTTCTCTTAGTTAGGCCAAGACCTATCTTTCTATCTTTTCAAATCTTTCAAAGCTCAAGTTTGGTGTCATGAGAAACTTCATTGATGGAGGAAAATCAAGTTTGAAGAGCTCATTAGCTTCTCCATTCTCTTAAGGTAAAGAAAATGTAAAAAAACCATGTTTCCATCATTCCTTCCACATGGCCGAAAATTACTACTCATGGGGCCTTGTTTTTATGCCTTGTTCTAGCTTGATTTATTCGCCAAGGACTAGTGGAGGTCCTATTTCATTCAATGCCCAAGTCTACTTTGAGACTTCAAAGGTAATCATCCACTTTTATGCCTTAGAACACATTTCTAACCTAGGTTTTCATTCCTAGAGGTTAGTGTATTGTTTAGTACTCATGTGAGTCATTGAATATTGGTTAGAACATTGGCAAAGGAAGTTTAAGTGGTGGTCGATATTCATTCAAGAAGAAGGTCTAAGGAGGAAGATAAGATAAGCTTGAGAAAACAAGGTAAATTACTTACCTAATGGTGGTTTAAGGTTTAAGGAATGAGTTTTAGATGAGTACCAATGTAGCCTAAGGCTTACATTAGGTAATGGGTTATGTAACCTAAGAAAAAGAATTTAAACAAGCTTATGAACTTGTGACTAAGGAGCCAATGGGAATGAGTTAGAAATATAAGTTTAAGAGGGATTTTAAGAGCATTAAAACTACTATGAGATTGATGGGTGTATTTACAGGTTGAAAGCTTTTATATGTGGGAAATTCAGTGTCTAAGTTTAAGTTATTTAAGGGCCTAAGAGCCATGTCATTTAAGAGCCTTAGTGCTATGCAATTTAAGATTATTGCAATATATTGAGTTTGTTGTGAATGAGTTGGTTTGAGTGCTAAAATATGATGAGAAAGAACTTGATGTGTGTGAGATGGTTGAGTGAGGAAAACAATGCATTTGGGCATGATAATATACTAGAGAAGCTATGGTGAAATTTGAGTAGAAAACAAAGTGTTTAAGTGGTAGTGGTGAGCTAATATGCCCTAGGATTTATTAGGGATCATTAAGAGGAATTTGAGTGGAAATGAGTTAACTAAGGAGTTCTTGAGGCTTAGAATGGCCTAGAGTTGTCTAGGAGGAATTAGAGGTTAGGTGGGTGTATTAACACACCAAAATCATGTGATGAGGAATGCTAAGACTTGAGCAAAGATTTGGATGGAAAGGTGTATAATACTTTAAGGTGATTTAGATATGAACTAGGGAATAAACAATGAGGAGTTTGGATAGCTTTGTGTAAGTGTGATGATGTTAGTAGTGGACTAATGAGGTTTAGTTTAGATGTTAATGAGTGGACTTAGGTGATGGAAGAGAAAGGTGTGGGAGAATGTTGTCAAATGTCAAGGAAAATGACTAGGAGTGTAAAAGAGCGTATGATCATGAGGGTGGTGAATAAGATGCATAAAAGAGGTGGAAATGTCTAAGGAGGGTGTTACATGGTCAAGGTAAATGGAGAACAATGTCAAGGTATTAAGGTAATGGAAAGAAATGTATAAGCAATCTTAAGAGTTTAAGAGTGATGAGTAACCAAAGGAAAGGAGAGGAATTTGTGTATGGATATGCAAGGTGACTTGAGGAAGTTTTAGTAAGTGAACTGGGGATGGAAAATGATGTTTATGAAGTGCTCAAACTGTTAAGGAGAGAACACTTGGGTTGGTAGAAGTTTTGGTAAGGTTACAAGTTGGTAATGTAAGGAATTATATGATAAGTGTTAGGAGTGTTTGTAAGAATTTAGTAAATGTTTAAGAAGATCTTTGGAAGTTGTTTTGGAGAGTTTGGTGGAAGTTCTAAGGTGAGTTGCAGTGCCTAAATGGTATTAGGACACATGGGGAAACATGTGGAGAAGTTTGGAGACAAATGGGAATTTAGAAACATGGTTCTGGAGCCGACCGACCTTAGGGACCGGACCTGCAAGGTCGGTCGAGCTCAGTTTACACTACCGGAAAGAGTCTCTGGAATCGACCAAACTTGGGACCAAACTTGGCAAGTTCGGTCGGGCTTAAAATCCCACGGGGAAGCTCTCGGGAATGGACCGACCTGGGGACCGGACTTGCAAGGTCGGTCGGGGTGAAATTTTCAACCGGTAATGAGTTCTGGAATGGACCGACCTTGGGTAAGGTCGGTCGGTAAGGTCGGTCGACCCTAAAAATGAAAAAAAAAAGAAACCCTAAGGAAGTTTAGTGGTATTAATGGTACCCCATTAAGAGGGCATTGATGATTAGAGGTGTGTAAGACCTAAGAGATAAGATAAGTATAAACTTAAAAGTTTAAGGTAAGTTGTAAGATTAAGTTGTAAAACTAAGAGGTGTTAGGTGGGAATCATTATGGATTAAGCAAGTTAAATGAGTTGAAATAAGTTAAGTGATTAACAACCTAAAACTGAATGAATGTTTTAGGGCTTGGGAATTTGGACTCCGTAGAGTAAGCAACCGAACGACCAACGGTGAACGGTACAGTTCTTCTTGTGACCTGCTTGCTAACGAAGTGTCCCTCAGCTTGTGTGCTATTTGTTTCTGTGTGCTCACTAAACAAGACAAAGCATGCAACCGGAATATTATGTTTATTGTATTGTTGTGTGATGTTTGAAAACTAACACAACATACCGTGAGAACTTACTAACCAACGTTTAGTAAGGAAATGTGTGAGACTAAGGAACGCTCCCTAATATGAGTTGATATAACTGAAAGAGGTTAACAACAAACATGGTCTTGAGACTACTACTAACTGGAACTTGAGTGAGGAAACCCGGGACCGACTCCGGTCATGCATGCTAAGGAAAGGGGGTCGGTATCTATAACAGATCTGTCTTCCGCTTAAGGACTTGTCTTCGGACTTGTAGCCTAGGGCCGGTTGCCGGCTCAGCTACGCTGGACTTCCGTCCAGGGTAGGTGGCATTAAGATGGTGCGGTGGGATCACCTAAATCCCAGGTTTGGGCTTAGGATACAACCATTCCCCTCCAGGAACGGTTTGTATACTGAGAATAAGTTAAGATTAAGATTAATGTAAGGTTAAGATAAGTTGCAACCATTCCTTTTAAAGGATGGTTTGTATTTTTAAGACTAAGATAAGCTACATCCACTCCTTTTTAAAGGGTGGTTGTTACTAAGATTAAGATAAGACTAAGATTGAGGTGAGATAAGAATGGACTGAGATTAAGAGGAAATACAACTTAAGGAGTTAAATAATTAACTCTCTAATTAAGGGAACGCATCTAAGTCGTTCATTGTGTGTGAACTTTGATTGTTCATATTTGGTTTGTTGTTTACTGCACTTACTATTATGTTGTGCATCTAATCAACCTCCATGCTATCGACAATTAGTCGTCGTAGCCACGTTAGCTTGGGGGCCATGAGAGGATCGTACCAGCATTCGTGCTGACCCCCTTTGGGGCTGTTTTACTACACAGGTGAACATCAGGAGGCGGCCGTCGCGAGAGTAAGAAGGGGTACAAGTGCTGCAGATTAAGTGTGGCCCACGAGTTGTGTATGTACCCTCGTATGGCAATTGAGTGAGTAAGATGTATAGTGTGAGGGGATTGTAAGAAGGAAATGTATTTGGTTAAGGTTGTTATGTACTAATGTTCGGTATATGGTCAAAGGAAGAATTTCAAGTGTCCGAACATCTAAGTCCGGACGGTAGTTCGGACTCTGGTCGAGACTCAAAAATTCTAATCGCAACAGGGCATGTCTGAGCTTCCAAATTCGGACGGAAGTTCGTATAGGCCAGAACACTCATCTTCTACACCCTTAAACACTTATCTCCTTTCTTGAAAAAATGCCCAACTCTCCACAAGTGTCCCATTATGTCTTAATACCATATAGGCACTTAAAATCACCTTAGAACATCCTTTATAACCTCCTTAACCATTTTCTCAATCCTTTCAAGAATTTCTAACACTTGTTACTTATTTCCTTATTTTTCCAACATGTAATTTTGTCTAAAACTCTAACCATCCAAAGTGTTTCCTTCCCACTCAATGTAACTTCTCCCTAAGCATTATTGCATCCCCTCTTTGCTTGCCAAACCTTCCAAGGTTATCTTGCATGTCCATGCACAATTCCTTTCTTTTCCTTTTTCTACTCATCAACCTAAACTCATGAACTTTCCTATGCATTTCTCCCCATCTTCTTAGCACCTTAACCTTGTTCTTCTTTACCTTAACTATACTACACCCTCCTTGGACATTTCCATCTCCTTTTTCTCACTTACTCACCATTCTCATGATCATACGCTCTTTTACATTCCTAGTCATTTTCCTTGACATTTGACAACATTCTCCCACACCTTTCTCTTCCATCACCTAAGTCCACTCATTACCATCTAAACTAAACCTCATTAGTCCACTACTAGCATCATCACACTTACAAAGCTTCTCAAAACTCTCATTGGTATATTCCCTAGTTCATACCTAAATTATCTTAAAGCATTATGCACCTTCTCCTCCAAATTTGCACGAGTCTTACCATTCCTCTTACCATGACTTTGGTGTGTTCAATACACCCACCTAAATTCTAATTTCCTCATAGACACTTCTAGGTCATGCAAAACCTCAAGAACTCCTTAGCCAACTCATTTCCACTCAAATTCCTCATAATGATCCCTAGTGAGTCCTAGGGCATATTACTCACCTCCACCACTTAAGCACTGTGTTTTCTACTCAAATTTCGCCATAGCTTCTCTAGTATATTTTCATGCCCAAATGCATTGTTTTTCTCACACAACAATCTCACACACCTCAAGTCCTTTCTCATCTTGTTTCCTCACCCAAATCAACTCATTCATAATAAACTCATTATTGTGCAATAATCTTAAATTGCATTGCACTAAGGCTCTTAAATAACATGGATCTTAGGCCCTTAAATGACTTAAACTTAAACACTGAATTTCCCACATATAAAAGCTTTCAACCTGCAAATACACCCACCAATCTCATAGTAGTTATAATGCTCTTAAAATCCCTCTTAAACTATTACTAACTCATTCCCATTGGCTCCTTAGTCACAAGTTCATAAGCTTGTTTAAATTCTTTTTCCTAGGTGATATAACCCATTACACAATGTAAGCTCTAAGCCACATTAGTACTTATTTAAATACCATCCTTAAACCTTAAACCACCATTAGGTAAGTAATTTACCTTGTTTTCTCAAGCTTATCTTAACTTCCTCCTTAGACCTTCTTCTTGAATGAATCTCGGCCACCATTTAAATTTCCCTTGCCAATGTTCTAATCAATATACATTGACTCTCATGAGTGCTAAACAATACACTAACCTTAAGGAGTAAACCCTAGGTTAAAAATGTGTTCTAAGGTATTGAAATGAATGTTTTACCTTGGAGTCTTAAGATAGGCTTGGATATGAATCAAGAAGGACCTCCTCTAGCCCTTGGAGAACGAAATCAAGCTAAAACAAGGCATAAAACAAGGCCCCCATGAGAAGTAGTAATTTTCGGCCATCTAAGAAAAAGGATGGAAAGTTGATTTTTCTTTCACTTTCATTACCTTGGATGAATGGAGAACCAAAAGAGCTCTTCAAACTTGATTTTCCTCCATCAATGGAGTTTTCTCATGGCACCAAAATGGAGCTTTGAAGGATTTGAAAAGATAGAAAGCTAGAGCTTGAGCTAACTAAGAATAATATGTGTTTAGTTTTTGATTTGGAGCTAAAATGAGTAAGTTGTAGACAAGGCAAGGTGAGGCAACAATGGAGCTTGTTCTCTCGGTTTGAGAGGGTGAAGAAAATGAAGAAAACCGTGGAAGAAGAGAATGAATGGAGAAGAGGAGAGAAGGTAGGCTAAAAGGTAAGATATTACCTTAAAGCAAATAGTAACTTTTCCTTATTTCTCTTTTCTTTTCTTAAGTTGAATGACTCATGTGGTGACTCACCACCTAAAAACCGGTCACCCCCTTAATAATCAAAACATTTATGGTCTTGGTTGACCAATTAATTAGCTTATATTGACTTAATGCTAAACTAGCACTATTTGATTACTATTCACAAATTAGTGCACATATTTCTGAAATTTTTGATTTCCCATTGATTTAGACTTCCTAATGTGATGCTAATTATCACAAATGTTGATTAAGATGTAATCATAGGCATTTAGCCACTCAAAACCCATTTCTAAGACAATTTCTCAAAAAGGTGCTTTAAGGAGTCTTAAAGCACATTTTGTGTTTAAGCTTGTTTTTCTTTGCTAATTGACTTAAAATGTCCATTAGAATGTTTACTTAGTCTTATAATGATATTTGGGTGCTAATTAAAGTCACTCCAAGCTTAAAGCACCTTTTTGCCTAAATTGCCCTTAAGGCATTTCTTGTGTTTTCCTTGATTTAAATTGTCTACCAATCTTCCTAAGGCATATTTTTAGCCTTACTACATCATAAATTGATGTTTACTTAGCATACTTAGGTTTGGGGTATTTCATGATCCACATACACAAAATTTTAATACCAACACACACCATCTTGATGTTAAAATACACGATTTAGATGTAATTCATTGTAATGTGATATAGCAATCACTATCAATTAATCACCATTCATGCCCCCCTATAATCTATCTCACAAATGCCAAGCCCTCGCGACTTGGTCAATAGTGGAATGATATATTGAACCAGATGTCCTTGGTTCAAAACTTGCCCACTATCATATTGCGGGAAAGGTTCATTTAGAACCTTGGTATTGCTCTGATGCTGAAATTTCAGTCATTTAAAAAAATCTATCTTACAAATATTTATGTATAAAATCCTATCATTATCTAATGATGACCAACGATAGAGAATGAATAAACTCTAATGTTCACATTGTTACGCCTGCTACTATGGCCGATGAAAATATATAAAGAGGGTTGAGAAAAAGTTAAAACCATATCGTGGTGTTTGTTTCTCGATTCACTTAAAGTAAATAAAGGAGAATTGCATAGGTTTGTATACTGGCCAAAAACACAATGTGCTTCTTGTATATCTTTGGATGGGGCGCAGCAGTGTAGGAATTAAATTCGATAAAAACAAGTACTTGGTTTCGTGTAAGACAGGGTTGTAAGGAAATCGGGGAAGTCTCAAACTTGAGCACTAATAGACAAGGGAATTTGTCCGAAAAATAAAAAATGAGGCGGGGTCGACCACCTTATCTGGGAAAGAACAACTAATGAACCTCAATGGGTCAGTGTTGGCTATAGTCTTGGATTGGAAACAGAGAGTTGTTAGGGTATAGGTTGTGAGGAGTTCAAAAATAATGGGAGGACACATTCGTGGGGTTAAGAGGCGGTAATAGTTCATAAAGGATCATCCCTTAGGAAAGAAGATTGCAGGTATACAAGAAATAAGAATATTACCAAGGTCGGATGATGGTGGCACAAAAGTAGTTTCTTAGGGCTAGACTCCTATTCCTATCATATTATAAATATACACCTTATAAAGATAAAAAAATTATGTAGAATGTACCATTCTCATCTATATACTTTAACAGCAAGACCCCACTAAAGTTATTTGTATTATACATCAAACTAAGTAAGACTTAAATAATATCACATATTTACAAAATAATTAATTACTAAAATTATACATGTATTTCATTATCACCTTTAAAAGATACCTTTGACCCTGGAGCTATATCTAATGTACGAACACTTCACTAACTGAGTGCAATACATGCTTTAACTCTCTATGCTCTAAGCATGGCGTCACATAACAATTCATTGAACCAATTTGTAACTCCGCTTCTTAACCACTTCTAATGCACCAAATGATTCTGCTTATTCTAAGCACCCTTATCAACGTTGCTCTTAGAAATTTTTCCCAATTTAAAATTCTTATTTCAAAGTAAATTCCTAGATTTCCATGTCGCAGCCTACCCTTGAAATACCCCGAACTTAAATATGGTGATTAAGTAATTATAATATGGTATTTAAGGACCTATTAGTGCCTAAAGAATTTTGGTAAGGAAAACAAATCACCAAAGAAAAGAAAAATGCTTAAAAAGCGAAAAACGCTAAAATAGGCGTCACATAACCATAGAAGAATGCAACCTCGAATTGTATTGGATGGATTTAAAAGGCCTAATAATGCCTAAATAATATATGGGAACAATTCCTGAAGAAAACGGATCCAAATAATGAGTTAAAACGCTAATAAAGCTTTAGTGAACGTTTTTCGAGAACCCGAGAACGTGAATTTAAGTGGTCAAACAGACCCATATTAAATTGTGGTTGACTATATAACTATAATTGAAAATTAATGGAAGCTTAAGAACCATTAAAATTATTTAAACGAGAAAATTCCGGAAAACGGGCCCGGTTAGTGAATAGTGCTAAACTGGGTGAATTAACGAGAGTTTTCTGTAAAAGATGAAAAAACGCTCCAACTTGTACATATATATGGGCCGGTTTTACTAAGGAGAGCAGCCCCTCTACTAGTAATAAGCTAGAAAGGAAGAAAAGAAAGAAAAAAAGAAAGAAAAAGTAGAAAAGTAGACATCTTCTCTCTCCTCCCTCATTTTCTCCTTTCCTTTTCTCTTTCCTCTCTCTTCCTTCTCTGCCGTTTTTCCTCCTCCTCCCTACTGAACATTTTCTCCTTCTCTTCTTCAATGGCTTCTTGCCATTTCCTCTCTTATACAAGCTTCATCCAAGCTCCAAATGTAAAATAAATTACATATTTGAACTCCCCTCACTAAGAGCTTCCATTCCCTCTTTTCAAAATTTCAAAATGATGAACTTCATCTCCATGGGTATATCCCAATTGAAGAGAAAGTTAGAGATTCTTGAAGCTTGGAGTCTCCTCTTCCATTTAAGGTAAAATTCCAAGGAAAATCTCATCTTTTCCCCATTTTTGGTCTTCGCTGATTTTGCCCCACTCTCATGCTATGTTCTTTCCTTGTTTGAGCTTCTTTCCAAGCCTTCAATGGTGGTTGGGAGCCCCTCTTTGATTCATGACCAAAAGCCCATCTTAGGGTTCAAGGTAATTTCTCATTTTTGTGCTCCAAGCACCCTCCTTGTAACTAGCTTAATTAATAGTCTAGGAAGGTAATGTTTAGTGCCTAATTCCTCATTTGGATATTGATTTTTGAGGTTGGCAAGTGATTGGCCAACTTGGCCGATTTTGACCAAGAATGAGAGAAGGAGGAGATTGGAAAAGAAAAGAAGAATTATGAGCTTAAGGTAAGAAACTCACATTAATGCTTATTTTGATTGTTTTAGAACTTAGGATGGGTAATTAAGGAATGAAACCAAAAACTTGTGCTAGTAATGTGTTTGGTTGATATTAGAGAAAAATTGTGAATGGATGCTTGAATTAAAGGCCTTAGAGCCAAGTGGTTTGAATATGTATATTGGTATTGTTGTTTGAGGATAGTTTGGTAAATTTGGGATTGATTTGAGTGCTGGTAGGATCCCTTGTGGATGTGGCTAGTTTAGGATTGATTTAAGTGAAAGTGGATGAGTTTGGAGATGTTAGGTTATGGGGAAACCAGGGCGAAATTTCGGTAAACCTAAGTGTTTTAGGTGACTTTGACAATGGGGGGAACTTAGGTGTTCATTTGGGTTGATTAATATGTAACACCCCAACTACTAACAACACACTTAACAACACCTTGCAGCGGAAATCACAACTCACGACATAACTTAACTCCTTGGTGTTACACGCCGTTAGCCACCCACGTGGCTAACAAGGCTAACATACATACATTGTACAGGTCTGATGGACTAAACCCCGAGCAACTACACATAAATCCCGTTCCATGTCCAACGATCATTATACACTTACATTACAATGTACCGAGTATCTTCAAACTAACGCCGATACAAATTCGGTCTTACTACACCTACAATACATCCACAATTCTCATGACTACCACGTACAAATAACTACCCCGTCCTACTCTCGAACGGCTTCCAGCTCCTTGTACCTGAAATAGAAAAGGAAGAAAAGGGTGGCCCCCAAGGGGCTCAGCACCTTTGCTGGTATGGTAATCCCGCAGCCCGCATGCTACCGGGCCACGCACAACTAATTGTCGTCTTAGCATGCGATTGATTTTATTTAAACATACACAACTACACACATACTTCATGCTTAAAAGCAAACATCCATTAGTAGGACACAAACACAAGATTAGCTCACACAACATAACCATACACTTCACTTGATAACATACACACAACTTAGTTCCATTCTTCTTAGAGAACATAAACTTTACTTAGGGAGTGCCGGGGTGATAGAAGCCCGAGCACAACATACATACATTTTCTTTACTTAGGTGTGGCGGCCTCATATAGGACCGATCACACCTTGCACAATTTCCCCCCTAGCTCCAATAATGATGAGGTAGGTAAGCCTTGGTTAAGCTTGTGGGTGGTTGTAATTCGAGGAGGAAAAACAACCGTAACATAATAAAGAGGGAGTCGAAGCGAACTTAGGCATCAACACCCTACCAACATTACACATGATTTCCCCCTACCCGATTGGAAGTTGGGTAGGTAAGCTTTGGCTAAGCTAGTGGGAGGTCGAAATCCAATGAAGGAAAACAACCCTAACATAACAGGATGGGAGTTGATTCACATATATACATCAACTCCCAAACAATACGCGCGACCGGAACGACCGGATTCCTCACCATACATAACATATACTTATTAGTTAAGGTTCCTTCATGGAACTTATCACATACATACCTCACAAAGTGTTACTAACTCGGTTAGACACATCAGGGAAAATCACATCCCATTTCAACAACACGGATAACAGTATCCAATAACAACAACATACTGGACAAGTCACATACATCACACAAAGTCACAACATACACTAACGCACGGATAGCCGTAGTTAGAACGTTCCCGTGGGTTGGGACGTTTATTCCGAATACCGATCTCTTATGTGAACCTAAGGTCGGTTAACTATTATTTAACACATAATTAAGGTTAAGCGGTATCGGAATTAATAACGCCACAATAATGAATTACTATAAACTCATTTCATGCTTTATCTTGCAAGGTGGCAAACACACAGAAAAACACATTGGCATACAAGCCGGTGTAATCCGGTAGGACACAGGTTGCAAGAAAACCATACCTGTCACCGCAGGGAATTGCTTTACCGTGTGTTCTCACGTGCCTCGGTTCACACTTGTTCTTCATGTCTTACTCTTGAACCACTATTTACATGTCAAATGGTTCAATTAACATTAAGGTGTTACGGTAGGTACATAATTGCTATTCCCGTACTTACCCCGTTATCCCGTTATTTCGAGGTTTAACTTTGTGTACTTAACCTCACACTTTCCAAATCACTCCCAACACTTGTTTATACTTCTTAGGACCTTTAAAGTCACCAAACAAGGCCTTAACAACATCCAAAACCATTACCCATCAATCCCCCACCTTTAGAACACTTTAAAACACATTTTAGGCCATTTTTGGTCTGGTCCGGGACTTGGTCAGACCCAAGGTCCCGGACCACCTCTGTAATGCACTTTCAGCTCATTTTTGACATTGGTCCTAGACTTGGTCCTGGACTTAAGTCCCGGACCAATTCGCTCTCGGTATGTTTTTTGATGCGGTCCGGGACTTGGTACATATCCTAGGTCCCGGACCCTGCTAAAAATGCTACTAAAAGGTCATTTTTCAACCCCAAATCAGCCCTTAATCCACCCCTAATCATTCCATAAACTTTCCATAAGTTTCCTACATAATTAAACACCTCAAAACATGCTCTAAACCTCTCCAAATCTTTGGTTTAATCCACCACCCAATTCTTGCTCAAATTCAACGAACTCACTTTTCACATTCTTGCATTTTGCACACTTGTGCATTTCTATTTCCTTTTGATAGTTCTTACCTCCTACCAAACTTACCAAATCCATCAATGACCATTACCAATCATTCCTACATAAATGCACTTCTAAAACCCACATTCGCCTTGTTTCACAAGTTACAAACACCAACTCTTTTTCTTGAGATTCCAAGTTACCAAGCATCATTATGCTACAGATTTTGTACTCTCTTATCTCCATTCTCCATCTACCATTATAAGGCCATTAATCCACTCTACTCAACACTATAAACACCAAGGTTCTCCATTCACCAAGCCATCATCAAAACACTCTTTTTCTACCAAAATTTCGCCATAACTCCCCATAAACCTAACATATCCATTTCCATCAATTCTCATCATTTTCATTCCTAATCTAGCCACACCCTTACAAGGGTCCTACCAGCACATAATAAATGCTCAAAGTCCATCAATCAACAACATAACTCCCAAAATCTCAATAAACCACAATATAAACACAAACTCAAAACACTTGGTTCCAAGGCCCTTTAATTCACAATTAACTTCACAAATCCCTCAAATCAACTAAGCACATTATTTTCCATATTTTTGGGTTCATTATTCAATTTAACCCATCCCAAATTCTTAAACAACCAAGATAGCTATTAAGGTAGTTTTCTTACCTTAAATGCACAAGTCTCTCCTTAATTCTCCTCTTGCTCCTCATCTCCTCAAAATCGGTCAAGAGGGAATGGAGTTTCCAAACTCCATCCCAACATTCAAGAAACACAAAATACATTCCATTAATTATCTAAACCCTTAGGAAATTTTAATTCAATCAAAGGGCTTAAAACATACGGTTAGGGTTTACCTTTTGAGCCTTTTAAGAGGGATTTTCACCCTTGAATCAAGAATGCATTTACTCCACCATTGGAGGGTTGTAACAAGGCTCCAAAACAAGAGAAAAAACAAGGTAAGAGAGAGAGAGAAAAATCGGCTACCATAGGAGGAAGAACAAAAACGAGTTTTTCAATGAGATTTTTACCTTGTTTGAAAGAGGAGGCTCCAAGCTACACATTGGTGCCATTTTCTCTTCAAATGGGGAAAACCCATGGAGATGAACTTCACTATTTTCGGATTTTGAAAAGAGAGAAGTGTAGAGCTTGATGAGAGGAAGAAGAATATGTGATTAGTTTTTCATTTGGAGCATGGACGAAGCTTGGGCAAGAGGAGAAAGGTGGGAAGCCATTGAAGGGGCTTCAAAATCGCCAACACACAGAGAGGAGGGGAGAAAATCGCTGGAGGAAGAAGGAAAGAGAGGAAAGAGAAGAGGGCTCACGTGAGGAAATGAGAGAATGAGAGGAGAGAGAGTGTGGGTAGGGTATATGTTAACTTTTTCACTTTGTTTTTGCTTTTGACTTATTTAATTAGTTAACTAGTCATGTGTGAGGGGCTATCTATATTAATAAAACCAGCCCACTAATATGTACACACTGGAGCGTTTTTCATTTTTTTTTACAGAAACGCTCGTTTATTTACCCGGTTTTAGCACTATTCACTAACCGGGTCTGTTTTCCGGAATTTTCTCGTTTAATTAATTTTAATGGTTATTATACTCCCATTAATGTTTATTTATAGTTATATGATCAACTATAATTTTTACGGGGTCTTTTGACCATTTAAAGTCACGTTTTCGGGTTTCTCGAAAAACGCGCTTTAAGGCTCCGTTAGCGTTTTAACGCATTATTTGGATCCGTTTCCTTCCGGAATTTTTCCCACATATTCTTAGTGTGTATTTAGGGTGTAAAAATATATTTATCACCCCAGTGAAGGTTATATACCTCCTTAAATAATTAAATACGCGTTTTCACGTTTTGTGACTTTTACGCATTTTCTTTTTCTTTTGGTTTTCTTTCTTCACCAATGATCTTAAGGACTTAATTAGCCTTAGAAAATTATAATTACACAATTAATTAACATGTTAAGGTTTGGGGTATTTCAATCTACCCCTTAAAAGAACTTCGTCCTCGAAGTTCACACTTCCCTAGCATCACTTGAATTAGAACACAGGGATTACTTGCATAACACAACTTCCATACTCCAACATACTCTATATCACAACCTCGGACTTAACGGTCCGGGTAACACATCCACATCCATACATACATAACATACTTACATAGTAACCTCGGACTTAGTGGTCCGGGTACCTTAACAACATTGTACCTACATGACAACCCTTAGACTCTTAGGTCTGGGTAACATAACAACATTTTGACACTTAGGTCTTGATAACATAACAACCTTTAGACACATGGTCTAGGTAACATAACACTTCCGGAACTCAACCACATTAGGACTCGAGGTCAAAAACAATATTTATTACATATACCACACAACATGTCTTAGCATGTATAACAACCAGAAATTCCTTTTCCATCTCTTCATGGGTTCGAGACCCATGTTGAGTACATATACACTGTGATCCCGCAGAACCGGTCGCGATGGACACTCTGGTCCCCGTTCTTTTGGGAGATCAAAACAATTGCATACATCTTTAAAATATACTTCTCATGTCACCGTCCGAAGACAAAGGCTCATACGTCCTCAGCTCGTGAGCAAGTAATACGAAAATACTCTATATGAGGTTAAGTAGAATGAAATCCTTTATTGGAAAATACCAGTTGAAAATCCTTTTTACAAGGTCACGTAAAAGTAGTCCTTCCTTTGAAAATACCACTTAAGAATCTTAGAATATTAATTGAAGTCTTGAAAATACCAATTGAAAATTTGAAACCTAATTTAAAATTCTTTGAAAACTCAATACAACTCCAAGTCCAATTGTTGCTAACTGCATCCTATTCTTGATGTGATTATTCGTGACCACTTATAGGGAGTTTCAAGAATCATCCGACCCTGATGTGATCAGCATCAGTGTTGAACTATTTCCACCCCAATTTGTGTTCGGCTTCCCTTGACCTCATGATAATCAAGTTTCGCTCCCACTTCATTTCAAACAACAACTAATTCAAGCATATACCATTTTCTATCTTTTAATCCATCTAGTCATAATCATTACATCTCCAAGGGATAGAACTCCGTCTATCAATCATCACCCAAATTCACTTAATCCGAGTTACCTAGGGAATTTTAATTCTTACTAGGTTCTATATCGGTGTCATACCTCTTCATAAATCACAACACTGTATAATACAATATATATAATTTTTATCAAAATATACTACACAATATTACATTTGTATCATTTGAACATATACTGTCGGGGTTTTAATTCCCCGGGAGTTTTTTCTACTCCCTTATACTTATACTTTCACATACATCCGTTAACACAATAAACACACTTATCACAATGGTATTCGCATCTTCTGTGCGCAATTACCACAATTAAACCATGAATGAATGTGTATGTTTATGTAACACACACACCAATCATCAAAACAAATTATTTTGTGCTATGCACACCATAGTTCACGTACACTTGTACGGTAAAACACACTAAGCGGTTTCACGCTCTACCCCCCTTAAAAGGGATTACGCCCACGTAATCAATCACTTAATCACTGGTTTATAACGTTCTGCCGTCGTGTGAAGTGATTTATCTCCATGCGGTTTATTATACGATGTGTTCTGGTTTGAGGATCTTAGCCATATTGGCGGTTTAGTCCCTAACCACGAATTCTCCTGAGAGCTTATTTAATTCATAACCAGTTTTGATTCTGGCCTGTGAAACTTCTAGGCGCTAATAATTACCCATTCACTCATGTTCACTATTCACATTCAACACTTGAATCGCTGGCTCACTAGTTTCTGCTGCGCGACTCTTGATAACTTCGAGCTTAGTTTGCCCCCTTCATTATTCTTACTGTATTGTATATCTTCGATTATCACCTTCATCTTGGTAATAACGATTTCTCAACCGACGCGTGGTATTTCTTACCAAGAGCGAGTTCGGTGAGTTACCAACTTTCTATTTACTTCCATGATAATTTACTGTATTCCACACTGATTTACTTAATTTCTTCCGACTTACTGTCGGTTACGTTTGAGCTACTACCTATTGTGTAGTACTCTGTCGTTTATTTCCAACACTTGAGGTATATTCCATACCGATATTTAACAATCGTGTTATTGTAGTCACTTATGCCAATCAAGTACCCTTTGGTTGGTACGACCATGCTTCTCTTATGCATCGGTTTTATCACACCATAATTCTTGTTCCTCCATCACAATTGACATTACCCAAACTTCCTAGCTATCACACTCGATCATTACCGCGCAAGTGCAATACCAAAACACTCAGTCATACAGAGTGCAGAGGCGTAAACTCTTGACAGTAAATCTCTTATGCGATTGCAATAGGAATTCACACTGTGTTCCTTATCACATAGTACCGACCATTGGCTTATTGCCCAGCCGGTTTGTTGTCACTTACCTTGTATGCCCATTGAGTTTCACTCATAACTAGTCTTATTTGCCACATTATTATTTAACAATCACTTATGCAACGGTCGCTTACTCCTGCGCACCGTGCTCTTACTCATTGTATAACATTAACTTACACTGCATCCGCCATTATATTAGCTTCCACCATTCCACTGTGTTTCGCCATTTATTTGGCTGCTTGTTGAATACGCTATTCCTCGCGTGTTTATGCTCCTGAGCGTTGTTCATTACACAATTAGCATCACCCTATGGTGGTTGCTATTAGACTTACTACCCTTCCGTCTACACACAACTGGTATGAATACTTCTTTTCGTAGTAGCAACATGGTCAACTCTTAACACATTCTCTCTGAATTTAGTTCGCATAACTACGCTGTTGCGGTCTCACAATATCAAGAGGTGTCCCCACTTTAAGCAGTGGTTCGTTATCCGCTTACTTACTTATATAACGTAAACTTCTGTGATCAATAACATTTTCTTAACACATTCGATTGTGGCTTTTAAGCCTTATTGCCTCGAGCTCTGCCCGTTGTAGGCTGTCCACACACATTGCATGGTTTAGATTGGTATTGGGCTCCATGACAAGGTCGTAGTATCACGGTTCCTTTCCTGGGATGCCCCTTCAAGGATGTCAGACTTCCCTCTGACGACTTGTGTTTAAACTTGGTGTTAATTTCAGCCTTTGCGTTTCTGTCACGTATCTTGTTCTACCATTGTTGGCCCAAACACCCTTTTAAGGATAACTCCTGGGTGTTATTAGGTTATGCCTTTTCATCTGGCTTGCACTCATTGGTATGTTTAATTTCTACTTCGCCCCGCGTTCTTTGCGGGTTGAATATTATCCTTAGTGAGATTGATATCTCTAGTGATCATCTCGGGAGTCTCATCCCGATCATTGCACATTAACATATCCATAGTAGGCATCTGCCTCACCATATATAGGCTGGGTACTTACTCCAGCTATTGTGTTCATCCATCCAGATCCTTAAGACATATGCGATGTCTTTACTACTAGTCAGTGCACTTCACACTTCTAGATTCTTAAACATTTCCTCGCAATAACTCACTAATCCCTTTAGTCCTCTTAACTTAACTGGGTTCCTTTACTTCAACCATTCGATGGTAGTTTATTACTCTTGTCTGACTTTTACTTCGGACCGTAGTATGGAGTCGACTACTTCCCGTGTTCCAGACTCCACTCGTATACATATGTGGGGTACCCTACTGATACATTTCTACTTGCCCGACTACCCCATAAGAAGGTTTGTCAGGCCCACAAGCTCCTATCGGAGTGCGGTCATCCACATTACTGTTGGTACACTCGTAGTGTCCGTCACACGCCTAGGTGAAGTATTCTGTTGTTAACTCCTCTTATATTATCCTATGATAATATGCATTCCGTGCTTCCCGACATAATCAGGGAAAGTTTATCCACTGTTGTATTGTTATGAACTCAATCCATTCCTCGGGTTGCTACCCTTGGGTCTACCGGTTTCCATCCGGTTATTTAAAAGTAACTGGGTATGACTTACCTATCATGTGGCACTGAGGCCGGTGTAGGTCTTCTGGTTTGGTCTAATAAGAAGGATTAAAATAGATTGGGTTTGAAAGAAGGTTAGACATAAAATGGGTTTGAAAGAAAACTTGGTTTTGAAAAAGGTTTTGAAAATAAATTTGAGTTTGAAAGAAAAATTCTCGTGGTTTCACAACGTTTCCTGCCTTAACCAAGTCTAGCTTCTTGCTGACTGGTGTATTTCCAATTACAGAGGTTAGGCTATTAAGCCCTTCCACAGCTATGATGATCCCACTTAACTTTAGGTACTTGTAGTTGTTAGAAATCTCCCGCACAGCCTTGCTGTAGCAGCACTTGCCATGGCAAGTGCGCCATGCTAACTGGCTACTGGTTCAATACACATTGGTTGCGTACTGCTTTCACCCACTCTAACATCAGTGGCCTTGCTGGCCCTTACTTGATCTTGCAGCCTTAACAATAAATTTTCTGGGTACCTCTCACCGTCTTCACATGATAACCATTGACTAAGGTGTCTCCCTTTTCTGGGAGACCCCCTTTTCTTAGTATTGTATCCTCCTCGTACTACGTTGTAGTTCCTTAATCGGTTGGTATACCGTTGCTATATTAGTTAACATTCATGATCCCGTAGACACTCGTCTCGGGTTTCATTACTCCACTTCTCCACTGCTGCACGATGGGTGCGTTGCAAGCTGGTTGTCCTCGACTGCTTCGCATGTCGACCCAGGTTGCCGGAAATTCTATTCCTTTAAGCATAAGATTCTTCACTTTTCGCTATTAAATGCGGCAAACATTGTTCAGATGGAAACCGTCTTCGGGATTCACACCTTTCGGAATCTACCGTATGACAGGTTCTCCGTACTTACAGAGGTAAATATCAACTGCCAGATCGGGTTTTCTTGAGTAAGAGATGACTCCCATCTCTCTGGCGTTCTTCCCAAGTTATAAAATAGGGTTTGTGGAGGGCGGGATGGATATTGTAGGTATCCAGTACACACTGGCATTTCCTAACTAGCGTACTTCTCACGCTATCACTCAAACCCTTAACCCAAAGCACTAAACTCTTAACTCGGTACTCCCTAAGCTCGGTAATTCAGTCATCAGAGTGATACTTCGCTCTGATACCACTTTTTGTAACACCCCAACTACTAACAACACACTTAACAACACCTTGCAGCGGAAATCACAACTCACGACATAACTTAACTCCTTGGTGTTACACGCCGTTAGCCACCCACGTGGCTAACAAGGCTAACATACATACATTGTACCGGTCTGATGGACTAAACTCCCGAGCAACTACACATAAATCCCGTTCCATGTCCAACGATCATTATACACTTACATTACAATGTACCGAGTATCTTCCAACTAACGCCGATACAAATTCGGTCTTACTACACCTACAATACATCCACAATTCTCATGACTACCACGTACAAATAGCTACCCCGTACCCCGTCCTACTCTCGAATGGCTTCCAGCTCCTTGTACCTGAAATAGAAAAGGAAGAAAAGGGTGGCCCCCAGGGGCTCAGCACCTTTGCTGGTATGGTAATCCCGCAGCCCGCATGCTACCGGGCCACACACAACTAATTGTCGTCTTAGCATGCGATTGATTTTATTTAAACATACACAACTACACACATACTTCATGCTTAAAAGCAAACATCCATTAGTAGGACACAAACACAAGATTAGCTCACACAACATAACCATACACTTCACTTGATAACATACACACAACTTAGTTCCATTCTTCTTAGAGAACATAAACTTTACTTAGGGAGTGCCAGGGTGATAGAAGCCCGAGCACAACATACATACATTTTCTTTACTTAGGTGTGGCGGCCTCATATAGGACCGATCACACCTTGCACAATTTCCCCCTAGCTCCAATAATGATGAGGTAGATAAGCCTTGGTTAAGCTTGTGGGTGGTTGTAATTCGAGGAGGAAAAACAACAACCGTAACATAATAAAGAGGGAGTCGAAGCGAACTTAGGCATCAACACCCTACCAACATTACACATGATTTCCCCCTACCCGATTGGAAGTTGGGTAGGTAAGCTTTGGCTAAGCTAGTGGGAGGTCGAAATCCAATGAAGGAAACAACCCTAACATAACAGGATGGGAGTTGATTCACATATATACATCAACTCCCAAACAATACGCGCGACCGGAACGACCGGATTCCTCACCATACATAACATATACTTATTAGTTAAGGTTCCTTCATGGAACTTATCACATACATACCTCACAAAGTGTTACTAACTCGTCGGTTAGACACATCAGGGAAAATCACATCCCATTTCAACAACACGGATAACAGTATCCAATAACAACAACATACTGGACAAGTCACATACATCACACAAAGTCACAACATACACTAACGCACGGATAGCCGTAGTTAGAACGTTCCTATGGGTTGGGACGTTTATTCCGAATACCGATCTCTTATGTGAACCTAAGGTCGGTTAACTATTATTTAACACATAATTAAGGTTAAGCGGTATCGGAATTAATAACGCCACAATAATGAATTACTATAAACTCATTTCATGCTTTATCTTGCAAGGTGGCAAACACACAGAAAAACACATTGGCATACAAGCCAGTGTAATCCGGTAGGACACAAGTTGCAAGAAAACCATACCTGTCACCGCGGGGAATTGCTTTACCGGTGTTCTCACGTGCCTCGGTTCACACTTGTTCTTCATGTCTTACTCTTGAACCACTATTTACATGTCAAATGGTTCAATTAACATTAAGGTGTTACGGTAGGTACATAATTGCTATTCCTACTTACTTACCCCGTTATCCCGTTATTTCGGTTTAACTTTGTGTACTTAAACTCACAACTTTCCCAATCACTCCCAACACTTGTTTATACTTCTTAGGACCTTAAAAGTCACCAAAAAAGGCCTTAACAACATCCAAAACCATTACCCATCAATCCCCCACCTTTAGAACACTTTAAAACACATTTTAGGCCATTTTTGGTCTGGTCCGGGACTTGGTCCGGACCCAAGGTCCCGGACCACCTCTGTAATGCACTTTCAGCTCATTTTTGACATTGGTCCTGGACTTGGTCCTGGACTTAAGTCCCGGACCAATTCCTGCATTTCGCTCCCGGCATGTTTTTTGATGCGGTCCGGGACTTGGTACATATCCTAGGTCCTGGACCCTGCTAAAAACTGCTACAAAGGTCATTTTTCAACCCCAAATCAGCCCTTAATCCACCCCTAATCATTCCATAAACTTTCCATAAGTTTCCTACATAATTAAACACCTCAAAACATGCTCTAAACCTCTCCAAATCTTTGGTTAATCCACCACCCAATTCTTGCTCAAATTCAACGAACTCACTTTTCACATTCTTGCATTTTGCACACTTGTGCATTTCTATTTCCTTTTGATAGTTCTTACCTCCTACCAAACTTACCAAATCCATCAATGACCATTACCAATCATTCCTACATAAATGCACTTCTAAACCCCACATTCGCTCCTTGTTTCACAAGTTACAAACACCACTCTTTTTCTTGAGATTCCAAGTTACCAAGCATCATTATGCTACAGATTTTGTACTCTCTTATCTCCATTCTCCATCTACCATTATAAGGCCATTAATCCACTCTACTCAACACTATAAACACCAAGGTCTCCCATTCACCAAGCCATCATCAAAACACTCTTTTCTACCAAAATTTCGCCATAACCTCCCCATAACCTAACATATCCATTTCCATCAATTCTCATCATTTTCATTCCTAATCTAGCCACACCCTTACAAGGGTCCTACCAGCACATAATAAATGCTCAAAGTCCATCAATCAACAACATAACTCCCAAAATCTCAATAAACCACAATATAAACACAAACTCAAAACACTTGGTTCCAAGGCCCTTTAATTCACAATTAACTTCACAAATCCCTCAAATCAACTAAGCACATTTTTTCCATATTTTTGGGTTCATTATTCAATTTAACCCATCCCAAATTCTTAAACAACCATGATAGTTATTAAGGTAGTTTTCTTACCTTAAATGCACAAGTCTCTCCTTAATTCTCCTCTTGCTCCTCATCTCCTCAAAATCGGTCAAGAGGGAATGGAGTTTCCAAACTCCATCCCAACATTCAAGAAACACAAAATACATTCCATTAATTATCTAAACCCTTAGGAAATTTTAATTCAATCAAAGGGCAAAACATAAGGTTAGGGTTTACCTTTTGAGCCTTTTAAGAGGGATTTTCACCCTTGAATCAAGAATGCATTTACTCCACCATTGGAGGGTTGTAACAAGGCTCCAAAACAAGAGAAAAACAAGGTAAGAGAGAGAGAGAAAAATCGGCTACCATAGGAGGAAGAACAAAAACGAGTTTTTCAATGAGATTTTTACCTTGTTTGAAAGAGGAGGCTCCAAGCTACACATTGGTGCCATTTTCTCTTCAAATGGGGAAAACCCATGGAGATGAACTTCACTATTTTCGGATTTTGAAAAGAGAGAAGTGTAGAGCTTGATGAGAGGAAGAAGAATATGTGATTAGTTTTTCATTTGGAGCATGGACGAAGCTTGGGCAAGAGGAGAAAGGTGGGAAGCCATTGAAGGGGCTTCAAAATCGCCAACACACAGAGAGGAGGGGAGAAAATCGCTGGAGGAAGGAAAGAGAGGAAAGAGAAGAGGGCTCACGTGAGGAAATGAGAGAATGAGAGGAGAGAGAGTGTGGGTGGGGTATATGTTAACTTTTTCACTTTTGTTTTTGCTTTTGACTTATTTAATTAGCTAACTAGTCATGTGTGAGGGGCTATCTATATTAATAAAACCGGCCCACTAATATGTACACACTGGAGCGTTTTTCATTTTTTTTTACAGAAACGCTCGTTTATTTACCCGGTTTTAGCACTATTCACTAACCGGTCCGTTTTCTGGAATTTTCTCGTTTAATTAATTTTAATGGTTATTATACTCCCATTAATGTTTATTTATAGTTATATGATCAACTATAATTTTACGGGGTCTTTTGACCATTTAAAGTCACGTTTTCGGGTTTTCTCGAAAAACGCGCTTTAAGGCTCCGTTAGCGTTTTAACGCATTATTTGGATCTGTTTCCTTCCGGAATTTTTCCCACATATTCTTAGTGTGTATTTAGGGTGTAAAAATATTTATCACCCCAGTGAAGGTTATATACCTCCTTAAATAATTAAATACGCGTTTTCACGTTTTGTGACTTTTACGCATTTTCTTTTTCTTTTTGGTTTTCCTTTCTTCACCAATGATCTTAAGGACTTAATTAGCCTTAGAAAATTATAATTACACAATTAATTAACATGTTAATGTTTGGGGTATTTCAAATAACCTTGGAATGGTATTTGGAGAATTTGAGGAGATGTGTAAAAATCTGTAGCAAGTTAGTGTATTAGTGCCTTGGAGCGTTGGAGAGAAACTAGGTTGTATGACATTGAAAGAAAAGGATGGACTTGGGTGTAGAGAGTGCATTTATCTAGGATGGAATTGTAATGGTCAATAAGTAATTTGGTGAAGTTGGTAGAAGGTAGTACCCACCAAGACGAAGTTAGAAATGCACAAGTGTGCAAAATGCAAAAATGCAAGAATGAAAATGTAGAAATTAAGCAAGGATTGAGCAAGGATTGGATCAATGATTTAAGGTGGTTTAAGGAGTGTTTAAGTGTGTTTAAACATGTAGGAAACATGTGGAAAGATTATGGAATGATTAGGGGTGGATTAAGGGTTGATTTGGGGTGAAAAATCACCGAAGTAGCAGTTTTTAGCAGGGTCCGGGACTTAGGGGTTGCACCAAGTCCCGGACCGATCATAAAAATGCCTCGAGAGTGAAGACTGGTATTGGTTCCGGACCTTAATCCAGGACCAAGTCCTGGACCAGGTGTAAAATCAGCCGAGAGTAAGGAAATGAGTTGGTCCGGGACTTTGGGTCCTGACCAAGTCCCAAACCACCCCCAAAATTTGACTG
The DNA here is from genome assembly GCA_023374045.1 of Limonium bicolor. Lineage (NCBI taxonomy): Eukaryota > Viridiplantae > Streptophyta > Magnoliopsida > Caryophyllales > Plumbaginaceae > Limonium > Limonium bicolor. The sequence continues at coordinate 205,480,021 of CM041779.1, read as the reverse complement.
AGAGTGCTTTTAAGGGTTCTAAACATGGGGGTTGATTGGTGATGGTTTTAGATGTTGTTTAGGCCTTGTTTGGTGATATGTAAAGGTCCTAAGAAGTGTAAACAAGTGTAGGAAATGAGTGAGAAGTAAGAACATAAATTGACATGAGCAAAACTAAGTATAACGGGATAACGGGGTAAGTACGGGAGTAGTAATTATGTACCTACCACAAAGTATTGTTGTTAATAGAACCATTTGACGTGTACTCAGTTGATCAAGTATGAACCGAGCAATGTGAGGTGACCCGGTAAAGTTAAACCATGGTGTAAGGTATGATTTTCTCATGCCCCATATGCTAATAGTGTTACTCTGATTTATGTGCTTTGTGATCACTTAAACAAGATAAATGCACGAATCGGAATGTTTGCACTTACTTGTGCTCGTAATGTATTGTTTCTTGCTGGAATGTATTTTTGAGTTTGAAGTTTGTATAATTCATGAAATATGTGATTGTGGATGGATTGCTTGGATGTTAAATATGTATTGTAGTTTGACTCATAGTTGAGTCATGTTTGATTGGTGACTCGAAGAAAGAGTCATGTTGCGAATTAATAGAAACGTGGTAACACACTAACACTATCGAACCAAGAAATGATATAACGCAAACCTATGAACTCACTAGAATGTGAGAGAGTGTACGGGACTAGTAAACTCCCGATAACGGTTAGAGAACCAAAATGAATAATCCACAAAACAATTATTAGTGGGAGTATATAAGGAACCTCCATTTAGAGGATTGATTAAAATTCAAAGACATGAACTTTGAGAGAAGTAAAGAATGAAAAGGGATCTCCAAGCCCCTTAGAAAAATAGTCGACCCACGATGAGAGGATCCGACTACAAGCAATGTCCCGAACATGAGAGTATTCGATACGTTGGGGGAACCCTTAAATATGAGAATACTAGACATTGGTAATTCCCTAAGCTAGTAGAGGATATCGAGAGAGATACTTCTAGGCTAATCCATGAGATTGTAAAATAACTCCGAGAGAGGAGTGTTGGGAATTTGAGTAGTCTGGTAGAAACGGAAATTTGAGTATTTAAGGAGCTAAGTGTATAGCTCCGCTTGTATTTGTAAACCCGGTGGTGACTCTTGTGTATGACTCTGCCCGGAGGTCAAGGGTAATGACTTAAAAGATACCTAGTAAGTATGTAATTGAGAAGCAAGAAGTAAGTATGTAATTGAGAAGCAAGAAGTAAGTATGTAATTGACAAGCAAAAATGAGTATGTAATTGAGAAATGAGAAGTAAGTATGTAGTTGAGAATCGAGAAGTAAGTATGCAACTGAGTAGTGAGGAGTAAGTATGTAATTAAGTATCGAGAGTAGAGAATTGAGTATGGAGACTCGTAGTATTTATGAATCTAAGATAGCATGAATAAAAGTAACCCAAGAGAGTGGGTAAGACAATGAAGAATTGAATAAGGCATACTGAGGTAGAAACCCAAAGGCCTAAGAGTAGGATAAATTAAACTAACCACCCGACGTGTGAGTTATTGTTTGTATCCTATGTCGAACAATGGTTGTGTTAATGTACATATATAATGTATGTTGTCTGGATGTTGATTGAAATAAAATGAATCGCTTGTTCTCGACCAAATAGTTGGCGTACCCCCGTTAGCACGCGGGATATACGAATTTCATATGCAGCAATTTGCTGAGCCCCTAGGGGCACCGTTTTTATTTTCCAGGTACTTGAAGTTGAACACCGTTCGAGTGTAGGATGGGGATGGCTGTATAAGCTTAGGTAGTATGATTAAGATTTGTATTGACATTGTAATGTAAAAGTTGATTTGTAAGTCCGAATTGTTACCGGCGAACTTGAGGAATTTAGATACTCGGTATAGTTTTATAGATATTGCAATTGTATAAGAATTCTATTTGAAGTTGTAATTGTACTAAGATTTTGACTAAGGAATTAAAGTATTGTTTGGGGTATAGTATACTCGGTATGTTCAAGTTCATCATACCGATAGTATGTTTATTTGTTATTTGGCCTTGTTAGTCACGTGGGTGACTACGGCATTGTACACCCACCGTTGAGTATGTAATATCCGCTACGAAGGTAAGTAATTGTGAGATAATGAAGGATTAGCGGTAAGGGTGTTACAAACCCTTCTTAAAAAAAAGTTACTGTACACCCCGAAACTAGTCGGTATTTTTTAAGGTTGATTTAAATTAAAATCAATTTTTAACCTATCAACTACTTAGCACCAAGAAGACACAAATCTAAAGGGTGTTACCCGCCACACCCCACCAACCTAGTGAGTGCTAAGGCAAAATAAAAAGAAGCATCAACCGTAAACTGGATAAAAATAAATAAATAAATAAAACTTATAACACCACTAAATAATACAAAACCATATAAGAATTATAACAAGCCTATGTAAAACTATATAAGCCATATATATACATTTTAAATGAATCGAAGTGGAGTCTATGTCAACTGCCAAAACCCAACTCTCATGCTTCTACATCCAGATCAACTTCGTTACCCCCGGCCAGAAAACATAATACCACAAAAGGACCACGCAAATCAGAAAAACTAAGTAAATCACTGCTTCACTATGTAAATTTTTTTATTTGTAAACATTTGACATATATTATATATATACACACACATTTGACAGACACCCACATAAGTGGGGCCATAAAATATATTCTTCCAATGAACATCCAAACAAGTGGGGTCACAAACTGAATTCCACTTCACTCTAAGTCTTTACGTGTGCACACCCTTCTAGGGGTACTTCTGACCATGAAGTGAACTGGTAGCTGCTCCTGATACGTCCTCGACCGGTCATGGAAGTCTCTTATCATTTGTGAACTATTTGATATGTCAGGGGAGTACTTGATAAACTCAAACTGGAAATTCCTTTTTGATTGAGAATTTACACATAAAATTCACTCAATCTCCCTCCACCCTACCTACGGACTCCGGGACAATTTAAAACTTTTATCCCTAAGTCCTCTACCATCTCCTGATAGCAGGCCTAACGGTTCCTCAACCATTCCCTAACTAACCAGTCTACCAAATACACACAGTATTCATTCACCAACCCAGTTCTACCCAGCTCACACAACTTCCTAGTACTTACACACCACTCAGTCTGATTTACACTTTCTCTAGTTATCTCTCATTTTTCATGTATGACCAAGTTGATGTACATAAGACATTGTACATCGTATTTATACAGGTATGTTTGGATGTGTAACATATAGCCTATAATCTCCTAGACTCTAGGAGTTGTATGCTTCTTCATCCTAGTAAGATAGCCACGCTCGAGAATAGGTTGGTCTTCAACTTGCTTTGGCACCGTCAGAACACGTGTCGCACCGTGGTTGGACACATTAGAGGTGTGTGCTCAAGTGGTCGGTCACCACTTTCACTCTCCACTTGCCTGATCTTGTTTGCCTCATTAATACTCTCCCAGGATTTATTTAATGCGCGTATTGAGTGCCTCTTAATAGCCCTGACCTTGTCTTGTTATCTTGTTCATTAATGAGTAAGACTTTGTCGTGAGCTAGTTTGTTTTTGATGCATGAGTGTGCATGAGTTTGTTGGCACACTTGATGTCTTTTGTCTTTCTACTGCGTCTGATGCATGAGAGATATGGTTGTGTAGTATTTGACTTCTTGTGTGTACTAGAAGTTCTATCGAAGTTCTCCTAGACGGTGCCCGCATATGTAATGAACAGAGTGCGCTTGCAACCTTACGTGCTAAGCCACTTCTTTATTGTTTATCTGAAATATAAGCTCAACAAACATATTAGATAAACAACACAAGTTTTCTATCATCAATGTAAAAGGGTCTCGACTTAACAATTTCCCCCTTTTTCATGATGGCAACCGATACAATATTGATTTTGGACATATGTACTGACGTTTGGCTTTTAGCTATGGAAGGGAGAATATTCCCCCTAAGGGATTCCCCCTAATTTGTTAAGGGTTAGAAAAATAATCAAATGATGATCAATAACATAAGAGCAGCAACATCCTTATACAGGCCATAGTAAAGATTTTTCATTAAGATTTAATTACATAACACAAGGATGACAGTCCTAAGTCACAAGTACATATCTTTTTTTTCCCCCTTTGCCATGCAGCAAAAAGGGAGCAACTACACGACTGAAGTTATTGAACAGACCATGACATTTCATAGATTAAAACCACAAGATGATAGAGACAATATAGATGGAGTGGCGGTTAGGTGTGGCGAAAGAGGAGACATCTAAACCATGAACTTCATCATCAGAAAATCTTTGAAGAGTGGTGATTTAGCGGTGGTGAAGTGTCGGAGTAATTGGAGTTCACGAACATCTTATGCAATGAGTGGTGCAAGTGTGGGATTAAGTTGTACTTGCGTTGACAGACCAAGCTGTGAAAGAGTCTGAATCAGGCTGTATATAGTTTTGTGCAACATACTTCCTCGTGTTTGATGAACATGAATTTACGGATAGTGGAATAGATGTTTGCTCATTTGAGCTTGATGAACTTTGTGGCTCGTGTTCCATGATTTGAAAGGTGAATGAATGATTGTGAGTGGTAAGGATTTGGAGTTATCCATCAAGGAATTTATAGGCCGCTTAAAGATAGGTTCGCCGACTGATCGGTGAGATAATAAATGAGTAGCCGTTATTTTTTTAGTCTATAGAGTAGGCTTTTTAGGTGTCAAGTGATGAGGTTGGATTAGTGGAATGATTTGCGGGAATGTCTTTGATCATATTGTAATTTTTAATCAATAAAGAAGCAGCCAATGGCAATTTTAGGTGTGATTCGTAAACAAGATTTTTATTCAAGAGAAATTGTAACAGTTGCATTTCAGTTGATATCAAAAGTTGACGATTTGAAATAGATAGTCAATGGCAAGGAAGACAAAAGAAAGACATAAAAATCTAACTACAACTACAATTTCTCACAAGCTTCACTTTATTCTCTAAGAGACATAGAACTGTTAGCTATAAATCTTTATCTATGAAGTCTATTGCTCCTTGAACTATGTGTTGGACACTATGTTCTTTGGAGACAGCCTGCACATATGTTATACCCAAAAGTTTAACCCCCGGAAGAGAGCCTCTAAAGGCGCAGGTTCTATAAGGGTAGTTTGGTCAAGTAGCATGGATTCCCAGTTTGATCGCGTATTCTAAGTGTTAGTGACAGCTTAGTCATCTTTAGGGGAATTTTCCTAATTTTCAAGGCTCCTAGGCCTTTCCCTGAGCTTTCTCTCTCCTCTAAAAAGGCTTAAATCAACTCGAAATGCTTGGAAATTTTAGTACATTATAAAGGGTGACATTTTAAGCATAATGGCTTTGAAATTTTGATTCTTTGAATTTCCAAAAAATTCTAGGAATTCCTAATTAATCTGATGGAAAATTAAATTATAAAATATTCCAATATCCAAATATTCCAATTCCACCTCAGAAAAATCATAAATATCCTCTTTTACACGTGGCTAAAATTTCATAGTCAAATTCCTTCTGGAAAGCCATTAAGCTAAGACATCGGTAAAGCTCAGTTTTTATAAGAATTTTTTCTATCTTTAGTGAGGCCTACTTAAGGAACCTTATCCCTTGATCAAGCCAAAACATCAAGAGCCCTAAGAAACCAGAAAACCTATCCGTCCTTACTCTCTCATGTTTTGAAGCTCCCGACCCCGAAATTCCATCAAAATCACCACATAAACTCATTTTCCAACTCCCATCACCTCAGCAATCATCAAACATCAACCAAACCACCTCCAAAACATGAATAACATCACCAACAATCAACAACTAGAAACTCGGGTCGAACTCAATCCGGAACCGGCATCAACAAAGCCTCAGAAGAATCCCGACGTGAAGAAACATCTTGAATTCAAAGGTAAAACAGGTTAGAATCCTACTTTCCTAACTCCCCGGGACTTTACTAGTCTTCTGTCAAAATTTAGGGTAGAACCAACTTTTTACGGCTGCCAAATTAACATTTGTTTTGCTTTTGTCCATTAACTTATTCGTCAAGTTTCGTCATTAATTTGAAGCCAAATTGAAAATCTTTTATTACTAACATCTTGGAAATCTCTCAGGCTACACATCCATACATTTTGAGCCACAAACACCACCTAGAATAGCCTAAACACCACCATCCGAGGGCGGTCCGCACCTATGAACGCCATGTCCGGGGTCCCGGGCACCTTGACCGTAAGCACGGACGCTCTCAAACAGCGGCGGGATTTTAAATTTTCCAAAATTTAGGATTTTACAAAATATGTCCTGCCCCACGGACATCCTGTGCGTGACCCCGGACTTTTCAAAATTTCGTTGTCCAAGCACCCATACCCGAACTCTCCTTTCCTAATTTGATCTAGGTTAAAATTAGGTGGTGAATCTAATTAAGTTCCAGTGAGCTAACTTAGGACTTAGTAATTAATGTTTTATGACATAGTTATTAAGCTTAGGTAATAAGTGCACCTAGAACCCGATCAAACCCTAATCAATTCAAATCAACAAACAGATAGTGGTTAAAAAATCGAGGCTCGCAATAGCTGTAAAAGTGAATCTTACACACAGAAAAATGTTTCAAGCTGAAGTATCCAGACTGGTCCTTGACTTGTCGTGGACTGGTGAAAGACTGCGCTTTCTCTTGGGAGCAAAAGTCCAAGCGAGTTGGTGAGGCTCTAAGCGTGAATCTTCGCTCTTTGTAGGCTTCTATAGGACTCTGAGCTTCCCCCCTTGAGTTTGATCCCCATCTTGGACAACATTTCCGAGCAAATGCTATCCTGAGCTGTTCGCGAGCACTCGTGGAAGCGGTGGTGTCCACTCCAAACTCTTTCAGTGCTGCGGTGATCACTCCCCTGTGAACTAACCCTTGGTTGACATGTATGCTCTCGTCAAGGGTGAGGAGAATCATGGCTGGAAGATCCATTTTCTCCTTCATCCTTAGGGCATACATGATCCGCACACCTCTGGCAATGACAATGTGGGTTTGCTGGTTCCTTAGGGTAATGTTGTGGTGAGAATGCTGTGGAGGACTCTGTCGGGAATGGACATTTAAACTGCTGGAAAGTTCTTCATTGTGGCCCCCTTGTTGAAAAGGTGGACCATCTTCCCTATGATGCCCCAAGTCATTCCAAGTCGTGTCCTTGGGAACGACCAGTCCTTCGGTCTCCAGATTGAAAATATTGCAAATCCAAGACTTGGTGATGTTGATGAGGATTCCTTGGACTTCTGAGATGATGTAGTCCTCATCATCTTTACTCTGGAGAGAACCAAGATGCCTTATGCGCTCTTTGAGCAGCTCGGTGTAGTATGTGATAGGCTTCTGGAAGTAGTCTGTAACACCCCTACTAATTCGGCTCCTAATTGTCATATAAACGCCGTACTTAATAATTAAATCGCAGCGGTAATAACAGACTGTCGTTCTAATGGTGTCACCGTCATCACTCGCCCATACGAGTGATAACGCGTTACATGATAATCAACATACGAAACGTATTCCCGCAGTGACCACAATAGATAGATAGTAGTGCTTAAATAAAACTAAAATATATACAACATAAGTCCGTCTTATACATAAATCCACACACGTGAGCGTCTAATGAATATACACCTCGGTTCACAAAACCCGAGTCCAAAATAACCACTGTATCAGTCCGTACCAAAGTCTATCCCAAAAGTCGCTAACAACCGTTACGCCCCGCATCGACAACCAACTAGTCTCCTGAAAATAAACATGATTATGGTATGGAATCAGCCCCTGCTGAGTATATTATCACATGCCCCGTCATGCCTCCTCAAACCCCTTTATTAATTGGTTCAGAGCATGAGATTCCTTACTTGCAATACCATTTTAATATTTAAACTGTAAACAATTAACAGTAATAACCATACAGTAAACACAACCATTAACACACATAATATAATCCACACAGCATAACCAATGAACAACAAGGCGAAACAACGAGAATTATAACGAGTATAAATCCCCGTCCTTGGCATAAAAGCCCAATATTGTTTGCCAATGTACGAGCTAACAAGCTGTTGTAATTGTTCAATTATACCTAGTGACAACACCTCGTTAAAATGACATGTCTCTAAATTACCCATATATTATGGCGGGTAACCCACGGCAGTAGCCACTCCAGCGGTAGAGTCTTCGACCAACAAACCGTTCTAGTTCACGGGAAATTTATTGATACTTGCGGACCCGTATGCGGACATCCTAGTATCGTTTTTGTGATCACAGCGCCCACCAAGAGCCACATCCTCTTGGCTTTGTTCATCTATACCATTGCATCGCATTACCAATTTTTTTCTAACACAATAGACTAAGGTCGTTAGTCCAATCCGAAGTATGTAAACTCGGGATTCAGTGTTAGATACGAGAGTAGCGTTAGAAAAGGCCAATGCTCCGTATTTAAGTCTCGGATAATGTATATATCTTATTATCCTAGTGCTACAACATTTTTCTGACGTTCCTTATATTACATATAAGATAGCACCATAGCCGCTAGTTCGTTTTATATATAGGTCCATATATACGAACCGATATTGTTATCGCAAAAACAGTAAATAATAAGCAGCTTAAATATACAGTTCATGCATATTTATTCACACATTCAGACAATCAATCTTATCACAGAATTCACAGAAGTCTGAACTGAGGAAGCCCTCAGAGATAATCAAGGACACGTAACAACATACCGTTCACCCTGATTTTAGAACGGTGGAGTATGAATCAGCTAGATCCGATGCTCCTCGTGTCATCTCTAACAGTCTAATAATACGCATAACACTACATATTAGTATCTCGTATAACAACATTACTCTACGGTACCCCGTACCGTCGTTAATCCCTCCCGGTTCATTCCCCGTCATTTACTAACAACGTTTGTCGGGTTTTCGGTTCAACTCGGGATTAGTAAACCCTATATCACATGCACGGTTACGTCGTGGTATATTAATATACTTAACTTAAACATTCGTTATCGCATGTAATTTAATATACATTGTATATTATATAGTTTGTCACTATATTGCATATATAATCTTGATCATATATTATACATCTCACCTTAGTATTTATTTTCCTAAGGTTAGTTTTTCCAAGTGTAATGTTGTATAATCCATATTTAAAATACTTTGAATTATTTAACACCTTATTATTCCATGTACAACATAACATTAGAATTTCCTTAACTAATGTTTATAATTCTTTTCTTCTTATCCTATATCATTTTAATTATGATATTATATGGTTATTGAACCATATTGTATTTCTCATTCCATAACATATATTTACTTATATATATATATATATATGTATTATGGGACCATTTATTATATGGTAATCCTTATATATATTCATTCTTCTTTAATGAATATTTCTTATATTATAAATGTTACAACCCTTATAACATTATTTAAACATTATAAACCATATTATAAATTCTCGTTCTAAAATAATCATTATTACCGAACAGCACTCATGTCCTCTAATATTCACAAAATTCACCACATTAATTATATAATGTTACATTATAGTTATATAACATACATCATATAATTTATATCATTAAATCATTTATAACTATGATTATAAAATGTTATAAAATACCAAATTGTCCTTATAGCTGTCGGTTTTCATTTAATTTTCACTAAACTTAGAAATTACAAAACAATCCCAAATTATATTTCTTTGTTACACTTATAATATATACCTTATATTATAATCTTTAAACCTTAATATAATTATAACCTATGGTTATAACTTCTTAAAATAGCCGAACAGACCCCATGGTCCGTTCTAATTTAATTTCCACCACTTAACTTTCTATATTCACCAAGTCACCCCATTTTATAACATATAGTTTCCTAATGTCATTAAAACTATATATTATACATATATCTTAATAAACCTCATATATAATTCCAAAATTACCAAACTATACCAAAAGGTAATAAACATCATTCCTAACCTTATACTTTCAGTATTTATGGTTTTTACCCCATATGTTACCCAAATGTAACAATGATATAAATATCATATATTATACTTATATAATTCATACTAACTCTAAATTAACCAAATAAATTCCAAAAATTCCTAATAACCAAGATCTGTTCTAAACTCCATTTGGTACCCATAACTTTCGGAAATCTCCATTTCACCCCAATATGTATAAATCTTTAACTCATTATAAGTTAGTATTTAATTCCATAAATTCCCAAACTTGGTCAAAGTCTCCTATATAGTCAACCTTGACTTCTTAATTCAGTTTGAAGACCAAAGTTTTGGTAATTACTACATATACCCCCCAAACTTTCCTATTTTTACAATTTTGGAACAAAACTTTATAAAGTGTTATAATTTTTTAGTTAAATTCATTTTAAACTCCAAATTTCATTCTAATACAGCCCACAGTCTTATATTTTTTGTAATTACCTTTTGACCCCAAACTTAATGCTAAATGCATAAATTAAATTAAATAAGCTTTTAAACTGAATTAAAATGGCCTAATGACATGGCCTTATTACAACCTTGAACTTGTAAAATAAATTACACTTTAAATGTCTCAAAAATACTTTAAACTCTCTCGGCCTTACCTCCAATTTTTCCATATTTACCAATTTTTCCATATAATGTCTTAATTTGACCATTATATTAATTAACTCATTTAAATGACTAGCTTATATTAACTAAGTCATTTCTGGTCACACTTAGGTTTAAATTAACCATTTTTACCAGTCCACTCTCGGCACAATATATAATTTAATCTTTAAAGCATATAATATATAGTTAGGAATGTTATACCTAGATTTATAAGCTTTTTAAAGCTTGTATGGCCACATCAGCTTGGGGGCTTTGTTTAGACAGCTTATAATTAATTCTAACAGCAAGAATAAGATATAGTTAGGTTCCAAAAACTTAACCAACTATAAGAGTAATTTTAAGCCATGAAACCTAGATTTCTCACCTTAAAAATGACTTTAATCAACCTATCACTCCATGTACTGTCACAGAAGTTTGGAGGTATGTTTATACGCCTATTTACATGCATTAAACAGATAGTAAAAGTTATGGCTCAGCTTAAAACAGAAACTAACCATAAGAGTCATTAAAGGTCTTAAAACATGGATTTTTACCTTAAAATTTGAAGTTGTTTCCAATTGTTCCACAGCCCTATTTTCTAGAGGAATGAAGGGTTTAATCCCTTAAAAAAGAATGCTAATGTGGCAGATTAACTCACTCACACAGAAGCTATAAGACTTACTCTTTAAACCCCCTTTTTAAGGTATTTTTGGGTGGTTTTGGCCAACTTCAAGGGGATGAAGGTCCACCAATGGTTCTAGCATGTAAATATGAAGATTATAGAAGGTTTAGTTGATATGAATCAGTTAGAGCAACAATATAAAGGAAGGTAGGTGCTTAGAGCACATTTTTACCCTAAGGAATGACTTTGCTTCACTTCCTTCCCCAAGTTTAGTTCCAGCCAAAAATCACCCTCTCTTGCAACTTGGATTCAGCCTAGATTAATGGGGGAAAGAAGCTGAATCTTAGACCATTGGATAGCTAGTGAAAAGGGGAAGAGAATGAACTATCATATGAATCAAGAGCTTACCTTATGCCTTAGGAATGGATTTCTTTCCAAGCTTGCTCTTTGATGTCTAGTAGCAGAATAAGAGAGGTTTTGGGTGGATGATTTTGGCAGCCAAGGGGAAGTGAGGAGGAAAGAGAAGAAGATGACTTTTTAAGGCATTAATGGTAAAAGCATGGGTCTTGTATAGTATTTGGTGACTAAGCACACCAAATGAAGATATTTCGGTACAAATTTGTCAAGGTGGCAGCCAAGGGAATGGGCATTGCCGGCCACATTTTGTACCAAGGGTAAAATGGTATTTTGCTTCCTTTTTAATGTTATGACTTATAACTTGTACATTTGGACTTATATCATGTGTTAGTTTGTTACCAACATGATTTCCTTGTCCTAAAGTGTGTAAAAATGTATTCTTGAGAAATAGGTATACGTTACTATTCATTAAAACTAGTAAAAATGTATACTTTGATTCACCTTTGATATTGATGTTCTTTGCACATCATGTGTATCTTAGACTTGTTTAATGTGTTAACATGTGTAACATGTGTTATTTAGTGTCTAAAGGTGTATACACTTTTGTTACAAGTGATATTTTACTCACTAGTCATTTTGACTTCTTAAGGTATATTTTTCCTTAAGTGTTTGTGTTCTTTGTTCATGAAGATGTGTATATCATGATAAATCAATTGTAGGTTGATTTTCCTCCTTTACTAAGCTCCACTTATGTCCATGTGTTTATATAAGGTTTAGTAACCTTCATGGAGTATATATTTTTATTTATATAAGTGTGCTTAGGAGTTTTCATGATTCATGGTTCATTAAGGCTTATTAGCCTTCTTAACTCATTAATTATCTTTTAATTTAGTTTATGAACCTTAGGGGTATTTCATAGTCAACCTATCCTTGGAATTCAAGCAACCCCATGATCTCTCCGAGACCCATCTTCTTCAACATCTTTGGCAAGACGAGACAGGACTTGTCATCGACATTTGCAGCTTTGATGATGGTTGGATGTAGCTGACTTAATCTTTTCAATCGTTTGAGCGATTGTTGGGGTTGTGGCTTCGCGACCACTTTTTTGTCTAAAAGATCTCCTGGAGCTCTTGAGTGTGCGGTGATGGAGCCATTAGTTGTTTTCCTTTGGCCTTCTTTAGATGTTCACGCTCCTCGAGCTTTAGAATGACTGGTGATAGCGATTCCATGTCACTTTCTCCTTTCCGACTAGATCAGGGAGGTGTCAGGGACCGCTATGCGACCGGTAGAGCAGTTTGTACAGGAGATTCTCCTTTTTTCACGGATTCTTGAGCTTCCTCTTATGTTGAGTGTTCTTTTAGTGACTTCTCGTCACTCTGGACCTCCTCTTCTTCCACTTCATGAGTGACAGGCTCGACGAGGTCAGTTAAGGTTTCTTCATCTTCGTTAGTGAAGTGAAACCTGCGAGTTGTTGGTTCAGGCGTGTAGTGGGCTTGCTTGGGTGTTTTTTGTTTGGTTTGGAGGCGCTTAAAGGCGCAAGTCATTCGGCTAGTGAAGACATGTGTGAAGCTCTTGATTTTGGGTTTATTTGCAGCAGATTGTTTGTTAATGATTTTTGTTGATTTTAAGGGTTGATCGACGGGTGACATAGGTTCTGAAGGAGTGACGGCGGGTAGTATTTTAGGTTTAAGGTTTCCTGAGTGAATGAGGTTCTGAAGTTTGGATAGGTAGGCATTTATATAGTTTACCTCCTCTGCCCGTAGTTCACCTTCATCCATGACTCTAAGAGTGAGTTGATTTTCCTCCTTTTTGGAAAGGCGAGTAGGTAGCGGCTGTAACACCCCCAAACACTGGCCTAGGAGTTAGGGGTATTACACGCCGCGTATTATTACTTAATAACGCAAGGCTCTAATATTCAAACGCAAATAAGCAAATAAGGCCCAAAACAGAATACTTAAATAAAGTATAATCAAAATGATGTCATAACATCCCAAAGTATAACAGAACCCACCAAACTAATATCAGAAGCGGAAGCTAACAAAGAGGCCCAAAGGTTCAAATTCAAATACAAGTCTCAACGAAACAAATAACAAAATGAACTAAACTCCAGAGCTGCAGAGTGACCCTCGCTGATCAATCTGCAATGTTAGATAAAGTAGGGGAATGAGCACACAACATATGCCCAGTAGATGACAAACTTCATCAACCAGCATGCTCAAAACATTTTACAGAATGTTAACAAATCAGAAGGAGTCAAAGGAATCCAAAAGCATGTCAGAAAACAGAACAGAAGTCCATATATGATAGAGGACTAAATAGAGTCAGAAGCAGATAGAAGCAGAAAACAGAGTGGGACACTAGCGATCACAGCATACAGACAGAACGAGCAACCAGCTCGTGAACAGAACGAGGAAACCTCACTCGTGAACAGAACAGGTGTAAACACCCGTGAGCAGAACGGGGAACATCACCCGTGAACAGAAGGATCCTACATAGCGCGCTACGAGACAGCGAAACCAGCCATCCAAAGGCTCACACAGAGATAACTAGGTCCCAAAACAGAAGCTTAAATACAGATAAGCATATGTGCACCAAAGGCACCAGAAAGCACATAGATGGCTTGGAAATCAGAAGGGGAATCCAACCCCGCAAACGGAAGTCGAAACAGAGCTCAAACGAGCAAGCTATGGTCAAAACAGTACCATGTCCGAACTTGTGTCCGGACATCAATGTTCGGACACAAGTCGAGACTCAGAAGTTGAAATCAGACAGATGTCCGAACATGTGTCCGAACTACGAAGTTCGGACACAGGTCGAGCATTAAAACAGAAGAAGAGACAGAGGTGTCCGAACATCAAAGGTCGGACAGATGTTCGGACGTTCTTCGGAAATCAGACACGCGCAAAGTCCGAACTTGTGTCCGGACATCCATGTTCGGACACAGGTCGAGACAAAATCAGAGAATACAGGAGGCTGTGTCCGAACTTCAAAGCTCGGACGGAAGTTCGGACACAGCGAAAACTTCAGAAAATTAAAGCGCAGAAGGGCATGTCCGAACTTCAACGGTCGGACAGAAGTTCGGACACGCCAAAAAACACAGAGAACAGAGGCGATTTTTACACAATCAAAGGCATTAAAACAATGTCAAAACATCATACAATTTTAGAAAACAACCTTGGGGGTTTGTGGCATTAAAACGTCATCAAACAGACAGTTGCAATCACCATACCAAGACAGAACGCAATCAAATGCAGAATCGGAACGAAACTCCCCAAGGCCGAACACACAAGCTGAATCCATAAGCCACCTACCTCGAATTAGCAGAGACGGAGTTCCAATCTGAACAGCAGAGTCCAACCCACTGCACTAATCCAAACGCAGTCAGGCAACGCAATTCCCAAACTCTGAATTAATCACAATTGCAGAAACTCACAATTCAGAAAACGGAAACTCAAACCCTGAAACCGGAATTGTAATCCAGAGACTGCACACAATCCTCACCTGAATCTGACAGCAAAAGGAAACATAGAGGAGACTCCGAATACAGCCGCGCAGGAGATCAACAATTCTGACAATCAGATTGTAGAGAAGGGATTCAGACAAGGAAAAACATTCCAATTTCAGAATCGAAGAACGAACAACGTTGATTACCTTAACCCAACCCGAACCTTGCAGTAGAGTAGAATCTACAGTAGAACTCGAAGGTGCACCACAATCAGCCAACTCGAAGGGATTGAACAGAACGGAATTTTGAGAGAGAGAAGAGAGAAAGGTTTGAGGGTTTCCAACTGAGCGAGAAGAGGAGAGCAAATGAGATCGTGAGAACGTGATTAGAAGTGAGAGTAATTAAGAAGGAAAGAATTAAAATAATAAGAGGTTATTCTCACCAGAATTTAAATGGAAAGGAAGAAAGACCCTTCTACCCATGTCTTTAATCAGAAGGACGTCCATGTCCTAAATCCAAAATACAATAGTGTAAGGCCACTTGTGACGAAATAAAATATAACCAAATCTTGGGTTATAACAGCGGCGCTATGAATACAACTTGTCGGTTATGGGTTGGAGCTCTTCCTTGGGCTGATGTCCCTTATGATAGCCTTGGTGGTCTTTGAATGCTTAACAGTTTTAGGTGCCATGGTCGATTAAGGGTTTTTCTGCAGTTTAGTACTTTTCAATCGAGAGTTCTTAGTGGGGCTGTGAGGTGAGGTTTTTAGCACAAAGCTCACTAGAGTGTTTGTAAGAGAGAAAGAAGTTGATTGTATACTCAAAGATTAGAAAGATTGAGGGCAATAGTGTGACAAGAGTAGAACTCTCATCCCCCTTTTATAGATATCGAATAACAGTCGGTGACCGTTCCCCGTCCGCTCGCTAACAGGTCGTAACGGTACTATTCATAACAGGCACCGATCGTGACTGTTAGTCATCGATCCGTTACGAGTTGCCCATTTCTATCTGTTACACCCTTCCTATCCTAGCCTTACTTTTGTGAAAGGGCTGACATATTTGTTCCAAGTAGCCCTTTGACATAACGTTCATGCATTAAACTGTACAAGGACCATTGAACGACATACTTGAAATCTAATTGACCTGTCGGTGACTGGTCGAAAGACAGCCTAAACGTGATTAATGAATATCATTCCAAGATCATGAATAACCTTGTTGAATCTTTCTCTACTTAATGGCTTGGTAAATATGCCAGCTAGTTGTTTTTCTGTAAAAATGTATTTTAATCCAACTAATTCATTTTCACAACAATATCTAAGAAAATGATGTCTAATATCAATATGTTTAGTACGAGAATGATGCACTATGGCGCTAGTATCATCACACATAATAGGTAACATACCTGTTTTGACACCATAGTCACCAAGTTGGTGTTTAAGCCACAAAAGTTGAGCACAACAGCTTACCGCAACTAAGTATTCTGATTCAGCGGTTGAGATTGCCATAATTTGTTTTATCTTTGATCCACATGTGATCAAGCATGATCCAACAAGGAATGCTGTCCCGGATGTGCTCTTTCGATCAATTATAGAACCATCATAGTCTGCATCTGAATAACCTACAATATCATAGTTAGTGAATTTTGGATAAAATAGTCCAAGATTCATGGATTCTTTTAGATAACATAGGATTCTTTTCACGATTGTGAGATGACTCTCTCTTGGATCTACTTGAAACCTGGCACACAAGCAAACACTACACATAATACGAGGTCTACTAGCAGTTAGGTATAGTAGAGAACCGATCATTTCTCTATATGATCGCTGGTCGACCGGTTGGTCACCATTCGTGATACTCATCTTTGTGGCAACTGCCATTGGTCTGTCAAAAGGCTTACATGTCTCCATCCCGAATCTTTTTAGTGAATCGTTTACGTACTTTTGTTGGGATATGATAGTCCCTTCATTGTCCAGCTTGACTTGAAATCTTTGAAAGAACTTCAATACTCCTAGATCACTCATCTCAAACTATCTTTTCATCAATGCTTCGAATTTCTTGCAATAATTTTCATCAGAAGCTCCAAAGATTATGTTGTCAACATATACTTTCACTATCAAGAAATCTCTTTTGTTATTGTATAAAAATAGAGTTTTGTCAACCTTACCTCTTCTGAATTTGTTTTCCTATAGATAGCAGAGCAGGCGATCATACCATGACCTTGGAGCTTTTGAGCCCATAGAGAGCTTTGTCAAGCTTGAGTACCATGTCTTTCCCTACTTGTGTTTCAAAACATGAAGGTTGTTCTACATACACTTCTTCCTTGACATACCCGTTGAGAGAGGCACTTTTGATGTCAAGTTGAAAGAGTTTGATTCCCTTATGTGTGGCAAATGCAATCAGTAGTCGAGTGGATTTGATCCTTCCTACTAGAGCAAAGGTTTCTTGGAAATCTATTCCTTCTTGTTGACGATATCATTGTGCTACCAAGTGAGCTTTGTTTCTAATGACTTCTCCCATTTCATTTAGTTTGTTCCTAAAGACCCACTTCGTGCCAAGTACACCTTGATGTGTGGGACAAGGCACAAGATGCCAAACTTTGCATCTTTCAAACTGGTTCAATTCCCCTTGCATTACCTTAATCTAGTCCAAGTCTTGTAGGGCTTCTTTGACATTTTGGGTTCGATGGGTGAAACTATTGTGGAGAAGGCCAAGAGATCACGAGTTTGTGCTCTAGTTTGAATTCCCTTGGAGACGTATGATATGATGTTCTCCAATGGGTGATCTTTTTACAGGACTCAAGATTGATGAATGGTTGATGGTGATAGAGGATCTTCAACATCATTGTTTCCTTCACTATCATGTTGTTGACCAGTCACTAACCTGTCAGGCAGGTATTCCGTAGTCGGTGACTCTTCTTTGGTATTGTCTGTGTGATCTTGCCCAGCTAGATTAAATCTAAAAGCTTCATCCTCTTTAGGTTCTTTGATCTTATGGATTTCAGTCTCTCAAAAACCATATGTACGCTCTCTTCTACTTTCAAAGTCCTTTTGTTATAGATTTTGTATGCCCTACTCCTTTCTAAGTACCCAAGGAATATAGCCAGATCACTTCTGGCATCAAATTTTCCTAGGGAATTCTTCCCATTGGCATGGACATAACACTTACAACCAAAGATTCTGAGATGACTTATGCTTGATTTTCTACCCTTGATCAGCTCATAGGGTGTTTTGTTGAGGATTGGTCGTATGAGCATTCTATTTGGGATGTAACATGCAACTGCTATAGCTTCAGCCCAAAAGACTTCAGGAAGATTACTCCCCAGTAGCATGGCTCTAGCTACTTCTTGTAATGTTCTATTCTTGCGCTCAACTACCCTATTTTGCTGAGGTGTTCTTGGTGCTGAATATATGTGGTTGACTCCATGTTGTTCACACATTTCCATGAATTGTTGATTTTCAAACTCTGACCCATGATCAGACAGAGCCTTGATTTTAAGGTTAAGTTGTACTTGGATTTGTTCTATAAAAGCTTGAAATTTCTCAAAGACTTCGTCTTTGGAAGTAATAAAGATTGTCCATACAAATCGTGAGTAATCATCAATAATAACAAACAAAAACCAATTTCCTTCAAGACTACTGATTCTTTTTGGTCCACATAAGTCCATATGAAGTAGTTCGAGTGGCTTAGATGTACTCACCAAGTTCTTTGATTTGAAAGAAGTATTAATTTGTTTGCTTCTTACACAGGTGTCACAAATTGGTCTTAGAGTTCTTAATCTCAAGGAGGCCTCTGACAAACTGATTCTTGACTAGTTTTCTTAGCAAGGATATACTGACATGCCTTAGTCTCTTGTGCCATAGCGTAAAGTCATCTATTGATGCAGTCAAGCATGAAAGGTTTAGACTGTCAATATTCTCCAGACTGGTCACGTATACATTTTTCCATCTTTTACCCCTTAACAACTCATTTCCATCATTCAGACTTACAATGCTACAATGTGTATAAAAGAAGTGGACTGAGTTACCTTTGTCACAAATTTGAGATACACTGAGCAAATTGAATTTTAAACCATTAACTAAATTGACATTATTAATGACATAATCTGAAGTAAAACCAACCTTACCTACACCGATGATTTTCCCCTTTTTGTTGTCACCAAAAGAAACGGTTCCTTGGCTTCCGGGTTCGAGTCAGAAGAATTTCCACTTGTCTCCTGTCATATGTTTAGAGCACCCGTTGTCGATGTACTAGCAAGGGTCCCTTCCCACTCGATTCTGTGCATAACAAGTTAGTAATATGGGACCCATTTCCACCAATTGACATTATTCTAAGATCATCCTTGATCACCATATTAGCCCGATTTTCTTTAATTACCATTGCCTTAAAAATCTCATCCGATGGAATTTAGCTTCGTGATGACCAGGTTGTCTGCATAGGTGGCAGATACTTTTTTTACAGGTTCCTGATGGGTTCCCGACCAGTCGTTTGTCTTTCCACATGGGTGTCCTAGCATCGTTTTCTAGTTTTGCATGTTTTTCTTTAAAGGACGCTAGTTCCTTCTCTTTCTTGTCAAGTGCCGCAATCAGTTCGATTTCAGGTTGTTTGACTAGCTTTATTTTCTAATGGACAGCAAGAATTTTACTATAGTTAGTTTGTAATTTTTTAGTGCATTCGTGAGTTTCACTACCTTATCTTTATCTAAATTTTTCTATAGCTTTTTATTTTCTTCTAAGAGCTCCTTGTTTTCATTTTCTAGTGCCTCTAGTTGATCAACCAATATAAGGAAAAACTTTCTATGTCCTAGAAGTTCAGCTTTTTGAACTTTCCTTCTAAGTCGAGAGTAATGTACCTTGATTTGTTCCTCTTTCTCCTCTAATTTTGACGTTTCCCTATCTTGGGCCATCAAGCAAACTTCCTCAAGGAAACGGGGAGCCTTTCATCCCAGAGGGATCGCTATTTATGGTTTGACTATCATCACTGAGTTCTAAGTCTCCCTATGCAGCAACGAAGGCTTATTTCTTTGGCTTTTTATTGAATAATCTCCTGACAGGTTTCCTGATCCTGTCGTTGTCCTCTCGGGGTCGTTGCTGACAGTCTTTAATGTGATGCCCATGTTGTGAGCATCAAAAACACTTTTCATTGCTCTTCCTTTGGTGATCGTCAGATTCCTTGGAGTCCTTTCCTCTTCTCGTATTATTCTTGAGAAATTTTTTAAAATACCTTTTGGCATAGAGGGCCATCTCAAAGTCATCTTCTCTTGGCTTAGATTTTTCATTTTCAGCTACCTGAAGGGCTATGCCTTTCCTTTCTCTCTTATTGAGTTTTCTAAACTTCTTTGTCGTAACTGTTCAAACGCTGTTAATGATCTAAGCATGTTCGCTAGAGACATCTTTGAGAGATCATGGACTTCTTGGATGGCATTGACTTTGCTATCAAAGGACACATGAAGTGATCTAAGGAATTTTCAAATTTGATCTTCATTTGAGATAGTTCTTCCTAGCACAAGCATTTCGTTGATCAGCTTAGTGAACCTAGTGTGCATTTCAGAAGTGCTTTCTTTTTCTTCCTTTTTGAATAGCTCCCAATGAGTAAGCAATATTCATTGCAAGTCTTCTTGATCTCGTCATTTCCTTCATAGGTAACTTCAAGAGTTTCCCATATTTCCTTGGTTATTTTAGTGGAGGCTACCTTGGAGCACTACTCAAGTAGTAATGCACAATGTAGGATTCTTACTGCTCGTGCATTGAATATTAGCTTCTTAATTTGATCATCAGTCATGTTGTTGACTGATATGTCTTGTCCTTGAGCATCTTGGAAGATGTATTCACCACATGATACTACCCTCCACATCCTTGGATCATCAGAATTGATATGAAACTCCATCTTGTTCTTCTAGTGAGTGTAGTTGTCTCCATTGAAGAGTGGTGGTCGATTTAGTGCAGAACCTTCTTCTGACACCAGTAGGTTTGAATGAGACATTTTGATCCTCTTCCAAAGCAATTAGCTTTCTAAAAGAAACCTGCTCGGATACCAATTGAAACTGGCTAGTGCTCCTGATACATCCTCGATCGGTGGTGGATGTCTCTTTATCCTATGTGAACTATTTGATATTTCAGGGGAGTAATTGATAAGCTCAAATTGGAAACTCCTTTTCGATTGAAAATTGACACACAAAAATTCACTCAATCTCCCTCTGCCCTACCTACGGACTCCGAGACAGTTTAGGACTTTTATCCCTAAGTCCTCTACCTTCACCTGACAGTAGGCCTACGGTTCCCCAACCGTTCCCTAACTGATCAGTCTACCAAATACACACAGTATTCATTCACCAACCCAGTCCTACCCAGCTCACCAACTTCCTAGTACTTACACACACTCAGTCTGATTTACACTTGCTCTAGTTATCTCTCTTTTTCATGTATGACCAAGTTGATTTACATAAGACGTTGTACATCGCATTTATCCAAGTACATTTGGATGTGTAACAAACAGCCTATGATCTCCTAGACTCTAGGATTCATTTTCTTCTTCATCCCAGCAAGATAGCCACGCTCGAATATAGGCTGATCTTTAACTTGTTTTGGGACCGTCAGAACGCGTGTTGCTCTGTGGTTGGACACGTTGAAGGTGTGTGCTCAGGTGGTCAGTTACCACTTGCACTCTCCACTTGCCTGATCTTCTTTGCCTCATTAATGCTCTCCCAGGCATTATTTAATGTTGCATAGTGAGTGCCTCTTAATAGCCCTGGCCTTGTTTTGTTATCTTGTTCATTAATGAGCAAGACTTTGTCGTGAGCTGGTTGCTAGTGTGGATGCATGAGTGTGCATGAGTTTGTCAGCACACTTGATGTCTTTTCTCTTTCTGCTGTGTCTGATGCATGAGAGATATGGTTGTATAGTACTTGACTTCTTGTGTGTACTTGAAGTTCTATCGGAGCTCTCCTAGACACATGCCTGACTGGATTGGCACATGTTATGAACGGAGTGCGCTTGCAATCTTGTGTGTGCAAACAGGTAATTGTTCTACTAAAACTAAATTGATAAACCTAGAAATTAATAAAACGAAAAGCTTGTCGGGTTGCAAAAATCCTGGTCACTATAGCATAGGGAATTAAGTAACCAGGTATCGAACCACGGGACTTGAATAAATAAGCCTAAGTCCTAATAAAACTGGAAATCGAGGGGGTTGTGAATTGTTTTCGTAACTGAATTAAGAAAACGCAAATCAAAGTTTAAATGAACGTTTAATGAAAGTAAATGTTAAAGTTGGTAAAGTGAATGGAACTCCGGGTTTGGGTTGTTCTTTGCTGGATAAATCAAGCCAAACCTACAATTCAATTGTGAGAAACGGAAAGGCCAATTCTTAAATTCTCTTTGATCCTAAATCTTAGTTAAAGGAAGAGCTCACCTATCAGGACATGTCAACACTAATCTAGAAGCTGGCAAAACACATATAGGCGGAATATGCGTGAAGAATTATTAGCTTTTGCAGGAAAAATTATCTATCCGACTAATCTTTCCCCAAATCTCCAGGTTAATTCGAACTTCCTATTAATCACCTTATCTGATCCTAATAGGATTCGCAAAATGACTCTATAAATGCGTAAATTTAATAGAGAAGATGAATGATTAGCATTAACCTAGAAGCAATCCTTTACAATCCCATAGTCAAATTGTAGGGATCCTAACTAAATTGTATCCATCACGAACAACCCTACCCCAGAGTTAATCCCTACTAGCCAGACATATCAAAGAAGCGAATGAATACAATCAAAAGAGAATTCATCTACGGAAAGAAAAACTCCCAAATTGAGTAATTATCCAGACTCGGCGACTGCTAGCGCAAGGTTGAGGACGATGGATGACTCCCCTCTGGCGATGCTCCTCAACGATATGATGATGATGTGCGTGATGAATGTGGATGAGAGTGAAGCTGATGCTGATGGAGTGAATGAGTGGAAAGAGCGTTGCTTTTCAGCCTGAGAGTGTCGTGATGTAATGATTTGTCGTGTGTTACCTCCTCTCCTCTCGCTAGGTCACTTATATAGAGTTTCTTCCTCTTTTCCCTTCAAAACGCCGAACTTCTGTTGAGAATTTAGTCGCATCCGAACATTGGTCCGACCTTCAATGTTCAGACACATGGTTTCGAGCGCTCCAATTTCAAAAGTCTCGACTTGTGTCCAAACTTCAATGTCCGCACACAAGTTCGGACATGCACCGTAGATCAGACTTTCGACTTTTCTTCATTGTGATTCTCGAACCATGTCTGAACTTCGAAGTTAGGACTGAAGTTCGGACACTTCATCAGGCACAGCACTCGAACTCTCGACTTGCGTCCGAGCTTGGATGTTCGGACACAAGCTCGGACATACCTTCAAAACCTTCTAAATTCTTCGTTTTGACTCCAATTCGACCCCCGTTTGTTGCATCATCACCCTCGTGAGTTAATCTACTGTTTTCTTGGCTTTTCTCTGCATTTAGCATACAAACGGTATCAAGTCTTAACAAGCAACAAACCAAAGGAAAACGTAAGATAAGTGTGGAATATTATCAATGCGCGTATGAAAATTAAGCATTAAAGATCACTAAAACCATTCATATTTCACACTTATCAAACCTTCTCACACTTAACCTTTGCTTGTCCTCAAGCAATGCAGGAGTAAAATATCTCAAAATGCCTGAGTACCAAACCTTGGGATCGCACAAAATAAGAGGGAGTTAAGCCATATAACAACCCAAGAATCGATCTGCTCCTGACTGCATGTCTCTTAAACAATGAAGCAAGCTTTTAAAACAACAAATTATGAAGAAGTCAGATCACGAAGCCAAAACATAGAGTAACCCAGAACCTTCCAACTGTTTCTCTTCTCAAACCCATGGATGACAAGGGGTGTGAAGTACTGCCATATTCCGCAGTACCTTTCAACACCACGTACTCATGATCTAATTCAAGGATTTGCCATAAACATAAGACTTTAAAGAGCCTCCTCTTTTTTTTCCTCTCTTTTGTATATATATTAAATTGTTCGCGCAAATAATTCATCCCCCAGGCTTTCTCTCCATCCTTGTAACGGTATTGGGTCTTTTATCCCAGATCAGACGATCTTAGGTAAATGGGTGATGAAGCACCCTAAGGACTTAATAACCGGATGGAAGAGGCCCGTTTCGGTTCAAAAAATAACTCAGATCAGAGGAGTACCTTGCCTTTATCCTTCATTCCAAACATTCTCATCATTCCCAGGGTTCCAGGTTAAACCAGTTCTGACTCCATAACTAACTTGTCCATAGACATTTAACAAAATTCAGTCATTTCTAAAATATGAGAACACACAGCTTTGAGCAAACCAATCCTTAAAGTCATCACCGGACTCGACTCCACAACGAAAAATCCACCCAAGTATTCAACACATAGAAGCACTCCAAGGAACTTACCCCCATATAGCCCAAGACCCATCAAAAATTAGTGCGGGATGCAAAATAAATGGCTGACACATTCAGAAAGATCTCTCCCTTCCTCGCACTTAATGGGGAGCAATGTCCTCATTGTTCAGAAAATTAACACAAGAAAAAGATCTCACTAAATGTGGCAGACTCACAAGGGTGGAAGTGAAGAGTTACAAAGTTATAACACGTTAAAGCGGGCCGAACATAAACCAAAAAGAAAAGAAACTGAAAACTCCCCTGATTTCTTTTGTGATTGATTGAGGAAGAGGTTCTTCCTCACACTTAATGTCCTGCTAGGGTAGAATGTTTCCTCACACTTGCTTCCGAGCAAGTGTCCGGCATGGCATCATCACGGTAAAGCATACTTGCACAAAATCAGCAAACAAAACAGAGAGGTATGCTGGAAGCATCACATTAGTGACAATTAGTACTTGTAGTGCAAGAGAAGAACAAACTAAAATCGAAATAAAGAAAAATACAACTCAAATAAACGAAAAAAAAACTAAGTCTAAAATAACTGAAAGCAAACCACAAAGAAGTCCAGAGATGGCTTCCAAACAAAAATAGCATCATCCAATAACACCATCACTGTGGGGGCGGGTAGTACGCCTGCCACTGCTGAAACTGAGCAAGCAGAGCCTCATAGTCGTCCTGAGAGCGGCGTGCCTGCTGCTGAAGGGTCTCGATCTCCGCCTGATAGCGACGATCCATCTCCATGAAGCAGGACTCGAGCTGATCAAATTCATAGCGAGTGACATACTCGCTCCCAGGGGCCGGCAGTGCAGCGAATTCCTCTTCCTCCTCAGCTGCAGCAGTAGGAGCTGGCTCTGAAGGACCCTCACCCACATCGCTGGCGCTTCTGTGGACGTGGGGCAGCCTTCTTCCGCCATGCCATCCCGTCAAACTCGAACCACATCTTCTTCAGGGCGCCAACATCAATAGGAGACCGCGCAGCATGCAGCCCCGTAGATGGGATGGTGACCATCTGCCTCCGAAGTATGTGGCAGATCATGACCGGAAAACCTAGCGTGTGTCGGTCCTTGTGCTCCATAATGTAGTGCAAATGCAAGAAGATTACCCATGGCAAGTAGGTAACCTCAGCAGCCCCAGCAACTCTCCGGATTCAGCACTGCCTGGAGTAGAAGGAAATCGGTCTGGTTCAAATTTGAGCTTTGCCTCGGAAGGACATTCGCAGCTAGCAGGGCGAAGAGGACTCTTTCTTTTGGATCCTGAAGCAGATCAGCAGGGACGACCTGCTTTGATGGGTCATCTCCTCTGCGTCGCCATGGCCCTTGAACCATGAGTGGGGTGTAGTGGTTTAGGGCTGCTGCCTTGAAGTCAAGTGGGTTAAGGTTTTCAGGATGGTCGGGGGCAGGATAAGGAAGATCTAAATAGCGAGCAATCTCTATCGTGGAGACTATCACTCTGTCACCGTCAACAATAGATTTGATCTACCCATCCTGCCAGATAGCATTCGCATAGAACATGCGCACCACTCTTTCGGAGTACGGGCCCCCCATATCCAGGATTTTGCCCCAACCAAATGGGTCCAATAATTCCCTAAGTCCTAGCTGACACTCCAGCTCCGGCACTACACACCATTCTGCGATGATGTCCATATCCATGGCAAACCATTCTCTGGCTACGTCGTTTCTAAATTCATCCTGCTGAACTTGACAACTTGAACTTGCGCCGCTCTCTCCCAGCCCTCTTAGAACGGCCAGTAATTCTGCTCAACATCTGCTCAAGCGAAGGCAGCCAATGTTAAATAAAGAAAGGCAAGGAAATAGTTCAAAGTATGCACCTAGTTATCCAAAATTCGACAGAGTCTCCCCTTAAAATTCATTATTCTCCACAGCAAAGATCAATCACATTTCTCATTCGTAAGGGTAATTCTCAACAAACAGTGACTAGTAGAGACTTAACCGACAGACAATCACAGCATTTCACACACATCCAATCCTAGTCTCAGTCAATAAGATTAGTCCAGCCATGCAAAATCAGACCCCAAATTGATAAATCTACAATATAAGCACAGGTTAAACATCTATACCCAGTAACTCACAGCATAGCAGAACAGAAACCCCATACATGCGTATGAGTTTTAGCAAATTCACCAATACACAGTAAAAATTCGACTGGGTACACCTTAGCTGTCGAAATCTGTCAAAAACATAATAACTGAGGTAGAAAAGTGGAGAAAATACCTTGCTTGGGTTGAATGAGTGGCTAGAAGCAAGAAGAACACTATAATCTGCAAGATTCGAACTCAAAGGAAAACCCCCCAATTCGACAGTTAGGGTTCACGTACGAACAGGCTCAAAATCGGTTGTATTTGGTGATTTTCTGGTCGATTTGGAGTTATAGAGTGGAAGAGAATTCAAAAACGAGCAGATTGATACCAAGAATGTAGGATTTGGTGGAGAAATGAGAGAGTTGTGAGAGATTGAAGGAGAGGGAGGAACCGCGGCGCTGCTGTTCTTCGCGAGGGGGGAAAAATTTTATGTCGAAACAGTGTCATCCGCGCTCTTTAGTTTCAGAATTTTCATAGTGTCCGAACTTCAATGTTCAGACTGAAGTTCGAACATACATACCTGAGCAGCGCTTCGTATCGTGTCCAAACTTTAAAGCTTGGACCAAAGTTCGGACATCTCATGTTTACCTTTGCCAAACTCTCGAATCCGGTCCGAACTTCGATGTACGGACAGAAGTTCGGACATCTCGTTTTGTACAAGCTTCAATCTCTCGAACTGTCCGCCCTTCGATGTACAGACAGAAGTTCGGACATCTCCACAAATGCGGAAAGTTGCTCTTTTCGAAAAATACTGGGTTGCCTCCCAGTCAGCTGCTCCTCTTTAAAGTCTTTTAGCTAGACTTTTTCCACTTGATCAATCAAAGGAAGTGTGGTTGGAAGCTCCACAACATCCTACAGCGAGTCTCTTCAACCTTCCCAATTCTTTCCGCATTCGCCAAGAGAATTTCTTCTTCATAGCTGAACTCGTCTCTTGAGAAGTCATCTTTGCTGCAGAACTGGACTCGCTCTGAAAAAAGAATATTGCCTGCATGGGAAAAAGCTTGTGATCAGTACCAAGATAGCTTTTTAAACGAGCACCATTTACCTTGAAGGTTTCACCAGCTTTGTTCTCCAGCTCGTATGCTCCATAGGATGTAACTCCCACTACTCTGAAGGGGCCTGCCCAATGTGATTTAAGCTTCCCAGGAAAGAGACGTAGCCTAGAGTTAAAGAGCAACACCATATCCCCCATTTTGAAGTCTCTCTTTTGAATCATCCGGTCGTGGATCCTTTTTGTGCGCTCTTTGTAAATCCGTGAGCTGTCGTATGCCTGTTCTCTCAGTTCTTCCAGCTCAGAAAGCTGAAATCTCCTCTTTTCTCCAGCATCACGTAAATCAAAATTGAGAGCTTTCAAAGCCCAATAAGCTCTATGCTCTAGCTCAACTGGGAGATGACAAGCCTTTCCATTCACCAGCTTAAAAGGAGACATCCCAATGGGAGTCTTGAATGCAGTCCTATAAGCCCACAGAGCATCGTCAAGCTTGACAGACCAATCCTTCCTGGAGGAGCTGACTGTCTTCTGAAGAATCCATTTTAGCTCTCGGTTACTCACTTCTGCTTGCCCATTAGTTTAGGGATGATAAGGTAAAGCAACCTTATGAGTCACCCCGTACTTAGTCATCAGGGAATCAAAGGCCCTGTTGCAAAAGTGAGAACCACCATCACTAATGATAGCTCTGGGCACACCAAATCTAGTAAAGATGTTCTTCTTCAAGAATTTCACCACAGTTCTAGCATCAGCAGAAGGGCAGGGGATTGCTTCGACCCATTTGGAAACATAATCTACAGCAACGAGGATGTAGTGGTTTCCATGAGAAGAAGGGAATGGGCAAGTAAAGTCAATACCCCAGACATCAAATAGCTCAACTTCAAGGATTCCCTTCTGAGGCATCTCATGCCTTCTTGAAGTGTTCCCCATCCTCTGGCAGCTATCACAGTGAGAGCAGAAGCGGTGGACATCCTTGTGTAGAGTGGGCCAGTAGAAACCACACTCTAACACCTTAGCAGCTGTCCTAGTAGGACCATGGTGACCACCTGCCTCTCGAGAATGGCAGAACTCGATCACACTGTCAACCTCTTCATCGGGGAGACACCTTCTAATTAAACCATCAGCACACACTCTAAAGAGATAGGGGTCCTCCCAAACATAATGACGGGCTTCGGAAAGAAACTTCTTCCTCCGGTTGTAGCTTAGATCATGGGGAATCAAACCAGAGGCAAGATAGTTAGCCAGGCCAGCATACCATGGCTCTTTAACTTTCCCAATTACAAAGACTATTTCATCAGGGAAGAATTCATTTATGGGGATCCCGTCATCTGGAGTCTCAAGCCTAGACAGATGTTCTGCAACTCCATTCTTCTTCCCTTGCTTATCAACAACTTCCAAGTCGAACTCTTGGAGAAGCAAGATCCATCTTAGGAGTCTGGGCTTAGAATCATTCTTTTGGAATAGGTACTTCAAAGCATAGTGATCGGTGTGCACAATTACTTTACTTCCCAGCAAATAGGGCCTGAATTTATCAAGAGCAAACACCACCGCAAGTAGCTCCTTCTCAGTAGTGGTGTAATTCTTTTGAGCTTCTGATAGAGTCTTGCTTGCATACGTGATAACCCTCAATATTTTATCCTTCCTTTGACAGAGCGCAGCACCAACAGCAAAATCACTAGCATCTGTCATGACCTCAAAGGTAGAGACCAATCAGGAGGAACCACAATAGGGGCAGAAATGAGCTTACTCTTGATAGTTTGAAAGGCTTTCAAACACTCCTCTGTGAACTGAAATTTCACATCTTTCTGTAGAAGATTAGACAGGGGCTTCGCAATTTTGGAAAAGTCCTGGATGAACCTTCGATAGAACCCTGCGTGGCCCAGAAAAGATCTAACACCCCAGACTGAAGTGGGAGGAGGCAACCCCTCAATGACCTCCACCTTAGCCTTGTCCACCTGAATACCATCTTTGGAGACCTTGTGTCCAAGCACTATACCTTCATGGACCATGAAATGACACTTCTCCCAATTCAAAACCAGGTGGGTCTCCTCACATCTGCCTAGTATCTGATCCAGCTGATCAAGACACACATCAAAACTCTGGCCATATACCGAGAAGTCGTCCATGAAAACTTCTATGCTCTTCTCAATAAACTCATTAAAAATCGCCATCATACATCGCTGAAATGTGGCTGGAGCGTTGCAAAGACCAAAGGCATCCTCCTATATGCAAAAGAACCATAAGGGTAGGTGAAGGTGGTCTTCTCCTAATCCTCTGGCGCAATGGGAATCTGAAAATAACCACTATATCCATCAAGGAAGTAGTAGAACTCTTGCCCAGCTAGCAGCTCCAACATTTGATCAATAAACGGTAGCGGGAAGTGGTTCTTCCTTGTGGCTTCATTCAAACGCCGGTAATCGATGCACATCCTCCAGCCAGTGGTTTGTCTTTGGGGCACCAATTCACCTTTCTCATTGGGCACTGCCACTAATCCCCCTTTCTTGGGAACAACTTGCACAGGAGAAACCCAGCGGCTATCGGAGATGGGATAAATGATGCCTGCATCCAAAAGCTTCAAAACCTCAGCTTTCACTACTTCCTTCAGGTTTGGGTTTAATCTCCTCTGGGGCTGCCTCACTGGCTTGATACTATCTTCCATGTAAATTCGATGAGTGCAGAACCCTGGACTGATCCCTTTAATATCTGCCACTGACCACCCCAAAGCTCCCTTGTGCCTTCTTAACACCTCCAGAAGTTTGTTTTCCTGTGAAACAGGAAAAGATGAAGAAATAATAACAGGCAGGGTGCTACCCTCTGCCAAGAAAGCATATTTAAGATTTAAAGGAAGAGTTTTGAGTTCAAGAGTAGGGGGCTTCTCTATTGAAGGAACGAGCCTCTGAGTAGGCCTGTCCAGTGGCTCCACAGGAGGAGCATAAGGGCGAAAGTAGGTTCGCCCCTAATTAAGCTGCTGGACAACAGTAGCTACCTCAGTGCTCTCCTTATCATCCTCAATTGAGTGACATAAAACCTGCTCTAGCAAATCAGAATTCTCAAGCAAGAAAGAAGAGTCATCAGCATCTTTAGCAACAAAAGCATCATAATCATCAGAACAATCAACATCAACCAAAAGCACAGCATGAGAAGAAGCATTTGTTCTCATCATCTTAGTGATATCAAAGCTAAGTTCCTCATTATTAAACTTAAGGGTGATCTTTCCTTTGTCAACATCAATGACAGTTTTAGTAGTTTGTAGGAACAGTCGACCCAAAATCAATGGCACTTCAACATCCTCATCCATATCAAGAATGACAAAATCAGCAGGGAAGAAGAAGTTACCAACACCTACCACAATGTTCTCAACCATACCACGAGGTTTGATTGAAGAACGGTCAGCTAATTGCAAGTTAAAATTAATTGGGACAAGCTCACCAGCATGAAGCATCCTAAACATCGAATAAGGCATCAAATTTATACTCGCTCCAAGGTCGCAGAGTCCAAAACCACAGTCCATGTCTCCAATGGTGCAAGGGATGATGGGTTGCCCTGGATATCCACACTTTGGAGGAAGCTTCTGCTGGATGGCTGCAGAGCATGTCTCTGTCAGCTGAACAATCTCACTCTCCTTAAACTTTCGCTTGTTAGAAATCAAATCCTTCACAAAGCGAGCACAATTAGGCATCTACTTGATAGCATCAATCAAGGGAATATTGATAGTAAGCTTAGAAAACACACTCAAAAATTTCCCAAATTGATCATCAAGTTCTTTTTCTTTCAATCTATTAGGGAAAGGAAGTTCCTTAGGAACCACCTTACCCTTGGAATTTTTAGCAATCAAAGTATGAGAAGGGGAAAAAATAGGAGCCTGGGTCTCCTCAACAACTACCTCAGGAGGGGCTGGGGGCCCTGACGGTGCACCAGTGCTAGAAGAAAGAAGACCGGTCTCTTCGTCAGCTTGGTCCTCAGCCATTTGATCTCTATTTATCAGCTGCTTCCCACTTCTTAAGGTAACTACCGCTACCTCTCCAGAATCTGCACAGTCCTCAACTACCACGACTTCTGAGACCGACATTGCCTTCAACTGTTCCTTAGGATTGGGGTCTGGTTGGGAAGGCAGTGATCCAGAAGGTCTCTGCTGTAGGAGAAACTGAGTCAACTGACTCATCGTTCCCTGCATCTCCATCATGACGTTCTCTAGCTTTTGCTGACCAGCTGCCAGATTCTGATTTATTACTGTTTGTTGCTCTTGAGAAGCCATCAGCTTATCCACCATCTCCTTTAGATTGGCATTGTTTGAGCTCAATGATGGTTGTTGAGCTTGAGACTGTTGTGGCTTGAACTGACTGTAGTGAGGCCTAGCAAAGCCGGGTGGTCCTCCCTGATTCACCCTCTGAGGCTGCATCTGATGTGAGTTGAGGGCGTTATTCGGATTTCCGTACCTCAGGTTTGGGTGTTGATTCTGCATCCAAGGCTGCATGTTGTACTGACCAATTGCATGCGCCTCCTCGGTCTGCCTCATCTCAGCAACCATTGGGTAGTCCTCGTACTCATGGCTGTCTCCGCACTGAGAACAGCAGACCTCACTGGAACCAGTAGACACCTTCTTGACAGTTTGCACAGATGTCTATCCCATAGTGAGCTGCTTGAGCATCTTCGCCATGTTACCCACTGTGGTACTTAAATGGGCCTGCCCAACAGCAATTTGCTCCATCATAGGGTCTGGTGTCCGAGGATGAAAATACATAATTTGGTTCCTCCAATCTCACAAACTAATAGAACACCGAGAGTTATAGTGGTTCGGCCAATGATCCGGCCTACATCCACTTCTAGACAATATCTTTATTCCTTCTTTTGGTATTACAAGTTTAGAGAGCTTCTTGGAGCTTTCTTCCTCTTCTAATGTTTTCTTTTTTACAAATGAACCCCCCATCTCTATTTATAGACTTTCTGTGGTGAAGTCTATCTCTTAAACATGTGGTATCACTTTATTGGAGCAACCCCCTATTTTTGGCACTTTTCTCCTTGTAAAGCCTTCCGGTTCCAAAGTGTGGGACGCGGAATCCGGTCATGGAGCACCGGGCTGGAATATGGGACCCAGTCATGGGGTGCGGTGCCGGGATGCGGGACCCGGTCATAGAGTGTGGGCCGGAATATGGGACCCGGTCATGGGGCCTAGACTCGGATTGATGACTGGTGCCCAAATTGGAGCCCGAACAGGGTCCTGAAGGAGGCTCAGGGTCTGGGCCGGGGTCTAAGGTCTGGAATGCTTTGACCTTTTTGTCTTCGTCACATTCTTGCCCTTCTCATCAGTCCCACAAGTTCTACTTTTTGGCACTTAAAAAAGTGGAACTTACAAAAAGAGAGATAGAAATTTACGTTTTTCTCTTTTCTCCTATCTCCTAGTCCCACAAGTTCTTTTTCTTTAGTTTTTACAAAGAAACATGAACTTTCAAAAAATCGGTACAATTAGTACAACCAAAAGTCCCACAAGTGTCTTTCTTCTGAATCTGACAAATTGGAAATTCTGGGACATAAATCTTTGAGATAATATATCTTGATGGACGGATCCCATAATATCTTGATGGATGGATCTCATAATATCTTGATGGATGGATCCCCTGATGTTCTGATATATAATATTTAAGAAGGCCAGAAATCCAGAAATCCAGAAATCCAGAAGTCCATAATAAGATCTTCATAAAGAAGACCAATGGTTCTTTTAATAATAACCATTCCCTTTTTGAAAAGGTGTAATAATATGATGATTAAGTCTTTGCTTTTACTAGCCAAAGGATGATAATTCCCTTAAAGGGAGAAAAAAGATAATATATTTTCCCAACTTTGCTTATGCTCACCAAAGGATGGTACTTGTGATTCAAGTATGGTGTGGCGTCCCACACCTAACAATGCACCAATTACAGGCGACCAGAGCTCCTGATGGGTCCAGAGATGGGTTTTTTTTTGTTGGCTCGATGGCCGGGTTTCATTTCAACCCAAAGTGTTACTTTTCAAGGCACAAGTGCCTGCGGCTCGTTGGCCGGTGCTTTCTTTCAAGGCATATAGCCTGTGGCTCGTTGGCCGGTGCTTTCTTTCAAGGCATATAGCCTGCGGCTCGTTGGTCGGTGCTTTCTTTCAAGGCATATAGCCTGCGGCTCGTTGGCCGGTGCTTTCTTTCAAGGCATATAGCCTGCGGCTCGTTGGCCGGTGCTTTCTTTTCAAGGCATATAGCCTGCGGCTCGTTGGCCGGTGCTTTCTTTCAAGGCATATAACCTGCGGCTCGTTAGCCGGTGCTTTCTTTTCAAGGCACAAGTGCCTGCGGCTCGTTGGCCGGTGCTTTCTTTCAAGGCATATAGCCTGTAGGTGTTACTTTTTCACTAGAGGGCCTATGAAAGCACCATGGACCAGAGGGCCTATGAGAGCACCATGGATTTTTGTCTTTGATAAGACTACCAGAGGGCCTGTGAGAGCGCCATGGATTTTGATAATACTTTTGTATTTTGTTGGCATATATATTTTTACAAACTACCTTCACCCTTGGGGGTAGCCAGAATAATAGGATCATTTCCAAGTGTCAGCACAGGGGCAATGTTTAGTGCTGTTTGTAGAAAAGCAGTATGAGTTTGGAAACCTTGTCTGGCCCTGTACCAGTATGTCACCCGGATCTTTTTTGTGTAGTGTCCTTCGCCCTGGGAAGAATTGAGATATCATCCGGTACCAAGCTTAATTGTTGCCCGAGGATCGAGGAGACCAATTTAACAGACAGGGGGGAATCAATTCCCTGGTAAATGTTTCCACAACCTTGAACTGTACTATTTAAGACCCGCAAACATCTCCTGCCCGCTCTTCCCCTCAATAATTTACGCATCTGCTGGCGTTTATTTTTTGCTTTTGATTCTACACTTTGAGCCCGCAAGGATGAGTTGTTGTTTGAAGTAAGCAGCCCTCCCGGGCTCTGCCCTCTATTTGACTGATCTCAGCCTGGAGATAAAAAATGCACCTCCCGAGTGGTATTTCTAGACAGTGAGTTGGGGTTCTCCCCATAAGGCCAAATAGAACTTTTTTTCTCTTCTTATTCCAACTGTCATGAGCATACAGTTCCATCCGATGCAGCACTAGCGGACTTGAGGTCAAAGCAATTAGTTTGTAGAGATGTAACCGAGAGGCACCCCATAAATTGATGTGGCAGTACTTTTACCAAACTCCCGCATTGGGGCTGACTGAATTCTTGTCCTAGAACATAGTAGCTCCTAATCCAAAATTAGTGACAGAGGTTGTCGCTTCCATTTCCTCATCATCCCAGACTAGAAACAGTGAAAAAACAGTAAGAAAATATAAGGAATGAGCACTAGAAGCATGAATTAAATATTATACGGGATACACACGAAGGATTCTGATCAGAACCAAATTACCTGTATACTATTATTAGCAATGATAGGTTAGATAGTATTTTGATGAACATAGGAGCAAGCTAATGGAAACAGAGGCAAAATATTGCAATTTCGAAAATAAACAAACAGCAGCAGGTGAGAAATGCACAAAGTGGTATAACGGTTGTTGCTAATTAATGGTGAGTTGCACATCTCACGCAGACTTGGAGCAGAAGGCAGGTAGATAGCTTGGCTGATTTTTTATTGAATTTCTGCAGTTTCCCAGTTTTCTATATAAGATCGAGGAAATTCTGAATAACAATAAAGATTTGATGCTACAAAACTTAATCTGAGACTGAATCAAGCCATCAAAAACAAAGTGACATCAAAACAAGGGGTGACATAAGTAGAATGCAATTCTTTGCTTAACAGTTTATCGATTAAGACCACAGTAAAAAGATTAGCCGAAGAAAACTAAGAATGATCATAATTCATAAATGACAGAGTTGAACCATTCGATCGAACTAATCACACGCTCAGGTTTTTGTACGGAAAACGGTGCACTTTTAACAAGGATCTGAATTGCTGAATTATGAAGCTGAAAGCTTAAAGTTCTGAAATAATAGAGACAAAATTTGAACACAGCCAAAAATTACAATAATTGGTGGTAAAATTTTGTAACTGAACACAGTTAAAGAAGAGACCATATAGGAGATGGGAGATAAAAATAATAAGAGACTCACATCGTTTTATCATTGCTGGGGCACAGTATGAAATGTAACTTTGAGTGGTTTTACTCATATAAGGTATGATAGTTATTCTATAATACTTAAAGACTGCTAAGTAGTGGTACTTCATTGACCAGGGAATGTGACTACAAAAGTAACTTGATTGTTTCTGATCATAATAAGGACACAACCAGACACACAATCAGGTTATCAATACCAAAAAACAAATAAAATAAAAATTCAGACAGACTATGCAATATGTAGCTTTCTTTTTCTAGCTTTCGCTGCTGGTTACTCATAAACAAAAAACCAAGGTTTGGCTGTTAAGAACAAGCATACCATTAGTAACTATCAGAGTTCAGTAGAAAACATTTCTTCATAAATTAGTGGTAAATTTTTGTAACTGAATACAGCTGGAGAAGTATCCAAAATGAGTGATAAAACCATCTTTCAGATTAAAAAACATGCAGCCCCAGTTTCGTTGAAAAGGCAAAACAAGATTGTTCCAAAAAGTTATACAAATATCTCTAGTTTCGCATCACTGATAATAACTTTGCAATACAGCAATAAAACTTTTATTTTCGAGAAATAACCTCAAAACTTGGATACTGCTACCAAAGTGTACAAATTGCAGCAGCAGTGAATGAAGACAGAGGCAAAGCGTTTTATCATATAGCAAAGTATGGAACAGGCCAGAAAAAATGCTATGGCAATTTTACCTAGAGCATAAATCTTAAATCAGATTAAGTTTAAACTTCTTGTTGACGAAGAAACAAACAGTGGCTCAACAGATGTGAGGAATTGTTATTTATTTGGCAAAAGCTACTTCCAAAGGGAAGTACAAAGTAGACAGTTCTATAAGGCATATTCCTCAATCAGTTTTATGTACAATCGTTTGTTAAAAACTAAACCAGTTGGTAGGAAGCAGTCAAATGTTTTAATAGTCATGAACAGATGCCAATCTTTTTTTAGCAGTCCAGCTCGTATAGGTAGCTATCATGTTATAACAGATATAAAGCAAAGTAAAAGATTTCACTGGAGAAGTTAGTTGAATGATGCCGCAGTAGTATTTTCTGAAGATGTTTTGTAAAAAACTGATAGATTTAGCCAGGAAAATAGGAAATTACTGTTTCTAAGCAATGTAAGAAAGTTTGGAATAAACTTCTCATGACTCAACAGGGAAATAGGAAATTGCTGTAATGAGCACAGATTTATAGAACAAGGTTTCCAAAATAGGTGTCACAAAGCTAAACAACATAATACTGCCCTATAGATCATAGGTCAATATGTCCCAACCTACAGCAGCCACGCGCAACCAATACTTGATTGAATTTTTAAATTAGCAGCAAAGGAGAAATTTTAGGTAAGTAGGGAGTGATTGCATTGCACCTCTGAAATCTGAAAGCGCAAGACTTTGACGAGAGATAATCATTCTTGACCAATCGCAGATATTAAGCTATTTATTTAAAGATTAATGAACTTATCTTAGCAATCAGCCTCGGAAGTTCTCTCTTTTACTTTGTCATTGGTTGTCTGATTTACGATCTTGTCTTGGGGCGCTTACTTCAAACCTTTTGTCGATTGCCGGTGCCTTGGGGAATTCGCGCTTGAGCCTGGATTTGAAGCCCCAGTTAGTCTGGAAGGAAGACGCCGCGTGGCTTTTAGCTGATGATATCGCCCGGCTTTTTATTTGAGGATGCGGCCGAGGAAGTTGAATTGTCTTCCGGTCATGGATATGCGGCCAAGGAAGTCCAGCGCGGCTAAGGAAGTTGATGTGGCCAAGAAGCTGATGCGGCCAAGGGAGTTGATGCGGCCAAGAAACTGATGCGGCCAAGGGAGTTGATGCGGCTAAGAAGCTGATGCGGCCAAGGGAGTTGATGCGGCCAAGAAGCTGATGCGGCCAAGGGAGACGATGCTGCCAAGAAGTCCGGTCAAAGTTGTGCTCTTGCTTTGGACGTTTGTAGCATGTTCCAATTGCTTTTCTCTGAATTGAGGCCGACATCTCCTTCTCTTCTTCCTTGCAGAACTGTCTCCCGGTCATGGACAGAGGTGCGTTTCCGGTCATGGACGTCGAGCTGTCTTCCGGTCATTGAAAGTTCTTGTGCCCGGTCGATATTGCATCCGGCTGATGTTGCATCCGGTCGAAGCCGCACCTGGCCTTGAGTCGAGAATAGCACTACGCCTGGTCGACGTTGCTCCTGGCATGAGCTTTGAAGGCGGCGTCGAGGTCTGAGTTAAGGAAAGAGCCACCCGGTTGATGTTGCATCCGGTCGAGTTGTCTTCCGGTCATTGAAAGTTCTTACGCCCGGTCGATATTGCATCCGGCCGATGTTGCATCCGGTCGAAGCCGCACCTGGCCTTGAGTCGAGAATAGCGCTACGCCTGGTCGACGTTGCTCCTGGCCCGAGCTTTGAAGGCGGCGTCGAGGTCTGAGTTAAGGAAAGAGCCACCCGGTTAATGTCGTGCCTGGCCAATGTTGTGCCCGGTCAAGAGGGAAGACGCCTAGTTGATGCCACGTTTCAGATGATTTTGAACTCTCACGATTCTTTTCTAGGAGTGGTAATTTGCTGCACCGCCTTCCCAGCTTTTTTCCTCCCTTCCCCTTGAGAACCATCAAAGCATAATTTGAGGCAGAACCAAATAATGGTGAATCTCTTTTCTGAGGTTCCGGTTGCGCCTGGCTACAATATTGAGTCCGATGTAGTACCTTCCTGTATCCGGTCTCTCGGGGAGCATTCCTACTTCGCCTGGGTAGCTAGTTTCTACAAAAATCAAATTAAACTAAGATATTGACCGGTCATTAAAAGACATCGACCGCTCCCTTGAAGGACATCACCCGGTCAATCTTGTTCTTGTCTTGAAGTTGCCGGGTCAATCTAGTTCCTGGCTTGAAGTTGTGCCCAGTCAATGCTGCGTCAGGCCGGGGTTGAATCATCGTCCGACCAAGGAATGTCGTCCGGCCAAGGAATGTCGTCTGGTCATGGAAACTCTTTCGTCTGGTCGCAAAACTGAAACTGAGGTAGAATCAACCCGCGTCCGGTCTTCGAGTTAGGTTGCTGCTCAGTCTGGGCGTAGCGAGTTGTGTCTACCATTTTGAGGAGCGTTCTCCCAAATCACTCAAGCACAAGGCGGCAGTCATTTGATTGAGCTTTGATTCCAATCGTCTTCCTTGGTACCAAATCAACATCTCCTCAAAGCTTCATCAGTCGATCTATCTTCGTTATTTCGTTCGAGTTACTTGCTTTTATGGAGATCGAATCAAACTAGGCAAAATTAGGAGGAGCGAATGTCAGTAGAAGGGAGAAATAATGAATAGGGAAGTTTCTTAGAGAATCTATCTAGAGTACTCCCTTGGTTCGTTTCTCCGGCTTTTGCAGAATCGGAGAAGTGCGCAAGTGTTGTGATTTTGAAATCCTTTGTTACTTTTTCCTTGAGAAATCCTTCGACTGGCTCTCAAAGTTAATTGCGGCGTTGGTTGTTGTAGTCGCTCGGTCTTTCGCTGCCGGTTATCACATGGAGATGATATTCTCCTTCCTTTACTTTCAAAGATATAATTTTGTTCTTCTTAGCCAATCTTCCGCGCCGCTTGCGCCAGAGGTGGAGCATCGCGGCCTGTGGTTGACTGCGAAATTGAGCTTCCACTTTATCTCTCTTTTAACCCGATCTTTCTCCGATCGTCTCCTTTCTTCCACATGATCATCGTTTGCTAATTCTATGCTTGTAATCCTTTCGTCCCGTGAATCTCCTTTTTTTTCTTTGATCCTTGTCGATCTTCCTTTTAAACGAGAGTGCCTCTTCTGCTCAATCATAGATCCTAACTCTTCGCGGAAAAAAGGTATGCCCGACCATTGCTGCTTGAACCGCGACTTCATTGTGATTTATGCTTTGCTTTGTTTCCACAGAATGGGACTTTGCATACGAGAATCAATTCTTTATAGAATGAGCTGATTATCCCTTGATCTTTTGTAATTGTCGGAGGAGAGCAGTTATTAATATGATTTCGCCGATTTCCTTCGATCGATGTTTGATATGAATCCTCCTATTAGGATGTGTGATTTGCCGTTCCTTTGTGTCGACCTGGATGAAACTCGATAAACTTCTTTGGCTTCCATTCGAATGACATGTATCAAGATCGCATCTGCTAAGATCCCTTTCCTGGTGGTATCGTGGTTGCCTTTAGGGAGCTGTTTGTTTCCCACAAACAGTGCCAAATGAAAATACATAATTTGGTTCCTTCAATCTCACAAACTAATAGAACACCAAGAGTTATAGTGGTTCGGCCAATGATCCGGCCTACATCCACTTCTAGACAATATCTTTATTCCTTCTTTTGGTATTACAAGTTTAGAGAGCTTCTTGGAGCTTTCTTCCTCTTCTAATGTTGTCTTTTTTACAAATGAACCCCCCATCTCTATTTATAGACTTTCTGTGGTGAAGTCTATCTCTTAACCCTTGTACATGTGGTATCACTTTATTGGAGCAACCCCCCTATTTTTGGCACTTTTCTCCTTGTAAAGCCTTCCGGTTCCAAAGTGTGGGACGCGGAATCCGGTCATGGAGCACCGGGCCAGAATATGGGACCCAGTCATGGGGTGCGGGGCTGGGATGCGGGACCCGGTCATAGAGTGCGGGGCCGGAATATGGGACCCGGTCATGGGGCCTAAGACTCGGATTGATGCCTGGTGCCCGAATTGGAGCCCGAACAGGGTCCTGAAGGAGGCTCAGGGTCTGGGCCGGGGTCTAAGGTCTGGACTGCTTTGACCTTTTTGTCTTTGTCACATTCTTGCCCTTCTCAGAGGAGAAGTCTGACCAACTGTGAAAACTCTTCCACCACTGCTGCTCCACTAGCGGAGCTCCTCGCAGTAGGACTCCATAGCCGACATAAACTCTTCTCCGCTTTTAGCAAGCAGATTTCCACCCAGTGCAGCTCTGACCTCACCTCTATGCTCATCTCTTAGCCCTTGGAAGAACCCCTGGGCCAAAGATGTTGTGGTCTGACCGTGATGAGGGCACTGGCGGAGCTGCTCCTTGAATCTATCCCAGGCTTCGCAGACCGTCTCACTACCGGACTGTCTGAAGGCGGTCAGGTTAGCGATCATCTGTCTGGTCCTAGAGATGGGGATGTACTTCTCGTAAAAACCTTTCTGTCATCAGCTCCCAGGTGGTGATGATACCTGGTGGTAGACGATGGAACCACTTTGATGCTTCCCCTGATAGACTGTGCTGGAATAAACACAGTCGAGCATACTCCTCTAGCCCTTGAGACATCCCCAACGAATCCAGATGAACTAGGAAACGATGGACATGGTCGAGCGCATCAGCCGGGTCTGCGCCTGAAAAGGTCCCTGCAAGGTGATTCCTGACAGGATTTGTTTGATGGCTTGGTTTTAGCTTTTGCCATTCTGCTGTTAACTCTGGTGTGAGATTTGGTAGAGTCACAGGTCCTCTTCTAGGAGCAGCTGGCGGGCGATTAATTCTTCCCAATGTGGCTTGCTCATTATTCACTGGTCTGTTAGCATCCATGGTGAAGGTAAGTGCTCTTCTTGCCCGGCGAGCTGTACGGTTGATCTCTGGGTCTAGATTAAATCTTGGTGGGCCTCGAGATCGGGTACCATGCATTCACCAAACACCTGCACAGTTTACACAAATAAAACACGAAATTTTATGTTAGTACTGGTATGAACAAGAATGAACAAACTGAAAAATGATAAAATGTCTAATTAACAAATAACAAAACGAACTGCAATTAAATTGAAGGTAAGATAGAGTTAGGAAAATAGTGAAACAAAACAAAGCAAATTAGAATGCGTATAAACAACTATGACTGTGCTGAATGTAAAATAAAACACAATTGTTCAAACGAAATAAATTCAAACTATTAAAACAAAACTAGCAAACGCAGAATTAAGACTATAATCGAATTAAAACAAAGAAGAAATAAATAGCGCAAATAAAATAAAGTAAAAACAATTGACAACCAGGGCAAAGGACTTGACAAATGTCAAGTCCCCGGCAACGGCGCCATTTTGCAAACAGGTAAATGTTCTACTAAAACTAAATTGATAAACCTAGAAATTAATAAAACGAAAAGCCTGTCGGGTTGCAAAAATCCCGGTCAATATAGCATAGGGAATTAAGTAACCAGGTATCGAACCACGGGACTTGAATAAATAAGCCTAAGTCCTAAGAAAACTGGAAATCTATGGGGGTTGTGAATTGTTTTTGTAACTGAATTAAGAAAACACAAATCAAAGTTTAAATGAACGTTTAATGAAAGTAAATGTTAAAGTTAGTAAAGTGAATGGAACTCCGGGTTTGGGTTGTTCTTTGCTGGATAAATCTAGCCAAACCTACAATTCAATTGTGAGAAACGGAAAGGCCAATTCTTAAATTCTCTTCGATCCTAAATCTTAGTTAAAGGGAGAGCTCACCTATCAGGACATGTCAACTCTAATCTAGAAGCTGGCAAAACACATATAGGCGGAATATGCGCGAAGAATTATTAGCTTTTGCAGGAAAAATTATCTATCCGACTAATCTTTCCCCAAATCTCCAGGTTAATTTGAACTTCCTATTAATCACCTTATCTGATCCTAATAGGATTCGCAAAATGACTCTATAAATGCGCAAATTTAATAGAGAAGATGAATGATTAGCATTAACCTAGAAGCAATCCTTTACAATCCCATAGTCAAATTGTAGGGATCCTAACTAAATTGTATCCATCACGAACAACCCTACCCCAGAGTTAATCCCTACTAGCCAGACATATCAAAAAAGCGAATGAATACAATCAAAAGAGAATTCATCTACGGAAAGAAAAACTCCCAAATTGAGTAATTATCAGACTCGGCGACTGCTGGCGCAAGGTAGAGGACGATGGATGACTCCCCTCTAGCGATGCTCCTCAACGATGACGATGATGTGCGTGATGAATGCGGATGAGAGTGAAGCTGATGCTGATGGAGTGGAAGAGTGGAAAGAGCGTTGCTTTTCAGCCTGAGAGTGTCGTGATGTAATGATTTGTCGTGTGTTACCTCCTCTCCTCTAACAAGGTCACTTATATAGAGTTTCTTCCTCTTTTCCCTTCAAAACACCGAACTTCTGTTGAGAATTTAGTCACGTCCGAACATTGGTCCGACCTTCAATGTTCGGACACATGGTTTCGAACGCTCCAATTTCAAAAGTCTCGACTTGTGTCCGAACTTCAATGTTCGGACACAAGTTCGGACATGCACCGTAGATCAGACTTTCGACTTTTCTTCATTGTGATTCTCGAACCATGTCCGAACTTCAAAGTTAGGACTGAAGTTCGGACACTTCATCAGGCACAACACTTGAACTCTCGACTTACGTCCGAGCTTGGATGTTCGGACACAAGCTCGGACATACCTTCAAAACCTTCTAAATTCTTCGTTCTGACTCCAATTCGACCCCCGTTTGTTACATCATCACCCTCGTGAATTAATCTACTATTTACTTGGCTTTTCTCTGCATTTAGCATACAAAACTGTATCAAGTCTTAACAAGCAACAAACCAAAAGAAAACGTAAGATATGTGTGGAATATTATCAATGCGCGTATGAAAATTAAGCATTAAAGACCACTAAAACCATTCATATTTCACACTTATCAGTGTGCTAAGCCACTCCTTTACCTGTTTATCTGAATTATAAGCTCAACAAACATATTAGATAAACAACACAGGTTTCAAAAGTAAAAGGGTCTTGACTTAAAAATTTTCTCCTTTTTGATGATGGCAACCGATACAAAATTAATTTTGGACATATGTACTTGACGTTTCGTTTTTAGCTATGGAATTGAGAATATTCCCCCTAAGAAGGATTTCCCTTGAGTTTGTCAAGGGTTAGAAAAATAATCAAATGATGATCAATAACATAATAGCAACAACAGCCTTATACCGGGCCATAATAAAGAGTTTTCATTAAGATTTAATTGCATAACACAAGGATGACAGTCCTAAGTCACAAGTACATATCTTTTCTTTTCCCCCTTTGTCATACAACAAAAATAGGGAGCAACTACACGTCTGAAGTTATTGAACAGACCATGACATTTCATAGATTAAAGACCACAAGATGATAGAGACAATCTAGATGGAGTGGCGGTTAGGTGTGGCAAAAGTGGAGACATCTAAACCATGAACTTCATCATCAGAAAATTTCTTGAAGAGTGGTGATTCGGCGGTGGTGAAGGTGTCGGAGTAATTGGAGTTCAACGAACAGCTTATGCAATGAGTGGTGCAAGTGTGGGATTGAGTTGTACTTGCATTGACAGACCAAGTTGTGAAAGAGTCTGAATCAGGCTATATATAGTTTTGTGCAACATACTTCCTTGAGTGTTAGATGAACATGAATTTACGGATAGTGGAATAGACTGTTTGTTCATTTGAGCTTGATGAACTTTGTGGCTCGTGTTCCATGATTTGAAAGGTGAATGAATGATTGTGAGTGGTAAGGATTTTGAGTTATTGATCAAGGAATTTATAAACCGCTTAAAAATAGGTTCACCGACTGATTGGTGAGGTAATAAATGAGTAGCCGTTATTTTTCAATCTATGGAGTAGGCTTTTTAGGTGTCAAGTGATGAGGTTGGATTAGTGGAATGATTTACGGGAATGTCTCTGGTCATATTGCAATTTTTAATTAAGAAAGAAGCTGTCAATGCAATAAATTCATTCGTAAACAAGATTTTCATTCAAGAGAAATTGTAACAGTTGCATTTCAGTTGATATCAAAAGTTGACGATTTGAAACAGATAGTCAATGGCAAGGAAGACAATAGAAAGACA
This sequence comes from Limonium bicolor, assembly GCA_023374045.1. Lineage (NCBI taxonomy): Eukaryota > Viridiplantae > Streptophyta > Magnoliopsida > Caryophyllales > Plumbaginaceae > Limonium > Limonium bicolor. The sequence continues at coordinate 205,435,586 of CM041779.1, read as the reverse complement.
TAAAAATCTAACTAAAACTACAATTTCTCACAAGCTTCACTTGAGTCTCTAAGAGACATAGCTGTAACACCCCTCATAAACAAATGCGTAATAGTCACTCACGTTAACAGAAAGTAAAACGTCTCACAGCGGAAGAATAAACAACGACATTAAACTCACTCGGGTGTCACCTGCCATTACTCGCCCACGCGAGTAACGAAGCAGTAATTAAATTCAACGCTAACAACAATACTACTCAACCGCAGTGACGACGAGATATCTACTATACATCATACTAAGTCCACATCCATAACAGTCGACAAGTGAGCATCTACCCAAATCCCAAATACATACAACCGTACCGTCATACATCCACAGACTGATATCGTTATACATAAAATTCCTTACACAATAATTAAAGTAACCCTAGCTACCATGTTCCCGCACTTCGGCTTCAACGAAGATCAACAACCTGCGCAATAAGTGTAGTCTCAGCGATAGACGCTGAGTATGCCAGGCCTGGACCCTATTGGTTACTTGTCATTTTTAACCGTCTTGATATTAGGTTGATTTCATGCTTATCATTTTACAGGTATAATGAATACTGTAACAACATGCATGATTATGTAACCATTCATCCAATTCAAACAGCCATTTATAAATATACACAGCACAGTCACACATCATACAATACGACAACATTAGTAAATCATACGTCGTATGTCATCATCATCATGTATTACAACATTCGGCCCCCCGGGCCCTCACATATCATTTGTTATGGTTAGCACTGTCGGGCGTCAATTAGGACAGCCCGAATTTTACTCACTTGGACAGTAGTCCCACGTACACACAAGGTGCTCACTGCCCTGATCATCCGAAGACTCTGGGACTATTTCACTTTGCCTTTGTAAAGGCGTCCATTTAAGTGGCCAAGGGCCTGGTGCCAACGGTAGCACACTCCGCCTGACGATCTATCTAGGTTTGTTCAGGATTAACTAGGGTAAACCTGATACGGGATAACCCAAGAGATCTCTACGCGCGACCAGCAGCCAGTGACTGTCTGGATTAAGGTACATCATCAAATTCATTCCCACTCCACTGTTAACTTCGTTGTTAGATAGTCAGTTACATTTTTAGTTATGGAGTACATCACTTAATTTGTTGGCTGCCTTATGGGTCTTACGCATGCCTAGAATTATTCTAGGTAGTATTCACGTTCGAGTCAAAGCTCTAGAGACCAACAATGTCGTGTCCCGTTCCTAAGTGTTTTACTTAGGTTTTAACTACATACTTGTAATACTTTACGTATTAGGTCAGGTAACGGTGGTCACAATCACACATTTCGCATATGTAGTTTTGTATAAGTCGATCTATAGTCGACGTAGTATTAGTCCCGTAGGACGTTCGTGCATAAATAAATAATGCAGTAAACATAGCTACTGATCACACACATAAATCACATACATACATTCACACAAGTTACTTATCAAACAAATCCGAGCCCGAGGAATTCCTAGGGACAACTCGGATCAAACCCCTTTACATACCGTACACCGTGTCAAGGTCGCGCAGTGTAGACCACTAAGTTTTCTCGAGCGCGCACTCGTCTGACGGGCGATCTAACAATACAAAGAACGCTATATGTCAATCCACATGACAGTATGATTCGGTATTTCCAAATAACGTCTGTAATGCCGGTACTACGCCCCCGGATTTTCAACTGTTACTAGTTAGAGTATAATTATCTTAAAAATTTCCTTACTCGTAGTAAGTATTAACATTCGGTTTAACAAAGACGTCGGTTCCTATACGAACGTCATAGTTAACGTTTTCCAACATAGGAATTATATTTTCCTACTCATAGTATTTTATAAGTGTTACGCTTTATATACCTCCGTTCGTTCTCGTACATTTAATTCAATTGTTATATTGCGCGCATTCCATGCAACGTTACTTTACAAGGTATGTTAGATTATTTTCTTGATGTACCTTATGTTATATAACTTCTCATTTATGTGACAAGTAGTATTCATGTAAAACCTTATGGCTTAATAGTATATAACTATACTTTTAAGTTAACATTTATTATTTACCAATATATGGTTTGTAAACCATATTATATATGCATGTCACTTGTGCCAATATACGTATATGCATATGTACCTTGTTTTCTTAATGAAATAAGAAACTTTACATTATGTACCTGTTAATCCTTGTGCAAGGTTTATTTAAACCATTTCAAAAATCATATATTAACCATAGTGTTTATGTCATTGTTTACTATAGTTTATATTTTCGTTTTTGATTTATGAATATATGCATGCGCCAGCATGTATAGTTTTATACACTATGTTTTTGATCTCATAATATTATTTTGTGTTACTCTTATATCATGATATCATATAGTATGATACTTTTACATGTCATTCAACCTTATAACATATAGTTTTGGTAATTATATATATGTACCGAAAACAGTGTATACGTATAATACACTCATACTTCTTTATTCCTTTAATTTTCATTAGTCACAATATCCCCACATAATTTAATACCATGTTATAAATACTTCATTTTATAACATCAAAACTTTGTAATAAGATGTAATCTATAGTTTGGTAATATTTCCCTTTTATTGCCGAATAAGCATGTATTTATTATTTCATTTCCTTTCAACCCCACACTTTATAATTACTACAATTCCACCACTTATTTTGTAGCACTTTTTCATAACATATGTTATATCCTCCAACATTATACTATTTATAACATATGGTTTTCATATGTTATTTCTTATATATTACCGAAAGCCCTTTGCCGTTTGGTATATATTTTTCCAGCAACATAATTTTTCCTTATTACACATTGGCCACATATATTATGACAAGTTATACATATAGGTTATACTATATAGTCTTAGTATTTGTTACTCATATAACCCATAGTTTTATTATGTTTCATTTCAAGCAGCCCCCTTCTGTTTTTGAAATCCCTTTCCTTCCACACATAATTTTCCTTATTTACATTTTGACCCCATTTTATATTATATACTTTCACATGTCACAAAAACCATATATTACACACTTTTATCAATATAGCCTTTTATATACTTCCATAAATTCCTAAATTTTATACTTAGGATATAAATCACTATATTAACCAAACTACACCTAAACGTTTTGGTAATTACATTGTATACCCTGAAATTTTTCATAAATTCCACATTTCACTTATAATGTTAATATAAGTTCATAAATTAATTATTTATGACATTAATTTGGTCAAGGCTTTTATTTTGGTCTATGCTGACCCAATATACACTAGTTTGACCATAGGTTTATGTATTTGCGGTTTTGACCACACTTTCTCAAAATTACCATTTGACCCCCATATTTTATAACTCAATAAAATTCATAGAATATCTCTTTTAACATATAGTTTTTGATTTTATTTATATCCAGTCTCTAAAATTTATTTAAATTGCAATTCAACCCCAAACTATTTCGGTAATATATATTTTGTTCTAAATTCATTTTAAATCCATTTTTAACTTAACATAGCAATTAAATTAAATGGCCTAAAATGCTTGGCCTCATTACATTAATTTACATTGGATAAAATTACACATAAATGTTGTAAAAACTATATTGTTTTACGGTTTAATATATAGTTTTTCTTTTATGTCCCCCAAAATCATTTAATTAATTCTTTATGACATAGTATGTCATTCAAATCTTACCTTATCAACTAAAAATGTTATTACACATTTTAATATATAATTTAACAATCATAGCACTCCTTCACTCACGACTTCCATTTTCTACAACTAAATAACATATAAACTATATAGTATGCTAGGTTTAGTATTCTTACAATGGTTTTCAACGATCCAAACCAGCCAGAGCCCTCCAAGGCTCACGGCTAAGTTAACAAAACTTCTTAAGTTAGTTTTTAGTATAAACTAACACATAAGCTTAATGACATAGCATTTAATGGTGGATTTTTCCTTACTTTGTTATGTATATGCTTAAGTTTCCTCTCTTTATTCATGATGTAGAATTTTCCATGGTAACAGCACTATCTCGGTAGCATTTGGCCAAGGAAGAAAAACAAAGCATTAACCTTGTGTCATAAGCGACTAATTAAGGAATGATCGGCTCGCTTAAGCTTGGATTTCTTACCTTGTCATATGGAGTGGTATGGGTGGTTCACGCCTGGAATTTAAGGACCAAACCAAGATGTTAAACATCTTCCAAAACATAGTATAAGACCGGTAGTAAAACTGGTAGAATATATGTGAAAACTCTTACCGTAATGAGTTAGAATAAGGTCCTTAGCTTGGATTTTTCTAGCACTTCAAGATGTGGTCATATGAGCTGAATAACGCATGAAAATGAAGTGGGTAAGCTGAAGGAACAAGGAGCAAAGCGGAACTAAGGAGGAAGACGATATGCTAGTTGAATGCTGGTTTATACCTTACTTTTGATGCTGGTCACTACGCCATGTACGCCTGGTTTGCATGGGCAAAACAGGAGGTTATACTACTACTCACATCAGCTTGTACTAACGGTAAGGCAGCAGGGTAAGGTATGGTTTTTCCCTTACCGAAAAGAAATGAAAATGGGCTCTACACTTGGATCCTCTCCTTCACCATGCTGGATATTTTTCCTCTGTCCTGTACGTGAGGAAGGCAAGATTTGTGCTGGGAAAACAAGTGTTAACATGGAGTTTAAACTATTACATACACTCGGTAGTATAATGAGAAGGAAGTGGAATTTTTTTTCCTTACCGAGAGCATGATCAACCAAGAACATTTGCATGTGTTTTGTTCTTCCACAAGCTGGTAACACCTACTGGTATTTTCGTGAGGAAAGGCGGAGAAAAGAGCTTAGATACGCTGGGAAAACTGAGGGTGTACTATCGGTAGAACAACAAGGAGTAAACATGGTCTGAGTTTACCGAGTTGGGTAGAACTGAAGAGCTCGAGCCTGGATTTCTTTTTGCTTCACA